>OX155967.1:10073360-10603360 GCA_944548615.1 Micropterix aruncella
GATGGCAGGAAGAGATCTTGGCGGTTGGAATTGCGTAGCATGAAAGTGTCACCTAACAAGCCACCTATGTATGGCTTAGCTTGGAGGAGACCGGGCATTTCGATACTATGAAGGAAGTAGCAATACTTGCTTATCTTCAACGATACCTTGTTTTCTTTACTCACATTGCGGCCAATCGTTTCCACAGATAGCATATTTCTTTTATAGAATATTGGCCACCATTTTTTATATTCGATTATATCCTTCGATGTAGGCAATATGACCGTGAATGATTTTTTGGTAGAAGAAGCTAGTATCAACTCAGCGTACTCTTTTATGGTAAATATTCGGTCCTGGCGTTTGATTTTTCTTTTCAAAACGGCGAAGTCCCGGTCACAGGGGAGGAATGAATGTCCTCGAACGGGATAGTATTGCTCCACAGATTGGAACAGTTTTAGTGACACTAGTGCAGAACACAATCTGATCAAAGTGTGGTTTTTGTTCTGTCCACCACATCCATCTGTGAATATGTGTAAGTGCTTGACGTTTTTTAGGTGTTCCGATATGAATTTAAACAGGAAAGAACATACTTCATTGGGGCTTTTCCCTCCTATCCCTTCGTGGTACACTATGAAAGTGGCAGTATTGTTTTTTAAATTATGTATACAACATACATTGACAGTCAGCTGCCTTAGATAAAAGGTTTCCTGTACGGGAATTCTAGGAAGTTCCAGATTTTGCATACAATCTATACAGATTGCTCCAATCTCTCCACTTTCATCAGATTGAACCATTGATGTTATTTTCTTCAGCTCAGCGTAGAACTTTTTAGAACGCTTTAGGTGCACCATTTTCTCCGCTACTGCAACACGTTTGGCCGTGTCATTTAAAAACGTGCTACTTATCTTAATGTTCAGTTCCTCGCACGTGCAGCAGGTATCAACTTGCGGTCTACCAAAGCGAAGAGAAAAATGCTCTTTGAATATTTTGCGATACGTACAGTATGCTACCTGCTTATCTGGATACTTAGTTTGATACATTGAATGCATTAATAACAAGTTCAAATTTGCATCCAAGTAGTGGACTTCCCGGGTCGAATAGTGTGAGAGCTTCGCTGGGAAAGATTCTATGTGGCCCTTGATGGATTGTAGAACAATCGCACTTTTAGCGTTACCAGGTGTGTTTAGTCCTCTTTTGTCGAGCGGAGCTTTTCCTAGCGATAGTAGATGACATAGTCTTCGTACACGCTCATTGGTGACGCCGTGTATTTTCGTGAAAGCAGCCTTGCAGACTTGATACTTACCTGATGATGTGGAGATCTCGTATATATACGTTACTCCTCTTTTAGGCGTCGTGGATTCACATTCAGGTTTGTTTCGTCGTTTCTTGATAGGATTCGTAGAAATGAGGCTCTGCAGGTACGTATCCTGCTCATTTTTCGTATTAAAGCTTATAAACTTCGAATAAATTAAGATCCTTTCATCTTCACATATTAAGGAAAAACATTTCCTTCTGCATCTGAATAAAAAAAGCATACATTTTACGATGAACAGCAGGAACCTAGTGCAAATCTAATTCTTTTATTATAATACAATCAGTTAAAATTATGAGTTTAGAGCAAATTTAAAGCAAGCAAATTACTTACTTGCAGTCATCTGCATAATCTGTAGCTGCACATTTTCCTTCTACTCGTTTCCCCATATAGTTTATATAAGACTGTCCTTTGACACGAGCTGTTTTGATTATAGTTGACCGCCGTTGCTTACTTAGTTCTTTGCGTCGTTTGGCTGAGGGCTCATCATCAGAACTGTCTCCAGTACTCATTTTTATAGTATATATTCTTGATAAAACACTCACGATCACAGACAGCAACCTATGATGCAACGGTAATGTAATAACCTCAAAATAGCAAGAACTCTACTGACAGCTGTCATACAGTGTTGCCAAACGAATTTACGGAGAAACAACACAAGTCAGTGACTTAAGGTGTTTCTCTAAATAACTCAATATTTCGCACGCCATAACTCCACAACTACTGAGTAGACATGTGTGGTTTCTCTCTATTATGTGGAACTAGACCCAGAGAACAGAATTTAATGAAAAAGTGATTTTGTCCAAATTGATGGCTTATATAAAATCGAAGACTATCGCGGTTGTTTGACATTATAAATAGGATAGAAAACGAATTTACCGCGTGAAATTTGTAGGACCCGACGTTTCGGTGACGTTGCAGCCGCCGTTGTCTAGGGTAGACTAAAGAGACTTTAGGGTAGACTAAAGAGGGTAGATTTTAAAAATTCCCGCGCTCCGAGCCCGGCCCCCCACCACCGTTATAACCTACGCAGTGGCGGCAGCGGTTTGCGGCCTACCCGCAAAACAACGGACTGACAGCTCTTTAGTCTACCCTAGACAACGGCGGCTGCAACGTCACCGAAACGTCGGGTCCTACAAATTTCACGCGGTAAATTCGTTTTCTATCCTATTTTGATGGCTTATGTTGTTTCTCAATATAACGATTCAGTTGTTACTTCAATAAGTTTCGTTTTAGAAATACATATTTTCTGATAGGAAAATATAGATATTTCAGAAATCTCAGCTCGTTTATTATAAATTGTGTAATTATACTTCAAACACGAAAGATTACCTCATTTTTAGTATGCCTTTTTAAAAAAATGGAAACTATTAACAATCATAGAGTTTACATCTAAATCATCAGAAAATAACAAAACCCTTCGTTCTTCTAACAAAAAAAAAGAAAATCTCGAAAATCACTCTTCTTTCATAGTCATATGTTTTGTACGTGGGGAAGGGTGTTTCTGTGTCGTAACATCGATATCTTTGCATCATTTTATACGCGGATTTATCTCTGAAATACCCTGCAATACCGCTCCCTTCCCTCCAAATAGGGCCTTTAAAACCGGCGTTTAATTGGAGTCCAACCCCAATTCTACCGAATGGCTTAGTTAACGTTTCCGTCCGCCCACTGTTTCGTTCCCAAATTGCAGACCACGAATTAATTTTCCTCCACTCGTTCCAACTCGGCCCATTTCGTAATATCGGGAGCTGCCATCATATTTAAGACATTTTAATTATAAAAGTTGAATATATCGTTAAACTCGATCACAGTCGAGATGATATGCGACCAGTGCGGCAGCGAACCAATTTGCCCGTCTTTGTTGGAAAAAATGTATACCGTATTAGCCCGAATACAATGCTGCCTCGAATATAATGCGACCTATATATTTGTAGCAGTAACGAAAGGCAAAATTAAAATTTAAAAAAAATAATCACCTAAATTGTATTACAACAAATAAGTTTTTTTTCCAGCCATGCTTGAATTATCATCAGTGTTGCTTGAATGATTCGTGGCATATTTTTATTCCTATGTCATGTGTTAGAATGTTATCCTCCCTTCCATCCGGGTTGTTGGAAATGCAACATTTCCTAAAACCTTTTTCTATAAACGTCTTACTAATCTTCTGGCAGGCTGTCATGATCCAAATCAAATCAAATCATTTATTGTCTTAAAAACTAATACATAGTTTTATAGACATAGTTGTATTACATTTACCAATTGGCCGTGCTATGATTGAATTCTTCATTCTATTAATGATCAAAAGAAGAATGCTTACTGGTAAGAATAAAGAAGATATTATTGTAGAATTAAATCGAGTCTCACCATTTAGTTTTGTATTATAGTTAGTGTAAATTAATAATGTTATGAAATAAAAATAAGAAAGGTATATGAACATATTATATCAATTCTTTAACCCTTTGACGACCAATGGGACACCGGTGACCCTTTTACCTTCGATTTTTTCCTGGAAAAACTATGAAATCGATTTTCCTCAGCTAGGTATCATTCAATAGGGTATGAGTGTGTCCTTCAGAAAGTACTTCGTTTTCAAGGGTAGATTCATCCCTTTGCCTCCCACACCACCTCGAAGTCGAAAAATTTGGAATTTTTCTCCCCCTTTTTCTTGCTACAATATTTTGGGGGTGGGTGGACTTATAGGTCCAGAAATTGAGGTGAAGTTGCGGGCAGCCTTCCTCTTCATAACAAAAACATAAAAGAAAAGATAGTCCACTTCGACCACCCACACGACCACCCAATCTGACGGGACCTATATGTCCCAATGGTCGTCAAAGGTAAAAATCAATGACATTTGTAATTTTCTTTATTAGAATATTTATTTGGAAAAAAAACAAACTTGTTTACATTTTTGATCGTTACATTAAATTTTCATTTCTTGTGATAAATTTCGAAGCAATTTCGATCATTGGTGAAGCAAAATGGTTTTTTGCAAAAGGCACACATAGCATTTGTTCGGCGGTCTTTGCCTTGTTTGGAGCAGACAACACATCTCTTACGTCCCGTTTCACTTTTGCGGAGATAATGACCAGAGAGAGTAACGGTCTCCGCAACTTTGAATCTCTTAGGTCCCTCTCTTACAGCTTCTAATGATAGTCTCTTGCGGTTGGTGAACGAATCGATCAATTGAGTAGCCAGCTGCGCGCGGAATTCCAATGCAGATATAGAAAATGGATCATTATTCGAAGTAGAAATTTTGTTGTAAACAATGTAAGCATTATGCACACTCAAATCAAAGAGATCGTAGAAAAGGCGCAGGTAGAATTTAGTCTTTGATTTCCGATCGTGTTCGTAGTAAGACTGAAAAAAAAGTAGGTAACGAAATCAAAAACAATTTCATTTTCGGGGAAGAATTACCATTGACCAACCTTTTTCTGATCCATGAGATCCACTCCTCCCATTCCTTTGTTGTAGTGTTTGATCGCACCTGGACATTTGACATCGATTTTTGCGGCAGAGCCAGCTTGGCGTCGTTTAACGTTGACCGATTCAAGTGGAGGTAGAAAGTTAGACCCCAAAAATACAGCACGATTATCCATCCACTTCATCACAGCCACACCATTAGCCACCAGGCAGTGGAAGTCGCCACGTTTGAATTTCTTGTCCGCATCAAATTTAGGCATTTGTTTACGGTTGGAGCGAAGAGTGCCACAGGCTCTTATGTCTTTCTCTTTTAGCTTGTACAGCAATGTTGGATTGTTGAAAAAATTATCAAAATACAATTCGATACCCATGCCATCGAGACCTTCCGCCATATATAGAACAATCGATTCGCCAATGCCGATTTCCTTCTGCTCTTTCTTACCTGTGTAAATGTCAAATTTGTGTAGGTAACCAGTCTGCGAGTCGCATCGGCACCACAATTTGAAACCCCATGAAATCGGTTTATCCTTCATATAGGGGAGAGGGCCCCATTATGGGATAGCTTTCGTTGAAGTGCTATATAAAAAGAAGCTTTAATGTAATACATACTAAACCAAGTAGATTTCATTACAAATTCCATGTTCTTATAGTCCTATGAAAAGTATGTCCCTAGTTCTTTAATATTTTCCACCACATTAAAAAGAACAAAAAATTGACTTTTTGTACAACAAAAAAAAGGTGTCCTAATATGGGACGTCATATACTCCTAATATGGGATGGTATCCCATATTAGGTTTACATATTTGTTTAATTGTGAGATTTAAATTCCATGTTTACAAAACACACTTTTATTCAAAATAAATTATAACAATTCAAGAAGAGAGACAAAATTCACATATAAAGTTAACAATAAGTGCGTCCACGCCAGCACACATTTCATGAGACCAACGAAAGCATTTGGTACACCTGATCCATTTTTCTCCTGCAATATCGTTTGAGTATGGATTCAAGCAGTAAATGCAGTCCACATCCTCGTTTGCCTCGCTGTCATCAGATTCCATCAGTGGTGGCTCCTCGCTGTCAGATGAAGATGAACTTTCTTCAACTATCTTCCTTTTATAAGGCATCTTCTTTGGTCCTTTTTTGTTATTCCTACTTTCTTTACCTTTGGATTTTACTTTTGGGCCTGTTGTGTTTTTGTGTGTTAGCTGTTTTTGGAGCTCTTCTTTGTATGGTGAACTAGTCACTAATAGAGCCTTTCCTGTTCTACCCTGAGCTTTCTGTGCATCAGGTGGCTTGTTTTTTAATTGAGGTACAGGGCTGATATCAGTGGGCTTAATAAGGAAACACGGCGTTATCTTAACACCACAAGTTGATGTTGATGGCTGTGGAGATAGATTTGATGCAGCTGTAAACGTTGGTATGGGTTTAGATGTGGCTGATCTAGCACTTAAAGTCAAGGGGGGTGTTTTTGGTTCAGCGCTTAAAATTGGTAGAGGCGTGGTTGGCGAAGCATTTACGACTAGCGGTATAGATGTGTCCACATCTACTCCATCATCATCATGCACGGCAAATTCGTGGTCTCTGAAATGATCGCGGTCGAATGGAAATATGCCGCTTCTTCTAAATCCATTTACAGCGACCTCCACTGTAGCAGACCTTAGGTATGCTTTCCCAACAAGCTCTGCGACTTGAAACGCCGTCACAACACGCCCTGGGTGGTGCTTCAGCCATGTATCAATTTCTTTAGCGTAGTAGGTTTTAAAAGGACTCATGAACGAAACGTCTAATGGTTGCATCCTGTGAGACGAATGCGGTGGGAGGCATATAAGTATAACCCCATTATCTCGACATAAATCAATAACATCCATATTCCTGGTGTGAGAAAAGTGGCCATCGAGAATCATTATAACTGGATTTTCCTTGGTTGGCCTGACAGTTGCAATGAAATGCACCACCCACTGTGTGAAAATATAACTCTGTATCCATCCAGATTTATGGCATGCAAACTGAGAGCCTGGTGGGGCACCAGTCTTCAACTCCTCCTTCATATGCACTCGGGGGAAAACGAATAATGGAGGAACGAAATGTCCTAATGCGCTCATACAAGTAACTAATGTTATAAGAGCCCCCCGTTCTGCTGATGAAATCCCGCCAACTTGTTTTTGGCCCTTTAAACTTAACACTTTTTCCATTTTATGTTGTACTGCAGTTACTCCGGTCTCATCTACGTTGTAGATTTTGGTTGCATCGAAGTTGATTTTTGGAAGTTCGACTTCGAGGATGTCGTTAAATGCGTCAACTTTTGCTTTTGTAAATCCTTTTGCGCGATTTGCTGATGTCGCTTGAGGTGTCCTAAAGGACAAAGTAGGATTTCGTTTTAAAAATTTTTTCATCCACTTTTTGCCAGCGGTATTTGTTTTCGCATTAAACTGATGTGGTATATTATTCTTTAAAGCAAGTTGGAACGCTAAAGTGCGAATGTCCGAAGCTCTTAGCCCATAAAATTTATTCACCATTAGTAAACTATATTCTACCAGTTCCCGTTCCAAATCCTCAGAGAAAATCGGCTTTCTACCCAATTTCAGTGCATTCAGATCTTCTATTGTACGCGTTTCATTTTTGCAATAACGCTCAAGAGTCGACTTTGGGATAGAAAATAATTTAGAAGCTCTAAGGTATCCCATTTCCTTGTTTTTTACTGCATTGTATGCACGTATCATTTGCTCGGGATCCCATTTCTTCCGCTTTTTATTTTCATCTTTATCCATCTTTAAAAAAAAAACATTTAAAATTACATTATAAAAGTAGTTATCCTAATATGGGATATCCCATACATGGCACCCCACGCTATCCCATATTAGGGCAAGGTCATGTTTTGCAAACACGTGTTCAAAACAAAAATACTATGTGATATTAGCAACAAATAACACATGAAAGTCAAAATAAATGTTTTTAGTTTAAGCAAAAACACATTATAAAGATGAATTAGCAAACCTACCTTAGCAAAAGTAAACTTCCAATACATGCACGTAACAATCTCCGGAGCAAAAATTTTGCGTGGACTGCACTCGTTCGTTGGTACGAGCAGACTGGCGTCCAGGCGGTTCAACATAGCCGTGCGACCATACGGGCTACTGATACACCCATAGTGCGATAGATGGCAGTGCCTCAGATTCGAAATAACCCACTATCCCATATTAGGCACCTATCCCATAATGGGTTCCGCTCCCCTACTGCTTCATGATGTTATGCCCTTTGAATTTGACCATATGCTCATCGATGGCCTGGCACTTGCTCTCGCTCAACGCATCCGCGAATGCTTTGTTCATATGTATGATTATTGGCCGAATTTTAAATGCTCGATCGTAAGATGGATCATCTCGGGATGGCTGTTCAATATTGTTGGCAAAATGTAAACAAGATCGGATTTCTTCGAATCTTTTTCGGCTCATTACATTCGAAATGATTGGCACCGAGTAAATGGGCAACGTTGACCAGTAAAGTCTAGTGTCTGGCAGACGGTGAATTGTCATGCACAAAATAATGCCGAAATACGCCCTCAATTCTGCCAATGAAATCGAGAAAACAATGCCTTTTTGCTCAGCGTATATTTGCGACTGTTGCTTGGCCAATTTGAGCATCGTATCAAAGTTGGAAACTGCACTGAACACTTGGTAAATACTCGGCACATCGCTGTCGGGTGTCGTAACTGGCAATAAAACTTTCCCGTAATCAAAAACTGAATCGGTGAACGTTGGTAGAGTGTAATCGTCTTTAGGCTTTTTCCACTTGAAAGTTACTAGCTCAGGTGTTGGTGGCTGATCGCATGGAACTTGCGCTGGTGTTGGCGGCTTTACGCAAACACCAGCACTAGTCGACGGTTTTTCAAGCTCAGCAATTACATCCTCGATTTCGATTTCGGTTCTGGGCTCTAAGACGGCAGCGTCCTCCTCGAGAAATAGAATATCTTCGTTGTCCATTTCGAGTGCACGTTCATCATCATCGCTATCCTCGGCATTCATCAATTGAATGATTTCTTCCTTTGTGAGGTAGAAACGGCGCGATCTCTGCATTGTGCGCCTTCAAAAGTGAAATGTTCACAATATTACGAAAACACGACAAAATAAGGTAATAAACTCACGAAACTTCGAAAACAATCCAAATAATAATACTTTCCACTTCCTTCGATATGCTCGCGTGTCAACCACTGTTTTTTTCCACCAAAAGTGACATTCTGTCACATCGTAAGGGGAATTCCTAATTACTCCAAGCGCCCTCCATCGTTCAGGAGGATGCACTGCGTGGTTTCCTTATTGGCGGAACGGTTTGCGTCTTCGCTACGAGTGGCGCGGATGATGAATAATGCGAATGAATGATAATGATATCATCATAGAGAGATTGCAGCATATTTCGAAGTGTCTTTGTATCGATTAAGTGAATTAAAACCATCTTTATACGGATTTAGTTGTTTTGGCGCGAATAAATACCCTAAAAATAATGAGTAATGGAATGCGTTCGCGTACTGCCAAAGTTAGAAAAGTCACATACATTTTTACCGTTGACGACCATTGGGACATATAGGTCCCGCGATTTTTCACACCCTTGCAGGTGAAATACATTTTTTTTCGCGGCACTTTTGTTTAGTAATTTGGGGTCGCTGCACATAAATCCGGTCTTGGATTCGCGAATTTCCCAGCGGTTCAGGAGCGGTCGTCAAAGGGTTAAAATAACGTTAACAATAAGAATATTTTTTTTATAAAATCAATAAATGTAGTGTCAAAAATAGTAAAAAAAGTGAGGATTGTCAAAATGTAAAATTGATGTGAGGATTGTCAAAAAGTGATTATATTGCAAATAAAAATAGTCAATATATTATTAATATGTACCTAATAATAGAAATAGTCAATAAATTTAGGCCAAATAAAAAATCGAATAATTACCTATTATAGAAAATGATATAGTCAAGATGCGTACAGTTTTTAGAAATCGTTAATGTCGTACAATTCTCTTTCAATGAGATATAATTTGAGCTTATTCTTAAATTGAGGCATTTTCCTTCGCAGCATATTTTTTTGATACTAGGGGGTAGCTTACTGTAGCATATAATTCCGACGTAGTTCGGATCCCTTTTGAAAAGTTCTAGATTTGGACGAGAAAGAATCAGATTATTTCTCCCTCTGGTAAAATGGTAATGGGTATCTGATTGTATCGGCAGCTTAGCTATGTTTTTTATACAATACAATTTAGTTCTGCTCCAGTAGTTCTGCTCCTACACTTGGATGCGTCTTTGCCTCTAAAATTTTAAATAATGTAATTAATTAAAGAATATTAACTATCATGATATAGTTGTGGCAATATAGCTTAATTTTAGTAAATTATAATTTGGTTTGAAAACCATTGATAAATAGAAAATAATGTAATAATCAAAATTGCTGATCATAAAAAGAGCTTAATGTCTGTAGTCATAATTATCAAGGCAATAATATGATGGCCATGAAAATGGATAAGCGTATACTAAAAATATCAAAATTTAAATGAATTGTCAAATCTAGCAATATAGCCGTCGTCGATAAATATAAAAATAAAAATTACGCTCTTTTGCAAAGTTGATTATCATGAATTTTCCGTTATTTTACATTAGGATGCTCTTAGAATAAGAATTCAGCATTATCCAAATCTCTAAAGTCATAATAATATACTGGATTCTTGACTAGGCCATTAAATATTTTTTTTTTGAATTGGTTCTCTCCAAGACTTCTGATATGTGTTGGGACCTTATTATAATAACACAGGCTTTGGTGAAGGAAACTGTTGCGCACTTTGCTAAGCCTGTGCCGATTTAGACGTAGATCAAATTTATTTCTGGTATTGTGTTGATAGAAATCGCTATTCGCCGGGACATCCGATATGTGCTTACGAGGCAACATAATATTTTGATGGATATAGCACGAGTACGTCGTCATGATTCCCGACTCCATGAAAAACCGCTTACACGAAGTTCTTGGAGAAGCTCTGTAAAGACCGCGTAAAGCCCTTTTCTGAAGGATAAGAATCCTCATTGAATTTGCTGCCATTCCCCAAAACATTAGGCCATATGTCATCAAGGAATGAAAATAAGCAAAATAGACAGATTTAGCAGTCTCAAAGCCGCATAAATTTCTAATCTTTTTAAGCTATTGCATAGCTTTTATCGCGGGCCTTAGGCCAGCGCGGCGACCGAATGAAGAAATTTCTTAACGAAAATTAATGATTTTAAACTGATAATTACGTCTAAACGAGTAGGTACTGCTTACGATTCGAAAAAAATATATGTTAAACAAGAACATTTTCCTAATATTCTTAGTTTTAAATATTTTAGATTTTGTTTATATTACATAGTGTAATTAATTTGTGAAATTAGGTCTAACCGAACACAAAAACGACTACTACGCAAATACTATCTGGCGTATTATTATGAAACCTGCACAATTTTAAAGATAATTTAATTATCTATCTTTTTATTTACGATTTTTTTCGAATAATCCGTTTTTTTTGCTTTATCGAATATATAATTCGTGCGCGGCGCTCTATCGGAAGACGTTTAAATTATTCCGAATCATTTGCTTCCGCAGCCGCAAATGATTCGGAATAATTTCAACGTTTTCCGATAGAGCGCAGTTATCTGATATCAGAAAAAATTAAATAAATAAAATAAATAAATAATTATACTTGCATAAGTTGTTAAAAATGCTATGCAATAGCTTTACCGCGGCTGTCCCCAAATGCCACACTTATTTTTATTTTGTAAATAGCCCTACACAGCTTTTTACTAAGCTCTCCTAAGTGATTGGATCATTGCAATTTTTGGTCGATCTGCAAACCTAGAAATTTAGTAGAAGAGACATTTTCCAATTCGTCTGGTCCAAAGAATACGGCTATATTATTAGAGTCGGACGGCCGTAAAAAAAACACACTGTTTTAGATTTTGAAACATTCAACGAGAGTTTATTAACTTGGAACCAGACAGCAATTCTATTTATCGTTTCATTAATCCTTATTTCAAGCTCGTCTCTATTTTTATCGCTAAAAAGAAGGGATGTGTCATCGGCGAATAGGATAATCTCATCATCCACTGACCTAATGCAATCAAGGATGTCGTTTATATAAACCAGAAAAAGAAAGGGGCCGAGTATAGAACCTCGAGGGACACCTTTGGAGATACTTTGTGGGGTGTTTTTGCTACTTCCCACTGGGATAATCTGGGTACGACCTTGTAAGTAGGACTGTATGAGCGCTAGTTCCCTATTCCTAATCCCGCAGTGTTCTAGTTTCTCTAGTAGAATTGAATGTTCTACACCATGAAAAGCCTTATAGAGATCATATAAAATGCTATTGTCAAGACTTAGTAGTGTTTTCTTTATGAGATTAGCAATGGCGTCTTGGGTTAAAAGATTTTTTTGGAAACCACATTGCTTAAAGCTGAGAATATTATTTTCTTAAAAGAAATTGGTCAATCTCGTGAGGATATTTTTTTCAAGAATGTTGTTAAAAACTGGCAAAAGCGATATAGGGCGATAATTAGTCATATTGTCAAAACATCCCTTTTTGTAAATAGGTCATGTCATGTTGTCAAGTCATGTTGTCACAACATCCCTTTTGCCAGTTTCAATTCCGTGGGAAAGAATCCATATTCCAAACAATGATTAAAAATAACCGACAATTCGTCTGCGATGCTAGTGACAGAACTCTTGAGGATTTTTGTGGAGATATGTCCCAGATCAGTTGAATTTTTAAATTTTATATTTTTGGCAACTTTGAGTATTTCCTCGGAAGTGGTAGGAGAAAACCCTAATGATATTGGGTTTCTATTGCAATAGCTATAAAGTAAGCTTAAAGCTGTGCAGTGTGCTGTATTTAAATTACTTAAATTCATAGGTACATTTTCTAGGTTCTGCGACTGTTTCCGCATCATCTATATGCTCACCATCTACTGTGAGATGCAATCCGTTATTTACTGGCATACTGCGCCCACATTCTTTCTTGATGATATTCCAGGCTGCTCTAACTTTGTTATCAGAATTATCAATACTATTTTTCAAGTATTTCTGCTTGGCAACCCACACAACTTTTTTGTAAGTTTTTTTATAGGATTTAATATAATCAAGGACAAAGCTCTCATTAGCTTCTTTTTGGAGTTCATTTAAATGCAACATCCGCGCTCTGGATATCTTAATTCCTAGTGATGCCCAATCGTTAAAACTTTTTGATTGCTTTTGAGTTGGCTGCCTCATAGGAATTGAGCTATCCAGCGCTGACAGCTACCATTTTAAAAAGTCATGGTATGCTTGGTGTGGGTTGTCTGTAGATACCACGAAATTATTTTCAATCGAGGCTGCCTGAAAGTCGCCAAGGCTCTTTTTTGTTACTTTTCTATTATAATAAGTGCGTACCGTATTTTTTTAAAATGCTGTGACACTTAGTGATCATTTGTCCGCTATGATCTGACCGTCCGCAGTAAACTGTGGTAATGGAAAAATCTTCTGAGTTAGTGAAAATGTTATCAATACATTTACTACTGCTAGCGGTTGTCCTTGTTTGGAAATTGATGTTTTTGATCAGATCATAAGACAAACAAACATTCATTAAAGCATCGCCCTGATTACATTTCTCAGCAAAGTTAAAACTGTGGTAATGGAAAAATCTTCTGAGTTAGGGAAAATGTTATCAATACATTTACTACTGCTAGTGGTTGTCCTTGTTTGGAAATTGATGGTTTTGATCAGATCATAAGACAAACAAACATTCATTAAAGCGTCGCCCTGATTACATTTCTCAGCAAAGTTAGTTTTAAAATCACCACATAATATTATGGTAGAAGTACTCCTCTCTAGTTTATCTAATGCTGATTCTATAATAAATGCTTGAAAGTCTGAGTATATTAATAAATGCTTCCCTCGTTGGAAGCCAACCATTGTTGCCGCAGTTCTGTCTTGGTGAAACTTAGAACGGGCTGTCATACACAAAATTTCGTGTTAG
This sequence comes from Micropterix aruncella, assembly GCA_944548615.1. Classification (NCBI taxonomy): domain Eukaryota; kingdom Metazoa; phylum Arthropoda; class Insecta; order Lepidoptera; family Micropterigidae; genus Micropterix; species Micropterix aruncella. The sequence goes on from OX155967.1 coordinate 10,087,093, forward strand.
TGCTGTTGACCGTTGAGGAGTCCCTTAGACGGGAGCCAACACTGGATGCACCAGCCATGTCATGGTGAAACTCAGAACGGGCTGTCGTAATTGAATGCATATAAAAAAAATCGAGTCTTTGCTGTTGACCGTTGAGGAGTCCCCTCGACGGGAGCCAACCCTGGGTGTAGAATTAGGTCATGCTTACCATGAAAAATGCACTGTCATCGGAACTTAACCAACATGTAAATTTTCAACATATGATAATATTTGAGGAATTCCCTCAATTCCTCATGGATCCCATCATCAGAACAGGATTTTGATAAAAATGGGACCAATCAGGAAGTGTATCCTTGCAAATATAAAATGAATTTTCCAAATCGGTTCTGAGGTAGCAAACATTAAAAAAAGATACAACCGAATTGATAACATCCTCCTTTTTTTTGAAGTCGGTCAAAAAGGACATTGGTCTATTGCGTAAAAAATATGTCTGGTATATTCTAAACAAATATTGTTATTAAGAAATGTAATGAAAAATCCCAACGATTTTTAATTACTCTTTGCGAGATCTTCTACATGCATGTCATTTATGGACATGTCAACTACTTTACAGTTTTCATTATTGCTACATTGATACAGCATTGATACTATATTGATACTTACATTGTAACCTTGCACATAATATAAAATTATGAAGACTAAACAATCTAAACATTTTAACTATTTGGTTGTAAAACGCGATTCGCATTTATTTTTTCAAGACAAGACAACGTTTTTGGCGAAGAAGAAATGAATGACTCATTCAAACTGGAAATAACCACTTATAGACGTAATTTCCCGGAGGGATATAAAAGGTTTCATAAGCCAATTCCCTACTCGTTATCTTCAATAGCCCAACGATTGCGGCTTGACCTCCGATATATCCGTATTAAATAAAACAGAATGAGTTGTCATGGAAAATACTCCAATGAGAATACGTAATACAAAACTTATATTATAGGTATATTATTTCGTACCTATATGTTATGGATAAGTGATACAATTAGATACAAAATATATGACAATTATAATACATAATAATACGAGGTTTGTCCGGAAAATAAGTATAAAAAATTGGGGGCGACGTGTCAAGGCGTTGTGGAGGGGCGGCCCGGTGGTTCCGTGTTTTTACTCCTGTGCTTCGAGTAAGTAGGAGTTTATCTGTGCTTCTTGAAAGTAACCCTTTTTTAACATGCCGTCGGCATGGAGCTCTCTCTGATTGAGGAACAGCGCCTCAACATTAAGTTTCTTGCAAAGCTAGACAAGAATGGCCGTGGGATTTTTGAGTGTTTGAAACACTCGTGTTTACGGAGACAATTCTCTGAAGGGACCAACCGTCAACAAATTTTTAAAAAGGTCCCGGGAAGGCCGAGAAGATGTGAAAGATGACCAACGCTCAGGACGCTCCTCCACATTGAGTTTTTTTTGATTCGCGGCGCATTGTTCACCAGGAAATTGTCCCTCCCAGCCAGACGGTGAACGGAAATTTCTACGTTGAAGTTTTGAGTCGTCTCAGAGTTCGTGATGAAAAATCCCAACGATTTTTTACTTACTTTTTGACTAATAACCCAAAGGTAGGGTGGTTAATCTCTTAGATATATTTAGAATAGAATAGAATAGAATAACTTTATTGTGCTATAAAAACATAACTTAATGAATATTACGCTGGTTTTATAAAAAAGACAATTTATGCACAAATGGCGGACTTATCGCTATAGCGATATCTTACAGTCAACCATTTGATAAAATAATTCCTAATTTTCACCGTACAATACACAAAGAAGTAGTAAAGTTAAATTTAAAATAAACTTATACAGATACATGTCAGTAACTTATGCTAAGGTTGCCCAGGGAAGGATAAAGGAGAGGACAAGGTGAGGTATTTGGTTAGTGGCTGTGTAAAAATAGATGTTTCTTCAACAATTTTTTGAAAGTATGCAGCGAAGGTGCATGCCTGATAGAGTGAGGGAGCTGATTCCATAAACGAGCAGAATGGACTGTAAAAGAGTGCGTGTAAACAGAAGAATGATGTATCGGAATAGCGAGTGTGTTATCCCGGCTTGATCGAAGTGGAAGACCGTGGCCTCCCAAAGGGTGGAAATTCTCCTTTAGATAGGAGGGTGAAGTGGGGTTATTGAGTATGTTGTAGAGTAGCGACAACGTATGAAAATTTCTTCGATTGCGAATAGGAAGCCAATGAAGTTGCTCACGAAAGCAGCTAACGTGGTCGAACTTTCGCAAATTAAAAACATACCTGAGTAAGATATTTTGCAGACGCTCCAGCTTATTCAAAATAACATCACTGGCATCTATATAACAAACATCACCGTAGTCAAGTATAGGCGTTAAGAGTGTGGACACAATCATTTCTTTATATATTTCACTCCGGCAAACGTTTCAAGCTTTGGATATTAGAAGATTTTTCGTACAAGAGATTATACAACATGGAAACTGAGTGGAAACTTATCTGAAACTTTTCTTGATTTAGGCCTTAGTTACTGAGAAAAAAATATTTGCAGATTTGAAAGTTGAAAATAAAACCCGCTTTTTGTCGGTAACCTTGGCCTCAACGAAAAAAAGTCGTATGCAACTTACAACTCAATTTCTCATATTGTTATTAAATGCAACAACAGCCGTTTCCCACCAACAATCTTGGCAATTATGCTATTAAAACGTTCAGCCGTGTTGGTGTCGGCATCTTCCACTAAGCTTTGAGATTTGGAAGCTACAGTGCCTATTATTACTTTCAATCTAAACCAAAACGTTGAATTTTGAACTTCTATGGCACTCATCAAAGACTTTTCTGTCTGACAGTAATAATTTTTACATCTTCCGTGATCTCCAAAAGCATGTAACAGTGAATTTTGTACAACAGCGTGTAAAATCTGTATTGCCTGCATCTTTGTAATGTTTCCTTCTTGTATTCATCTGCGTTGTTCTTTTATTGAGCAAAGTACCACCTTTCTAACAGTCATCACTTTTTTGTCACTTAATAATTTTCTGAATTTTAAGGGGTATGTTACTTCTTTTGATACTGCTCGTAATTTATTACACAAATTACGGAGTATGCGGTTCCGGCATTCAATATTTACCACAGTCGTGTTAGGGTTTGGATTCTGTGCTAGAATTTTGGCAATTAGCCTCCCATAAATGATGTTATACATTTCTATCGAATGCCGAAAACCATCATATCTTATTTCAGCTTCTATCCCCGAAGAAGATCCTTCGTAATTTTTATAGCAGATATGATCTTTTGGGACGGTGTTTTATTATGTGCACGTGCGCAAATAACACAGTATTTATTTTTCACGGCAATAAACAAAAGTTCCCCAAATTTGCGACCAATAATTACTGCAGCTCCAGATAACGCCCTATAGTTATTTCCGTAGGACCTTGCACTCCAACACCCGTCAGCGTATACATCAATTATCGGTATTCCATCTTTGACTCTTCCCTCAGCGATGGCAGCCTGGCGTTCACGCTCTGCAGCAGCATCCATTTCCTCTACAGCCGTCGTCTCCCACTCATCGAAGTACCTTTCTGAAAATATAGGTACATTCATAGATGATGATATGTCTTCAAATTGCGAATAGGCTATTCCTGAAGATACTATTCCTATTACAGCACTAACATTTGTCTCGACATTTTCAGTACATTAGCCTCGACATTGTCAGAGTTAATAAAAAAACCAAGCCACACATGTCGCACCTAAATTTAAACTTTGATATTAATCCGATTGTCTTTTCTCCTACAAAAATCGGACATTGAATAATACAGTTAAAAAGACTGCTATGTTTTAAAATATCTTTAAGCTTAGTGAAAAAGTACATTATATTTACGATTCTCCTTCCGTGAACAGATGTGTAGTCATATTCTTGTTCTGGTTCAATCCCGTAATATGTTTCACCAGCCGGATTTCTGTAAAAATAAGTATTTTCTGCTTGAGGAAATTATGAAAAAAAAACATAGAAAGACAAACTGACAGATATAATAATTTAAAAATAACGCATACCATCCTGACGATGATAGTGAAGGAAAACATGTGCTAGGCCGTTACAATAAACCATAGAACACACGCAGCCGTTGAAAGAAGCAAAAAAATACATAGTAAGTTGTAAAAAATGAAAAATTGCTCTCGCCAACACGTGCGTGCTAGCTGGCTCACAATGAAAGACTGATAGGCTGCGGTCCGGGAGCGACACCTTTTGCACCAACCGACGTTTAGGTACAACTAACGTTATTTGCGAAATGTCGGTGGTCCATATTGCAAAACCGGTCCATATTTGTAGCGCTTACTATATACTTTACTGATTATAAAGTGTATTTAATGAGGTTATTAAATAAGTAACAAATAACACAAATGAATACTTACAATTAAACAGGTTAGGTACCAGCTTCGGGCTTTCCGCATGTATATGGCGAAAACCTCCTATCCAGTGTATACGTATACCAATTTGATACAAAGAAATCTCTTGCAAAGTCTCCCCTCTTACCTTTTCTTGACTATGCAGATGTGGCTTATCTCGATTTATTAGAGGAACTGCTCAACAAACTTGATCGTTTGCAAAATGTATGCAAACGATTCATCTTCGGTCTACGTAAGTATGATCACGTGTCCGAATATAGAGCACAGTTAAAAAGGGTTGCCAGTACGCCAAAGGAGAAACGTTCATTTACTTGCTCTCCTCTATCGTGTACTCTCCCAATCAACACCATCCTATCTCCGCGAGATTTTGGAACCATTAAATTCCCACGGTCTCGTACTTCGGTCAGCCTCTGACAGTTTTTACTAAAAATTATCTGTGTCCATGGTGCAAGACTCTGGAACGATGTCCCGACAAATATACGAAACTCGCCTTCTTTACTATGATTTAAAACTCACCTTAAGGATTACTACCTTTCTTAGAAGTAACCAGTTCTTCCCTTTCTCTCCTCTTCCTCTCCCAATTTCCACAATGCGTGCATGTATTACTGTGCTTATTGCCATGTGGCAATAAGCTCCCTTTTTGTATAATAATTAAGTGCATATAAAGAGTATATTATTATTATTTACTAATTTGTTAGTTTTCTCATCGGACATAGTACCGTAGATTGGGGCTACTTTGATAGTTTTAGAAATTCAAAGTGTCATATTTTTGTAACCAGGCTTCGTAGGTTATCCAAAAAAATACTTGAATCCCAGTCGCGGCTTAGACTTTACAGTAAGTGTAAAAAAAAATTGCCATCCACCAGTTTTTGAGAAAAAAATAGAATAATGTGCTATTAACATTAAACCATGGTCGGGGTAACTTTGATACCCAATGATTTTTTTCATGGAAAATGCTCAGTTTTATTCCACGAAGTCAAACAAGTCCCTAAAAATAAAATCTACTGGAGTGTTAAAGAATTACAGGCAAAATAAAATATGTGGCTATCAATTTAAGTGGGGGTAACTTTGTTAAGTACAGGCAATGTACTAGATAGGGCATGAATGAAGACGGGGGCTACTTTGGTAAATGAAAACACGAATAAAAATCTTATCAATATTTTTTATTAGCGTTATTTGGGCATATTTTAAAACAGAAAACAAACGGTAACTTCTAAACAACATCATTAAAATAATATCAAGGTTCGTTTGTATCGATCTTCAGGGGAAATGTGTACTCGGTGTAGTGTTCATTAATGATTGTAACAGACGGTGCAGGCAGGATAAGCAGAACGTCAGAGAAATCAATCGACGGTTCGTCATTCGGGATAGCCTTGAAAGTAGTTTTCTCTCTGTTCTTAGTTTTATAGCCTGCCACTACAAACTCATTATCTGATAATCGCTGTATTATTTTACAAACATATTTGTAGGCGAAGCTCTTCTTCTTCTGGGAATAAAATTTAACCAGAACAAATGTGCCTTCGTTGAGAAGTTCGTTTTGTGGCTGCACGCATTCAGCGTTCTGGGAAGAACCTGCAACTTCTTCGATATCATTAGTTTCAGTTGCAGGCTCGCCGTTGGCACTGACTGTCCCCACGCTTGTTCCAGGCTCCACCATCAAACGAGTTCTCTTTCGTCGTGGTTCGTTATTATCTGGATAACGCTGGCTCTGTAAGAAGGTCACCAAAACATTATTGGCAACCTTTGTCGGAGTGTTGGTAGGTTTCTGTGGAAGACGGTCGAGGACTTTATTTTTATTCAATGGAAAAATTCCTGTGGCATAAAAGGAATTTAACAAGTCTCTTTTTATTGCAGAGGCTTCCCTATCACCAGGTCTTGCGTCGTTGTTCTTAGTAGGCTTTGGTGGCTTGGCATCCATACATATCAAAGCTTTCTTTAGAACTGAGGGAAATGCGTCCTTGGATATCGTCGCAGCTTTAGGATTTTGGTTTTTCCATTGGCTCAGCGTCTGTCGCCATGCTTCTTTGAACGCTCTGAAAAACCCAACATCAAGAGGCTGGCATAAGTGTGTGGAATTCGGGATAAGACACACGAAAGATATATTATATTCTTCACACAGTCGGAGAACACCGTCATTGAAATGTGAGGATAAATATCACCTATAAGTACTTTTTTGCCCTCTAAACGTCTAGCATGCGGTAAGAATGACGAGTTGAACCAGTCGAAGAATGTATTGCTGTCAATCCATCCATGCATTGTTCTGTTGTACCGGGTTCCCGTAGAACAGCAACTTCTGGTGCAACATGGAGCGCCCTTGATGCCTCCCTCTTTCCATGCCGACAAATCGAAATAAAGAGGTTAGAATCGTAAAGAAGGAACCATGTGTAGAACATAGCTTCAAAACAAATCCATAACAGTTACACATACGTTGGCACATCCAAAGTTTTGCAGAACAGGTTTTTCGTCGAAAAATTGCTTCAAAATAACTATTTTTTTAAATAAACTTCCAGAAGTCAAATCGCCGTGGACTCGTTGTATGTCGCGATGACAGCTCTGGTGTTGCCAGATTCGATTTTTATATTTTGCCACGATGCTCTGGGATACCACAATTACGAAAAAATAACAAAGAGGAAGTGATTATCAATCTAGCCCCGTGAATCAAAGTAGCCCCAATCTACGGTACTTAGTTTGTTATTAACTGTCATCTCCATACGCTTCGCAAGGTACAATAAAATGTATTTATTTTCGTTAGCCGAAAATAGTACATGTTTCGTGCTACATCGTGCACTGTGAGCGTCTCCTCCCTCACCTTTAGAATGTCTGTTAAACTATTTGATCGATATGTTACGATATAGAGGCCGCCGTGTCAATCATGTACATACATAAGTAATTCATATCGCAATGGCAGGAGTTCACGAATATAATAAGGGTTTTCAATCGATGAACCGGCCAAATAGGTAGCATCTGCCTTTATCTTCGTCATAAACTTTAAGCAAAAAGGTAGCGAAAATAATAGAGGACAGGCAGGGGCGGACCGTGAGTTTGTGGGGCCCTGGGCTAATATTACTTAGGGGCCTGCCTAATTAATCAACTAATGGCCATTTTGTCAACAAACTGTTTTCGATAATGATGTCTAGGTCTCTAGGTACACGGTATAGGAAAAAAATAGGACAATACCATATTTTATTTATTAAATATGACAGATACACAAACAACAACTGTAATACATTTAAATTTTTAATAAAAATAGACAAATCGATTAGCAAAAACGTACCTAAGATAACGTTGAAACTTAAGCTAATAATAATTTATCCTGCAAACTAAGTAAAACAATATATAATAATAATATAATATACACAATGCAAGTAAGTATTAATTTTTATTATAAAGTTAGTTAATATAAGTAAAATTTATACAAACATTCATTACTAGTTACCCATTGACAAGGCACTCGCCTTAGTGGAAAACTGAACTGCTATACTGAAATCGAAGACTATCGTGGTTGTTTGACATTATAAACGTCAGGCGCTACAAACTTCAAGCGGTAAATTCGTTTTTATCCTATTTATAATGAACTGCAATAGGTAAATAGATGGGTTTTTTATGGATAAAGAAATTAAATTAAAAAAAGGTATTTCAAAAGAAATCTACATGTTATTATGCAGAAACTAGTTGAATAACATAGCCAAGACCTTTCCAGTAATTGGTCATTTTTCATTTTCTTAACGAAATACCTATTTGACGGATCTTTATTTTGAAAGTCAGTCATTTTATGTGAGAGGATGGCATGAATAAAGACATTATTTAGCCCACGTCAACATATTTCTCAAACTCAAACTCAATATTGTCTAAATTTCTTTCCGCCTCGGTATTACTGTTTTCTTACACACTATATGCGAGAAATTGATCTCAGAATTATCAACCTTATGATAGGATTTTTTTTTTAATTTTAGGTTTTGTTTGTAGTTCTCATATTCATATTCATTTTATTAGTATACTGGTATACAAGTCAGATACAGATTAGCAAACATTCATACATATTAGCAAACAAACATTTTATTATCGTAAAGAAAAGATAAAATAAACTAAACAAAACGAAGGAAAAAACACAAGAATAATGTAAAAAGAAGAAATACAAGACAAAATGCAAAGAGATCATCAAATATTTTAGCCACCAAAGCATTTTAGACTTCACTCGAGTAATATTCCTCCAGTGAGTAAAACGCCTTATCTGTAATGTATCTCTTAAGGCGTCTCTTAAACACGTCAAGAGATTGCGCCTGCCTAATGTGCTCGCTGAGTTTGTTGTACACCGCTGGGCCGGCGATATAGTAATTCCCTTAATAAATTCCTATTGAGAAGGCATTTTAGACTGATTTATTGCAGACTGAACAAAGAAACCTGATTATGAAAAGGAATTACATTTTACCCTAATTTTAAATTTTAATGACACTTAATTCTTTATTTTTTTATTGCTAATATCTCTAGTTATTTCATTGATATTCCGTTTTTTAATTGATTTAATAAATTTTGATTTAGTATCTATTGTAGGTACTTTGATTTTAAAGACACCTCATTTTTGTTATTTTTAATCTACCGTGTTTTTAATATTACTATTATATAATGACAATTTATTACTTATTATCATCATTATTAACTATTTTTAAACTATTTAATTTTTTAAAGTTATTGCTTTAAAAATAATCTAAATCAAACCGTATCTAATTTAAAAAAATAATATTTAACATAACTGATTGTGTACTTTTAATATATAATGTGTTTTTTAATGTGTCTTTTGCAGGTTATGTATTTGTGTATTTATTTTATTTTTTCTCTTGCCATGACCAAATAAGGCCTAGGTATATACAAATTTTCAGCTCAATCAGATGAAGCGTTTGGGTGCTATCGTGGAGGAATATGTACAAGAAGACACACAGACAGACTTCAATCTGGAAATTGTCTTAAATCGTCTCAGGGTTTAAAATGGATATTTCCGTCTTCATCTCGATTTTTTTGGTGCGATCACAATACTTTCCTTCCTGACCGGTTAGTACGTCGGGAAGGTAAAAACCGTTTACCTTTCAACAGACCGCTCCCGTCCATTCCCGTACAACGAGCAAAGCGATGCCGCTGACGCCACGCAGCGCGAGACTGCGACGTGATCTGGCTGTGTTCTGGCGCATGTTACCATATATATTTATTCAGTACCAGCATCACGAAATTCGGGCAGTGGGCCGCATATAAAACCGAGGTCATAAACGTAAACTCGCTGATGCGCTCCCGACGGAGCAGTTTAGTTGTCCTCTATAAATTTCATTGCTATGCCATCCCTTCCTCAAGGGCCGATGGGGCCCTGAAATATTGCGTGCCCGTAATAATAATTGCCTAACAACCAACTACCCTACACTACCTTTTACGCAATAGCGAACTTAAGTCGAAAGGCAGAAGAATGACACGAACTACGACAAAAGGCCACTTCAGAATTACATAATATAATAATATTTATTATGCAAAGAGATTCAAGTAGCTGTGAGAACCACAGTACCGGATATATTTATTGAACTGCATGTTTGCATTAAAAATCTTCAAGACGCATCGTGGAGAAAAAAGAAAAAAACGTCACTTTCTTGAAAACGGTACCATAGTAAAATAACATCAGTAGGACATCTCGAGCTTGTTTTCGAAATAAGTACCTACGCTTCGCCGAACCACCAGGGTTGCCACAACAAATACACAATTGACAAGTTGTGATCCCATTAAAGCAGAAATGCAATTCTTAATAAATATTATGTACGTTTATGTATTTTTGGTTTATATATCAAGAGTCGGTTCCCAAAATTGTACTGTAACAGAATATATGATAGTGCTGACTTTGTGTGACGGCACACGAGCCCAAACATGACAGGTTTATCGTGTGTACTTTAGGAGTTCCTATGGCCACCTTCCGTCTCCATCATCAGACCCTGGGCACCACACAAGGTTACAGTTTTTGTCGAGACGAATCAAAAGAACCCAATAACGCCTTTGACTCTAACACTTTTTTTGTGAAGACGTGAAGTTTTACCTAAATCAGTTCAGCAGTTTTTGAGCCAAATCAAAACAAACATGCAGAAAGACCTACATACATACACTGCCCTCAAGAATGGTATACAGGATGTTATTACTGCACGGGCATTTTTTCCTGTGTGTGAATCAGTACAACGTGGTAAGCAACTTTTAGAAAAAAAAAATTTTTTGTTTTTTTTTTAATTTGAAAATTTAAAGAAGTTGACTGTTAAATAAAGGTTTGAGAAGCGTTTGAGCTCGCTGCGCCATCTAGGGGTAGGTAATAAGTCGTAAATAAACAATATTAGCGACCATAGCTTTTCATACTATTTCGCTACCTCAGAAGCATAACACTGTAAGTGCAAAAACGTGATTTTACAGGAGAGCTGTTTTCACTAAAATTTTGACGATGGTAAATATTCAAAGACTTCAAAATAATAAAATAATTTTAGATAATACCAAATAATTGTGTTTATACGAAAATGTATTTCATTCGCTAATACATTTCGGTTGTTATACCGTGGAAAAGTTTGTACCTAGATTTCATTATATTCCAATGATGAAAAAAACATAGTACACTTACATTAAAATGCTTCGAGAAAGAAATCTTAAGTGATAGTAAAATGGCATAACATACATCAAGTAGACAAAACAAACAACATTATTTCGGCAAGCAATCTTTAATAAAATAAAAAAATAATAATTTTAAACACATGTTTTGTGTAGACCTAATGTTACCAGAAGAAATAATAAAAAATATAATAAAAGTTATGAACTTAAACCTTAACTTAAAAAGTTATGTTGTTCCTAACGCAACCAGAAAAAAAATCCTAAAAAATATTATAAAAGTTATAAACGTATACTAGTATACTGTGATAGGTTTTTAGAAGTTCTTCTTTAGTCTAATGCAATGTCTTCTTCATTGTTTCCATGTCGTAGATTCACATAGAATTTTTTTATCACAGGATCAGATATCCATTTTGTTAGAGTGATCAGATCATTGTACTTAGCTGTATTTATTTTTCGGGTTGTCGTGCTAACAACTGGTATTATTCTTGGTAAATGCAGAACTTGTCTAGTATTTCTTCTCAGATCAATTTTTGAGAAGTGTTCCTGTTGGAATGAAGTTTTATAGAACAAGATACCATTACTTTCTTTGTTAGCTTGTATCCAAACACATTTCGAAATGGAGAAAACTTCCCCATCAGCGTTCTTACGTCGGTTACAGAAATCTTTCTCTAAGCTCTTCATATCTTTGATATTTTCTAGCCTCATACCATGGACAATGAGAGGATCCTTATGTTTACATATTCTCACAAATTGCTCCCAGTCACGCGGTACTTCAATATGGAAGCTTGTCAGCTGTTTTTTTTCCTCTCTATTATAGAATGAATAGTATCGGCCTCCAAATGTGTATGCCCACGGAGTAAATATTTGTGGTTTATGCTTTTTAGGTTAGTGTATTCCAACATCCAGAAGTACGCATAAACCAAAAATATGTTTTTGTTCTGGGCAGCACTATTATCTGACCAGATGGTAAGTTCTTCGGTTAAGTGTCTGTTTAGCTGTTGCCCGTCTGTATTGGCATCATCAGCAGTGGTTCGCGGCTGTACCACGTCCAAATAATTTAATGCCCATTCTAAGACACAAGAGGCCACTTCGTTGGCGCCACGACCACCCTGTGACTCGTCCCACATCATACAGTAACCCTTATTTAAAACAGCATCAAAAATGGTTTCATTTAGTTGCCACAATTTTCTCAAATAAAAGGATTGGCAATTCGTCAGGAGGGGCGTAGGTAGGCATTTTTGCAGGTCCATCATTGTGGTTTTGCGTTTCCCATAAGATTGCCTTGCTTCATCTTTATCTGTTTTTTTTTATTTTATACCTCATAGAGGCGTCATCAAGATGGTCTTTCTTTTGGTTTTTGATACCACTACGTTCCGTGTCTTCAGTAAGATGCTTCAAACGCACCAAGAACCGGTCGCATGTGTCACAAGTATCTTTGTTTGGAGAGTGAAAGGCTAGGTTAAAGTGCTCATTAAATACTTTTCGGTACAGCCATTCCTTGCCAATCAGATTTTCCGGAATTCTATCGGTTTTGCATGTCTCATTATACAGTGAATACATTTTTGATATATTTAGCTCAGGACCGAGATAGTTACGGGAGCTCCGATCTCTTGAGTAGTGTGATGAGTATGTCGGGAAAGATAAAATGTGTGCTTTAATGTTTTCAATCACAACTTCTGGTGTTTTATTTGATGGCTCATGTTGCCCCCTTTTATCAGGTGCAGTTATCATTGTATTTACAATGGTTTTTTTCAGTGTTGTGCTTATGAACTGTTCTGAAATAGAGAAGGTAGCCAGAAACATTTTTTGGCATATGCGAATTTTTACGCCATTGACAAGAAGAGAAAATTTTCTCGTATTTGAACGCTTCGAAGCGGATCCGTCAGTACGTTTTCGAGGTCTATCGACAGCGTCGACATCAACGCACGATACGATGAACTGTCTTCTTTGTTCCCAAGATGGCATTTGCCAAAATGCTTGGAATTGTGTTTGTCTGTCATCATCGATAATTTTTGTACTACATTTGAACCTACATGTACCCGGACAAGGTGGTTTCATGACTCTTTTTCCTATTATTTTCTCACTTTTATTAGCAGCCGATTTATACTCTTCACCCACAAGTCTTTTCTTTTTTGCTACTTCTCTCTTCCAACTCTGCCGATTACGGACTCTTTTTTTAGACTTTTTCGGTATTTCGTTTTGTTCAGTTACTCCAACAGTTTCAGTGCCGGGACCTTCTATGTTACGTAAGTCATCGCTTTGAGTCGGGCCAGGAGTAGTTAGAACTAGAACCTCACCAGGAGCTTCGATGCAGGGACTTTCTGTGTTACGTAAGACGTCGTCCGTCTGACCTGTGATGTTGCAATCTCCTGCGTGGACTAAATCGGGAGAAATAGAATCAGAAGAGCTTGTTGATACCGTTCGATTCCTTGGACTCCAGCTGGTTGTATCATCGGTTGAATACGGATCGTGATTTTTGGGTAATAGTGGAGACGTAGACCTGCTTAAGTCCTCAAAACAGCTTCGAAGGTCTTCATGTTTATTAAATTCATCCAAAAACGTAACTTGATCTTCTGTCAATGGAGACGAGTGTCTTTTATCCGATGGTCCTGGAACAATAACATAGTGAACTGCGACAAACTATTTAAATTAATGTATATTTAAAAAAAAAACTAAATATAATAAGAAATATTATTTTATATATTATTTTAAATACATAATGATTAACTTGTGCAGAGAAGGCTAAATAATAAAAATACTTCCAAAGAAAATTTAAATTTAATGGAAATTAAAAAAATTAATTAGTTACTTAATGCATGGGTCAAATGCCCTATTTAATGTAGTAATAAAAGCATTTGTAGTAGAATACTCGACCTTGACTGAACCCAGACGTCCCTCTAGAAGCAAGGCTGACTGACTACTCTGAACACTATACATTACAAACACCTGTACACACTTTAACAACATTTTCATAATTTATTCGAAACTAAATATTATTATTCATTATACATTATTATACCTTCACGTCTATGCGGATTGACACATAATGGGCAAAGACAAAAGGACTGAATTAAATTGTGGCATATGCATTCTGTTTACTACAGCTGAAATGCCGAATTATACGTAAAACACCATTCTAACCTCAAAAATAACCTTAAACACTGCGATACAAACTTTTATAGGTAAATAATATTAATAAAATCATAACATTTACCTTCGTCCTCATCCTTGTCGAGTTCTCTAGCCATGTCAACCAGCTGGTGACCTCTTGTACGACGACGGGACATTTTTCACACTCGTTTATCCAAAACGCATAACCTCTATCTGCAATGAATGACAGCTGACTAACAACGCCTAATAGTGTATGTAACACGATAGTACTCAGAAAGAGAAGGCACGTGGCGCAAATAATACAAACGTTCAGAGGCATATTATTGTATGTGCAGGTACAATACTATGCCTCCCAAAATGTTATTAATATTTCTAAGTACTTACCTAGCATAGTGCGGTAAGAGCAGTTAACTTATAACGCATCTGAAATTGCGAATGCATTAAACTGTAAGGCTTCTTGCAACGTTGTGCCTCCAACGTCCAAGTGTTAGATACCGCGTTATACAGTTGGCTATTTTCCTATTTTTTTAAGATACGCGAGTTACAATAAGATGCTTCGAAAGGAAAATTTTCCCTGATCATTTTGATGTACAAAAATGTTTTTGGTAAAAACATTTGGTGGTCTTATGCTTCTGAGGTAGGGATTTTAAAAAAAACAGATTTTGCAAAAAAAATATATTTAGTTTTTTCCATTTTTTTAAAAATTAAAAGTTGCCCACTTCGTTGTGCTGAATGAAAATAACCGCGCAGTAATAACACCCCGAGTAGTATAGATAAACAACTAAACAATCAATCATTCTTACCTTTCAATATCAGCAGGGAGTTTAAAAAATGAAAGCTCATGTTTTGAAGATGAATTCAAGCAGCCGTATACTACGCAATACATTTCTGGCATTTTTATAAAGATCGCGGACTGTCCTTGGCGCAAGTAACACAGAGAAACGCAAAACGCGACCTTTTGTCTCGAGGTAGCACTCGCGACTGACAGTCAGTACTGCGACAACCGCTTAGATTATTGTTGAAGCGTGCGTCTGTATGAGTGTTTCTATACTACTGTAGTTTCCATACTACTTTATCTCATATATTTACTGTGCCTATGCACCTACTTACCTAGACACATACTTACCTACGCAAATGAACAATAAACGTTACCTTGTAAATGTAATTTCGTAACGTAAATGTAAATACTCGTAAATGTCATTTCTGATAAATGCATTACAGCCTGTACAGAAAACATTCCACTTTTGTATACTTAGCTGTCGCGCGACAGCCCTGACTGGCTAGCACCGAAGCGCCCGAAAATCTATGAGGGCGAAATCGGTGCGTACTATGGAGAAGTTATACTGTTCCTATTTTACTATGATGGTACTGCCGACTGTACCAAAGTACAGGGGTTGGGCAAAATAATATGATCACCTGCCAAATATACAATATTTATTTATTATTTCGGTGTATTTATTTCGTTAGCTTTGCCGCGGTTGTTTTATGTTGTCTGGCAACAATCTTTTTTAACCGACTTCAAAAAAGGAGGAGGTTATCAATTCGGTTGTAGGTATCTTTTTTTATGTGTGTTACCTATGAACCGATTTGGTAATTCTTTTTTTATTTGAAAGGATATACTCCCAGAACAAGATTAAAATCCTGTTCTGATGATGGGATCCATGAGGAATTGAGGGAACTCCTCAAGTATTATCATATGAATTTGAAAAAAATACATGTTGGCTCAATTCCGATGAAAATGCATTTTTTTATGGTAAGGCATGACCTGTTTTTTTTTGGTTAGCATGACAACTCTGGGTTGACTCTCAACGAGGGGACTCCTCAACGATCAATAGCACAGGCACCGAGATCCGACACGATTTTTTTGTCGGGCGTGCGGCGCTCGCAAACCAACCGACAAAAATTGTCGGAGCCAACAAAAAATCGGTGTCGGATAAGTGGGAACAGCTCCATACAAAATGTTCTGCCACTAGGCCACCCGACTTTGTGTCGGGCCCGACATCCGACAAGTGGGAACGGGCGGTTACGTAGCGGTAATACGGTGTCTACCGAATATATTATTATTCCACGTAAAAGCGACGCTATAGTAACATCTCGTTTGTTGTGTTGTGTTGTAGTGACGAGTGAAGTGATAAAAACTAGTGATTTAATAGACTTATTCAACATTTATAATATTATAGGCAAAAAGTAATCTGCCGGTCAGACGCGCGCCGAAGAAAAAAAAACATACCTACAGTGCTTACATAGTGACTTTTTCTCTGTTATAACACTCGTGACCCGTAGCTCGTTTGTATTGCGGTCGACTTGCATTCACTGGGTCGCGGGTTCAATACACCGTCAAAATTTTGTTCGTCATATATTTTTTTAAATTTTTTTTTTCTATTTTATCATTATTATATTAATTATTTATTCGTCTATTTATTTAAATTATTGCTAAATATCTAATTGATTTTTTAACCATACCAAAATATCTCATATTAATAAGCATTAAAAGCGATAACTATTTTCATTGCTACAAACCCAAGCTGCTGGTGCTATACAAAAAGCAAAAATGAAATGCCAACATGAAAAATGTAAAGAGAACCTAATGCTTGAGGATTCCGTGTACTGTACTGCGTGCACAAGAAAATATCATTTCTACTGCATGGGCCTGAATGAGCAAAATTTCAGGAAAATGTCTCAAGATGCGAAAGCGAAGTGGAAATGCACGTCGTGTAAGAATGCCGGGCCTATTCGGCGAGAAAAATCTACGACATCCGATTTGTCTTCTGAAGTCACTCCACAAAAAGGCACCCCATCGAAGGAAGGATCTGACGACCGAAGGTCCGCAACGGATGCAGCATTGCTCGCTGAAATAAGGCTTCTTCGATGTGATTTTCAGGCCATCAAAACGCAGATGGTCGATTTCAAAACATCTGTCGATATGTGTTGCTGCAAAGTTGATGAATTCACAAAAAAAATGGAGGAAGTCGACAGAAACATAAAAAAAATCAAAGATTGCGAAACGAAGGTGAAAACTCTTGAAAATAAAATCTTGTTACTGGAAAAATCCGAGCGAAATAGAGAGCAAGAAATGCGGCAGAATAATTTGGAGATCAGCGGTGTGCCAGAAACACAAAGCGATTTACTAAATGTGTTAAAAAAGTGCGGCGATGCAATCGGTATAAACATATTAAGCAGCGATATCGACTATGTGTACAGATCTACTCCGAGGAACGGCAATGATGACATCTATCGCAAAAGCAACGGCAACAGCCTGGCGGGCGAAAAGGGCGTGGCCTATTCCAGTACCGAGCAGCGCCAACAAAGCGGGCGACCGTCGCGGGTACCGACGATTATAGCACGATTTACTTCGAAATGCAAAAAACAACAAGTCGTCGATGCACTGCGAGTGCTCCGTAACAACTGCAGAAGACCAATTACAACAGCTGATATAGGCCTGGATTCGCCGAAACAAAACTTATATTTCAACGATCACCTAACGATGCACAATAAAATATTATATAAGAAAGTCAGAGACTTAGTGAAGCAGAAAAGATATAGATTTGTGTGGGTAAAAAACTGCCAAATTTTGGTGAGAGAGAAAGAGAATACAAAAATAATAAAAATAATAGCAGACGAAGATCTTGCAAATATCAAATAGAGTCATTCATAAATTTTAAAGTTAATCTTAGTATTATATGTCTCTACTGCACGTCTGACTATATTTTAGTTATCAAAAAATCATGTCAGATTAATTATATTGTCAGTTATATATTTTTTTGCTGTAAGGTCAATTATTTGCAATATTTACATTTCCTATTTTATGTGTCACAAACTAAAAAGAAAAATATCTTTGTAATGAATGGTTGGTTTTATGTTCTAGTTTTTTATTATTATTCACTGCATTATGCTGTTACAAATATTTATTATGATTATTCGAATATATTAATTATTTATAAATATTATTTTATTTACGATTATTATGGCCTGAGTCTTAAAATAGACTATTATATTCTGAAATGCACTATAAACATATACTATATTTTAATAAACCAAAAGTTATGGCAACTTGGTTTTAATATTCCTTACTTTATGGATGATTATTCGAAATTTTCAATTTTGCTATTTCATATGCCGCTAACTAAAAACAAAAATAACTGTATTATAAACGGTTGGCAATATGTCCTCATTTCTAATTATTATTCCTTGCATTCTGCTGCTACAAATACTTATGACTATCTGAATATATTAATGATTTATAAATATTATTCTACCAATTATTACCATGACCAGATTCATGAATTTGATTATTATTTTATAAAATGCGCTATAATCAAATACTATATTCTAATAATCCAAAAAATGTTACCATTTGGTTTAAATATCTTTTGTTTTATGGATGATATTTCGCAATATCTGTATTTTCTAGTCGATTTGTTGCAAAATAAATACAATAATATATGTATCATGAATTACTGGTTATATGTTTTAGTTTTCTGTTATTATTATTTCTTGTATTCTCCCGAAATGTTCCAAACTCATTTGTCTAACCATACCACCATAAAAGCTATATCACATAGAACTAGAAAAATAAAACCGTGGATTACGCCGGGGTTGGTGAAGTCAATACATAAGAGGGATGCATTACATAAAAAAACCAAACGACATCCAGATAACATCAGGTTACAAAATTATTATAAAAGATATCGCAACTTATGCGCAAGACTAGTAACACAAACAAAGGAAAACTTTTATAGACAGAAGATCGAAGACGACAACTATAATCTTAAAACGACTTGGAATGTAGTAAAAGAGCTGAGTAATCTAAAAAGAACAAACAAAGGCAATATATCCGAGCTAAACATTGGCAATGATAAAATAAAAGATGAAGCCAAAATAGCAAGCGCACTTAATAAACATTTTTCGGGCATCGGAAAGACTCTAGCGTTAAAAGTATGTGACCGTTTGCAAGCTACTGAACAGCAAATTGCGCAAAGGATTGATACGACCAACAACAATCCATGCTTTACAATAAAATATATTACTGAAGACGAAGCTTTGAATGTAATAAAAAATATGAAGGTAAACTGTGCAAAGGGATCAGACCAGATATCTGCTAAAACACTAAAAGTTTCAGCTAAATATTTGGTCACTCCTATTACGCATATATTCAACTGTAGCATAGAAAACGGAATCTTCCCAAATGCATTTAAGTCCGCAAATATTACCCCGATATTTAAATCAGGCGATAAACACGATCCCAACAACTATAGACCTATTTCAGTGCTTGGTGTGCTATCAAAAATTTTTGAAAAGCTCATAAACAATCAGCTCTGCTCTCATCTGGAAAAAAACTTGCTGTTATCGGACAGTCAGTTTGGGTTTAGGAGAAATAAAGGAACCCATGATGCCATATTGGGCATTACGGAATGCATTACAAACCACTTAGACAAAAGCAGAAGGTGTCTTGCAATATTTTTGGATCTTGCGAAGGCGTTTGATACTATCTCTCATGAAATCCTACTTAAGAAATTAATAAAGATAGGCATCAAAGACAGAGAACATCAGTGGTTTCGCAGCTATCTTTCTGAGAGAACACAGCGGGTTCGGGTTGGTGACACTCTCAGTGAAGAGTGCTCTAATAGTTATGGCGTTCCGCAGGGTAGCACTCTGGGACCTACTCTGTTTCTGATCTATATAAACGACTTATGTGAGCTTGATACTGGGGGGGAGATCGTGACATACGCCGATGATACGGCCATCATACTTGCTTCAACCAGTTGGGAAGGTGTTTACAATATGGCTACACATGCGTTGAAAAAAGTGAAAAACTGGTTGGATAGCAACCTGCTAACCCTGAACGTGGGTAAAACAAAATACATGACCTACAGCATAGATTCTCGACAGCAACCAGCGCCCACCTTTAAATTAAATTTGGAAGAAGACATTGTCCATAATACAATAGAACGCGTCAATATCATCAAATATCTAGGAATTGAAATCGATCCTTATCTCCGATGGAATGTACATATCAATAGTATTTCAGGGAGGATTAGAAAATTTATTTATTTATTCAGAAATCTCAGAGGTGTGCTGGATGTGAAGACCCTACGATCAGTATATTGTGCATTGGCTCAGTCGCTTATGTCCTACGGACAGATTGGCTGGGGTGGTGCGGCCGGGATGCACCTGGACCCGTTAATTAAGGCCCAAAAGGCGATAGTTCGCGTCATTAATAGGAAGCATTATTTATATCCGTCCGATGAGCTTTTTAAGGCATTCGACGTCTTGGATGTGAGACAGTTA
This sequence comes from Micropterix aruncella, assembly GCA_944548615.1. Taxonomy (NCBI): domain Eukaryota; kingdom Metazoa; phylum Arthropoda; class Insecta; order Lepidoptera; family Micropterigidae; genus Micropterix; species Micropterix aruncella. The sequence continues at coordinate 10,107,491 of OX155967.1, forward strand.
TACGTGAGAAATATTGTTACGCATTTCCATAGCTGCACTGATCGTCATTCTTCGCTAAACCACTCATATGACACCCGAAATAAAAATAGACAATCCCACCAGCGAGTGAATACGAGATTTGCACAGAGGCATTACGCGTTTCTGGCACCGCGTCTTTATAATTCCTTCTGCTCCTCCTTGGGGAAGGCTAAAGTGCAGAGTTCAATTAGTAAATTGACTCTGAAGAAATATATTTTTAAGTGGCTCATGACGAAAGGTAGAAGCCAGTGCGAAGAAATGGTGACTCACATCCTGACCTAGGCCGTATTTGTCACATCTATTTATTTATTTATCTATTTACCTCTTTGGGCTTTTATTGGTGGGTCTAGGTGCAGTATGGCCGCGCCGCCTTAGTTCGATATTGCCATGTATCATCAGTGACTGTGCCAGGGCATAGTGTATGGATCTCATAGTTTTCATATCTGAAACATTTCTGCTACTCCTGAGAATATATATTGCTTTACGGACCTTTTCGGCGACCTTTTCGATATGTATTTGCCACCGGAGATGTTTATTCGACACGAACACCTAGGTACTCTACAAAATGCACACGCTCAAATTTGTGCACAGTTACAATCAAGACTGTCGCTTTCGTGTAGGACTAGGTTATAAATTTTGTGGAGGTTGCTGACGAGCATCTATGCTGAAGGCTACAAGCTTGTTTTATCTACGTTTCGGCGTTGACAGATTGTGGTCAGGCCAGCCCTTGACACTTTTCATTGCGGCAGCTGCCTTGTTGCATACACTTTCCCAACTATTCGATTCGAGTGGGAGGGCAGTATCGTCGGCGTGGGATAATATATCTGCGTCAACGTCCATTTCACGGAGCCCATTTGTGTAGAGTGGGAGGGGAGTCGGTCCAGGAGTGCTTCCTTGTGGGACCCCATGATTATTGTGGAGACTATTACTGGGTGAATCGCCTGCCCGGGTACGCTGTTTTCGGGATCCAATACAGCTGCGAAACCAGTTTAGTTCGATACCTGTGATGCCATATTTCCCAAGTTTCATTAGGAGCATTTCATGGGATACTGTGTCGGGGGCTTGCGCGGGGTCGGGAAGAACAGTAATACACTTTTTGTTGGCGTCTACATACCTAGTGTTATGCTCTGACATTTTTAGTACTGCATCTTGTGTTTCCCATTTTTCTATCTGAAGCCGTATTGGTTTTCGGATGACATGTGATTGGTTTCTAGATGATTACAGAGTTGTGTAATTACTATTTTTCCAAAATTTTTGCTAAAGCATCGGGTACTGGTATCGGTCGATAATTTGAGGGATCAAACTTCGGTCCATATCTGTCACCTGATACTTGATAAGAAAAATATTTTTTCGGTTGATTATGTTTAAAAAAAAATAAAAAATGATAATATTATATTAATTAATTAAATTCACAAGTATATGTGCACAATTAAGAAACCTTTTTAGGCTACTTAACTTAATTTAGTGGTCAATTTAGTTATATATTAATCAATATATTTATTTATTTAACTTATCTATAAACTTAAATATGTTCTTTTTCTTTATTTAATATTAGTTCTTTATCTATATACACTTTTATATAATTATAATAACCTTAAAGTTTATAAGAATGAATGAGCGATCGGAATGAATAAGAAAAAAAAAAAAAAAAAAAAAAAAGAAAAAAAGAAAGAAAGTGAAGTCACTATGATTAAAGTCTTATATACTATCACCCCAGAACAGATATACAATCTAGTGGGGGGATAAAATCCACACAAATGCAATCTTATCTGCTTCGCAAAAATCAATTGTATTGTTTTTGGATAATTTTATAAAATAAAATAAAAAATAAATATCGCGGAAGAGCAGTTTACGTAAAGTTAACAGCTACCCCCGCTCTATAGGATACATTACTGTTTCCAGACTCCCGCGGCTGTTAGTCGGAATGCACAATCGATTGGCTGACGCCGCACGGTGCGCAAACCATCCAGGAGCGCCCGTAGGTTGACTCCTAGGAGAGACTGGCCCGCAGGCCAGCGTCCTACCCTGGTTCGCACTTCTGCGTGCACGGAGAGAAATGTTTGATTGCATTTACAAAATTCCTTGTTATCCCAACCAACGCCGACCTTAACTATAGGCCTCACGAAGAAATTGGTTGATTTTACCAATTCTTTTCAATTGCTTTTAATTGCTAATTCTTAGCAATTTTAATAAATACTCTACTTAAATATACAAAATGACATTTGTCAAATGTACAAAACATTTACCAAACTTAATTCATTAAAATGTACAAATAATTTACATTATTGATTGACTTTATGAAAAATCAGTTGGTTAGTTTTACAAAACTCAAATGTTATTATAACGATATTTTTTTATTATTTTTCTCTATATACGAAGTAAATATGACAGACTATTTAGTCTCTTTTAAAGATAATCTCGATTAAAGTAATCAAGATTTATATGCAACTTCTGTAAAAGTTAATAAAGAGATTAGTTAAATTTAAGGTAATTATTTTGTAAGTTTAACAGTGTTCTTGGGTATATTTTACTCATAATCTTTAGTATATTTCACAGTTATTTCTTAGTACGAGTCATCAATTTTACCTGGAATAAATGATATACTTTACTGATATATTTTTTTAAATCCAATAAATGGTTTTGTACAATTTATGAAATATTTACGATTAATAATATTTGTCTCAACCACTATTTTTCGTAGATTTAATTTGTATTCCATTGTATATTTACTAATAAAGTTTTGTACATTCCATTAATATTTATTCGTTACTTTAAATAATAATATTGGTTAAGCTTGATTAACAATTTTTTGTATATTTAATTAATTTTTATGTATAATTTATTTAAAATTATTTGCTAAAAGTACGAAGAATTAGTACTGTTTTCAAGTGCGAAATTCTTGTAGATTTAAGTACTATCGGAACCCGGCGAACTTCGTCTCGCCAAAATCTGAATCTAAGTGATTTTTTTCAAATCGAATGGAATGTATTTTAATGCAGTGCTCTATGATACACGATGTTTTTCGTTTTATTTTCTGGCGCAAATATATAAAGAGATGACGGTTTTCCCACTCGCGAACAGGCGACATATAATTGGCCGTGCGTGAAGCAAGAGTTTCATAAACACGTGTCAACTGGTTGTTACGGCGATGCAATACAATGTCACGGTTATCGGAGTGTTCGCCAACCATAATAATGGCGACATCATCAATCGTTGGAGCATTGAAGCGCCGAGAATGTTCCCCAGCTGGAGTTTTGTCTGCTCTAATAACGATTTGGTGGTTATCAGAGGGCATTCGCTCAAGTGCAGTTTTAAATAATGCCACCAACGCATTGTGTTCATGAAAAATTGTCTGCAACTGCTGAACAATGTGTTCCTTTGTCTTTGGATTGTAAGGACATCGTTGCTGCACTTCTTCCCGTGAATTACCCATGAAAAAGATTTGCAGAAATTTATGTTCTGCATCTGGCTCCGGCAACAGCGAACCCAGCTTATGGAAAATTTGGCCTTGAATCTGCAATCACAAATTTTCTGGCGTTAAGAATGTTTCACCGAAGTGATCATTAATTGAATCATTTTAATTTTTGTTTTACATTATTATTATAAATCCAGACTCTTTTAGCTCGACTATTCTTCATCCCAAAGGTATCCTTGATTTTTGTATGCATGTATTTATCACAGGTATATAGATTTCTAAGTGTATGATTTCTAAGTGTATGATTGTGAATGTAAATCGCAACCCTAGATGAAAGCTCCGGTAAATCAAAATAACACTTTTTTCAGAAATGACGATAACCTGATTTTATAATAACTATGGGAGATAAAAAAATCTAATATTACATCCATGAAGCTAACATTTTTTTAACCTTGTTTAATTAACTCATGTTTTATATTATTTTTGAGTTACTCTGGTTTTATATCAGCAGTACGCACCTCTTTTGCCCACTAAGTGGAGTTACTTTACTCTACTTGAAAGAAAAATGAGTTTAGCCGATATGTGTATATGTATATGTATATATATTTATTTACATCTCAATTGTTCTTTTATTTAGTCCCTATATCTACCTTAGAACAGGTCCCGGCCTAGTTAGGTGACATTGCCACTGGATTGTGCGATGGAATTCAATTTTCTGATATTGGCGTTAACGTTATTAACGATACGTTAAGTTAAAAATATTTTTGGGCTTAATCCGTAACTTTTTGAGTTGTATAGGGGAGACCGGGGCTATGGGGCCACCCCGGGGAATGAGGCCACCCGCTTAATTCAAACCCCGCGCGTTTTAGTCCGCTTATATGCAGTGCTACCAACTCTCATTGGCATAATTAAACAGTCCGACGACGGCCGTGTTCATGTGAGGAGATATAAAAGTTTCGTGGGCGAAAAATCAAAATACCGCCATTCCATCTAAGGTCGGACTTTTACAAAAGTAAGCATATGAAAAATTTGATTGGTAATACTAAGATCAAACAATGTATGCTTTATAATAGCATATTGCAGCATGATTTAGCATGCAATTGATTGCTTCAATGACAGTTTTAGGTTATATTTTCCATATGTTTGTAAACTTCACCAAAATGGGGCAATGAGGCCAGGGATGGCCTGATTACCCCAATATTGTGGATTAAAGGAAACAAAGTGCTTTACGTGTTTTTTTCCCTTTTCATAGATGGTTCGAAATTATCAGAGGAAGACGAATAAAGCCAGTTGGAGCAAGGAATGTATGACAGAGGCTTGTGCTCAAGTGGCCAACGGCAGAAGTGTCAAAAGTGTGGCGAAGACTTTTAACATTCCGAGGAGTTCTCTTCGAAACCAATTAAAAAAAGGAATTCCACAAGGCCCCAATATGGGTAAACCAACAGTGTTCAGCGCTGGACAAGAAGAAGAACTAAAGGCTCATGTCCTAATTTTGGCAAAATTATATTTTGGTGTGACAACAACTCAAATAAGGCAAATTGCTTATGAATTTGCTGAAATTAATAACATCAAAAATAAGTTCAACAAAACTACCAAACTCGCCGGTGAGGGTTGGCTCTCTGGCTTCTTGAAACGCTGTGGTGACATTTCACTTAGAAAGCCAGAGCACACAAGCCTCAGTAGAATACTGGGATTTAACAAGCTTGACGTGTCAAAATTTTACAGCAACCTCGAAGAAGTATATGGTAAATACAAGTTTCCGGCATCTCGAATATTCAACTGTGACGAGACAGGTGTTAATACAGTTGGGAGTGCAGTAAAAGTACTGGCCAAAAAAGGTCAGAAGCAAGTTGGTCTTATTTCCAGCGCTGAGCGAGGAACAAATACCACGGTGGTTTGCTGCTTCAGTGCTGCAGGGTTATACGTTCCGCCTATGTTCATCTTTAAGCGTCAAAGAATGACACCTCTGCTGGAGAAGGATGGGCCTCCAGATGCCATCTACACTTGCTCTAAGTCTGGCTGGATAACCGAAGATTTGTTTGTAAAATGGCTCGAACACTTCCATAAGACTGTTAAATGTTCAACACAGGAACCAGTTTTGTTGGTACTTGACAATCACTCGAGTCATGTATCCCTATCAGCTTACAATTTCTGTAGAGCTAATGGAATTGTCATGGTATCACTCCCACCGCACACCTCCCATCGCACCCAGCCCCTGGACGTTGTATTTTTTGGACCTCTGAAGAAGGCAATTAATCGAGAGATAGACCTTCATCTAAAGACAAAGCAGTATGAGAGAGTCGTACAATATGACATTGCTTCTATCTTTTGTTCTGCCTATAGAAGAGTGTCTTCCGTAGACAAAGCTCTAAAAGGGTTCCAGTGTACTGGTATTTTTCCATTGAATCCATACGTTTTTGATGAGACCGAATTTACACCTCCTGCTGAAGATTTAGACGTTGTTTCCGAGCGATCAGATCAGGATGTTATCGTTGAACCATCTAATCAGGAAGTTGTCGCCGGGCCTTCAAATTGGAACAAGTCACCCCATACCACAGTGGCTGAAATAACACCTATTCCAAGGAGGATCAAGAAGATTACAAAACATCTCCGAAAGAAAGGCTCATCCCAAATACTAACGTCAACACCTCTCAAAGACGAGCTTATTGAGAAAAGTTTGAAAAAAGAAAAGAAAGCTAACAAGGAAGTAGAGAAACAGAAGTTATTGAGAGTTAAGAAGAAAGTATTTAGTAGCTCCTCATCAGACACCTCAACTGAAATCGTATTCGACGATGAAGGTTTAAAAGATCAGGAGAGTTCCGATGATGAAATTTGCCTTGTATGTGGCGAATATGGGAAAAGTCGTGAAATTTGGTTCAGGTGCACAATTTGTGGAAAGTGGGCGCACAAGGACTGCAGTGGCGCTGAAAAGGCAAAATGTTATATTTGCGATTTTTGTAATGTTCTTTAATTAAACAAACTTTATTTCTTTGATTAAACTTGTATTTATAATTATTTGGGGTAACCAGGCCAGGGGTGGCGTCATTACCCCATACCATGGGGTAATGAGGCCATTTGCAGTGTTCATAGTTTTTAGCTGTTAAGTATCAACACTTTGAAAACTTCCCCTTATGAGGTATTCAGGGTGATAGTCAACATATTGAAATTTAATTTTGTCTAGGAGCGATATCAAAATTCCTTAAAACTAACAATATTTTTCTCGATTTCCCTTAAGGTGGCCCCATAGCCCCGGTCTCCCCTAATGAATAAAAATAAAATAAATAAATTTGTAAATAAGTGTGCAGCAATTACCTTTACTGTGGGCATAAAATTGTCGCGAACAATATGTGTTGCACCAAATGAAGTCATTTGGAAGCAATTTTTGTAATATTGTATGTTCGACAGAAAATGCTTAGAATCTGGTGCATTTCCAGACAACAACGATCCTAATGGTTCTGGTGGTGGAACCAATGGTGTCAATCTCATTTTACCCCCTGCGCAACACAAACCAAGTGGTTCGTGACGGTACTTCAAGGCACTGCAATATTGGCACAAATGGTCCATTTCTCCAATTTGCACGCATTCATAATCGCTATATTGTATCGCCGGATCATAATAGAAAGCCTCTCTGTATGTGTTTTGTCTCAAATTCAATCGTCTTCGCACTGCAACATTACGTATACGTGTCGCTTCATTCATTTCTTGGCGATCCTCATCGTTTTCAGTTGCTCGAACCTCTCTTTGTCGTCTCGCTCGAGCGGTCACCTTGCTGAGATTGGAGCGTCTGGGCAAGGGCATAACTGTGAAAAATGATTGTAAAACCTGGAAAAACATTCACGAATTACACAAATTCACTTAATTCAGTTAATTTACCTTCAGAATCACGAAAACACGAAAACGCTATGAAAAATTCGTAAAATTCAACTTAACTGTCAAATGTCAGTTTTCACGCCGTGCCGCCATCTTGATTTTCGAATTTTCGTATTTTTATTCTTGTCAAACCGCGCCATCTATTGGCCGAACTCGGTACTAAAATAATTTTTGGTTTTTCTCATTTTTCTCACTTTTCCGAGAGATTTTCCATTTTTTTTATATCCTATAGCAACACCGAAATGATTACGAACAAAACAAAAAAATAATCGTTCAAATTGGGCCAGGCGCTCGTGAGTTATTAGGTAACATACATAAAACCCGACTCATTTTTATTATATAGATTATAGGGTATATTTTACTATTAAAGTTTTGTATATCCATACTTATTTATTAGTATATTTCGTGTCTTTTACTAAGAATCCTTCTTTTATTTAACTGATAATTTCTCGTACATTTAATGTATGTGGTAGTAAGATTTATTAGAAATTATTTGTCAAAATTACGAACAATTATTACTGTTTTCAAGCAGTAAGTTTTGTAGGTTTAATCATTATTCTTGAGTATATTGTACTAATAAACATTTGTGTATTCCATACATATTTATTAGTACATTTCGTTCCTTTTACTAAGAATCCTGCTTATATTTGACTAACAATCTCTTTGTATATTTAATGTAAGGTTTAGTATAATTTATTTGGAATTATTTGTCAAAAGCATGAAGAATTATTACTGTTTTTAACTGTAAAGTTTTGTAACTTTCAACACTATTCTTTGGTATATTTTAACAATAAAGTTTTGTATATTCCAAATTTATTTCTTAGTACTTTCGTACCTTTTACTAAAATTCCAGGATATATTTGTCTGTTAATTTTCGTACTATTTACGTGAACAAATTTAAGAAAAAATATTATTATTTTTTCCAAGTTTAAATCAGTATTCGGTGGTATATTTAACTAATATTAATTAGTAGATTTTGACCTGTTTTCTTAGTATAAACTTACTATCAAAAATATTCTTACGATGTAAGGTTATTGATAAAATATTTATGTAAGTATCATAAGTAATTTACAAAATTGTAAATATTTACAATTATTTTTTAAAGAAAATATTTAAACAAATACTTGTAATTATTTTCAATCTTGCAAATTATGACACATGCATTTTTACCAATAACCTTACATCGTTTACACATTATGTTTAGCAAGTTGTACTAAAAAATTGATTAAACTCTACTAAACTTTAGATATTAGTAAATTGTACCCCCGAATACAGATTAAAGTGACTTACAGTCAAAAAATTATAATTGTAGGAAAAATTATTTCACATAAATTATTATAGGAAAACTAAACATTAAATTTACAAGAAATTATCAGGCAAACATAACGTGGATTCCTAGTGTAGAAAAGATACAAGACGTACTAAGGAACAAGTTTCGAATATACAACATTTTATTTTTAAAATATATCCAAAAATACTGATTAAAGTTACAATACAATTCAGTTGAAAACAAAACTTTTAACAATTTCAAATTAATTATACAAAAGCTTACACTAAATAAAAAGAAATTATAATTACTATAACTTGTATCCTTGATTCTTTACTCATTATTTCTAATCTATCATAAAATAGAGTATGGTGCTAAATAATAATAATAAAACAGAACAAGTAAAATTCGAAACATTTATTAATTATTAATAATCATAAAACTTATAACCTAATTTAGCCTAATTTAGGGTGAGCTATGAATTATTATTCTGAATACCTACACATATTTTTAACCTTTACAAAACCCAACTTAGTTATCCAACTCGTACAAAGCAATTTTAAGGTAATTTAGAGAATTTCAATATACCAATTACGCAAGATTACAATACACTTGGTGGACCTACAATTATAAATTAAAGATTCGGCAGACTAAGGAACCTAAATCAATTTTTGGGTTTTGTCTATTTTTTTGCAAAAAATTAAAAAAAAACGAGACACGGAACTAACTAAATGACATATGACAATCTATGGTTTATACAATGGAGACATAGGTTTTTTCGTTTATTCGGTGTCTCGTTTTTTTTAAATGGCAATAAAAAAATATTAGGTATTTTAGTTATTAAAAAAATACCTTAATATAAAAATACCTAATAATATTTTAATTATTAAAAAAATACCTTAATCAACTTACAAACGTATCTAAAAGCTACAACATAATTTTAAAGATAGGTCTAAATATACTTCAATCTACAATATTTATTACCACCGGAGAGTGTATGACAAAAAGAAGGATACAGAAAAATGCTTTTTAAATAAATCAATTTCCATTCGTTTGTTAGGGTATAAGTTTCCAGCTGATATGCTAGTAAATGATCATTGTATCCTATACAAGGAATTTTTAAACATATGAAAGACGTGTCACCACTAGCAGACACCAAGATATATTTTATTATTTAAAAAGAGTATTCAGTTTCAGATGGTATAGTTAAGATGCTATCGATAACATAACGGATACTTTGATATTCAACCCACTGAACTCTATCCTGATTAAAATTAAAATGAGCAGGGATTAAGTCAATAAATTCAGTTGAAATGAAAACATTTGTACCTTCGGCATTCCCTCTTTTGAACGTACTTCCAAAACCAACTTTATTAAAGGCTTTGTTTGCAAAACGTAACTGCTCTTTCAGCATAATAGTAAAAGGCAAATTTTTGCGGGTAGATGTATTTTTAGCAATTTCTTCAAGAACTTTATGTCTAGCTTCAAATCTCATGCACCACATATTCCTTAAAGGTCCAAATCGACGTATGATGTATGGATAATGTACCATAAAATGATGTTTGGGTTTCAAAGTTTCTTTAAATAACTCTACGTATAACTCATGGTGTTCTTTTATCAAACATTCCAGCTGAATAATTGTTTTAACGTCAATGCTTCTAGCCAAAAGAATATCTATAATTTTTGCTAATATAAGGTAAATTTGCCAAACAGGATCATTTTCTGGTATTAAGTCACCAATCATCAAAGGCATGAGATGCACTAACGTCATCATTTCAGATGCACTAGTGTGTAATTTTTTATTAATAAGATGTTCCCTTTTAATGACGCCTGTTAAATTTCGAATTTCGTACCGCGAATAATCGAATACCTAGGCTTAAGCGATTGTTAAAACTTTCTAAACTAAAAAGTTTAGCAATATCGATATAATGCATGATTATATTAGTCAAATCGTAATGACAAACGCCCTCAAATATATCATGCATAATGTCGACGGTGAAATTTTCAATAGCATGAAATGAACTTAACGTGTTAAAAATACAATTTTCTCGAATTCCTGTAAGAGACGGATTGTTAACTTTGACGTCGTCTTGGTAATTTTCGCGGTTTTGCAATAAATCGTTGTCTTGCTTGTTTTGTTTCCACGTTACTTTTTTATGTGTTTTGCAAATTCTGCAGTAATAATTACTAGAGAAAGACTTCACAAAACCAAGAATAGGGTTTAAGCCCAGATTATCGGCCAAAACCAAAGAAAGCACAAAAAACACCCTGTCAGTTCCATCAGCATTCTGTATTACGATACCTTCTTTTTCCAAGTGCATCAATTCTTTTAAAAGATCTCGAAATATTATACCATGTCCAAATGATTTAAATGAGGAATGGTGCAACATTGCAACGAAGATAGTTTCCAGTGACGATATATAGTTTGGAGGAATGCAAGCAATTTGGAAGTATGTTGCGGAAATAGACTGAACTCCAGCATGGCTTCCTAAGGGGTTGCCACATTCAAATTCATCAAAGTACAAGTAATACGGTATTACAACTTGTCCAGAATAACGTGAATACACTGATTTCCAATAATCCGACTGTATGATATTCTTCATTGAACTGTTTTTTTCATTTATCAAATCTGTCATGTAATTTCGAATTGCAGCGTATACACCAGGTAATTCAAAGAAGATTCTTAAAATATCACGTAATGGTATGATTGCCCCGGTTATTGGTTTTGGACTTAAAGAAACCCGAAGAATTGCAAACCGTCCTAGCAACAACATCATCAATAATGAAATTTTGTGGAGGTATATAATACCCCTTTTTTTCCATATAACTTTTCAGTTTAAACTCGGTTTCCAAATCATAAAATGATTCATTGCATGTTTTTATTACTTCATCTAATACAGTGTTTGCAGATGAATCCTGAACATTCAAGTTTGACTGAACTTTCAAGTTTGGTTCTTATTAGTTCTAATATGTGTTTTGTTTGTTGTATGATATCATTAGCGGTTTTCCTATTTATATTGTTATTACTATATAGCCACATAGCAAATGAGTCAACTGATTTCTTTAAAACGTTTTCTTCACATATTACCACGTTTTTCTCAATGTTCAGTAAATCTGAACTACCTGTTGCTTCGTTCTCGGAACACCATTAATACTGACCCTAAGGTCAGTCAGTATTAATTTGCTCAGTAATGGTTTTTATTGCATATTGACTTTTAAACGATTCATTATTTTTATGTGTGTCCAAATGTTTTCGAAAACCTCTAAAATACTATTATAAACTCTTGTACAGCCATTTTGCTTGCAGCAGTACGTTGATTGTGATTCTCTATATATATATATATATATATATATATATATATATATATATATATATATATATATATATATATATATATATATATATATATATATATATATATATATATATATATATATATATACAATATATATATATATATATATATATATATATATATATATATATATATATATATATATATATATATATATATATATATATATATATATATATATATATATATATATATATATATATATATATATATATATATATATATATATATATATATATATTTACATATATATATATATATATATATATATATATATATATATATATATATATATATATATATATATATATATATATATATATATATATATATATATATATATATATATATATATATATATATATATATATATATATATATATATATATATATATATATATAAAAATTCCAGTAAAAAAATACGCCTGTGTTTAATGAATAATTTTACAATCATTCTGGTATACAATAGGATTTTATAAATTCTTCAATACACATTATTAACCGACTTCAAAAAGGAGGAGGTTCTCAATTCGGTTGTATGTTTTTTTTAAATATTTTATTTTTTATGTTTGATTATATTTTTTATGTTTTTTTTATGTCAGAACTCTCTTATTTATGAACCGATTTGGAAAATTCTTTTTTTGTTTGAAAGGACATGCTTACAGATTGGTCCCATTTTTTTCAAAATCGTGTTCTGATGATGGGATCCATGAGGAGTTGAGGGGAACTCCTCAACGGTCAGCAGCACAGACACGAAATTTTGTATACGCATTCAGTTATGATAGCCTCTTCCGAATTCATGATATGGCCGCTGCACCCAGGGTTGGCTCCTGACGAGGGAACTCCTCAATGGTCAACAGCGCAGACACGAAATTTTGTATATGCATTCAATCACGACAGCCCTTTCTAAGTTCCACTAAGACAAGACTGAGGCACCTAGGGTTGGCTTCCAACGAGGGAACTCCTCAACGGTCAACAGCACAGACACGAAAATTTTGAAGTCGGTTTTTTTTTTGTTAAAATGTTGTCTATTATTTGTACGTACCTGTGCGTTAATTATAAAAGCGTTCATGGACTCGGCTGTTGATGTTATGTCTTATCGACTTTCGTAGTCGGTTTGATGTTGTAGGCTAGCAATGCAAGAAGTATGAAGTTTCTCCCATGTGATACAATTAAAAAATATATTAGAATAATTCAGCAGAACATTGAATTTGACATATTACTGTTTGTTACTTACTTGCATCTATATTCTCGTCATCCAATCGGGACACCATTTCATGATTCACGTCTTTTTTATAGAGTTGAGTTGATTTCTTTGCGAATGTCTCCCAGTTTTCAAATAGAATGTGTTGCTTATCGTTGTATGTGTGATCGAAGTCGATCTCAATCTAATAAAAAAACAAATAGATGATCGTTACAAAAGCAGGTGTATGCTATGCAGTTTATTCCACTCATTCACTTTCTGGTTGTGAAAATTAACTCACAAGGTGTGAGTTAATTTTTCACAATACTAGATCCCAATTTTCACATAATCGTAGATTCATTGGTTAGGCCGCACAGACGGTTGTCAACTACTAAGGGCGAACCCGTCAACCCAGGACGGTATAACGATATTGTTCGTTTTTTCGCCCTGAGATGAGCGCAGAGACTTGGGAACAGCACGTCCACTAACAAGTTCCACCAACAACCCGTAAGAAGCCGACCCCTTACCACGAGGCGCCGAGTTGTAAATTCGGCGGGCTCCATTGCGCCCTTACTCCCAGTTGTGGCTGGATTTCTCCGGGCTCTCGACTGGTTACAAGTTCGTGGTCACTTGCGCGGTCCTCTACCTGTTGTAAGCGGTAATTCGGTTTGAATTATCGCGAGCTGATTCCGCCCTTTGCCCGTCTGATTCACGCGGGATCGGGTAGGAGCCGGCTGTTTCAAGAGTTTCGGATTCCAGACCCCTTCGACACTCTGTCAAAGGGCACATCCGATTGGCTGACGCCGCTCGGTGTACGCCAGAGTCCAGCGGCGCCGGAGCAGTCCCCCAGGAGAAACCGTTCCACTCGGGACACGGAGTCATACCCGGGGTAGCCCATCTCTCGAGGAGGCGGTCGAATAGGAGTTGACCAGTGAGTTAGGCCGATACGGTTGACAACAGATGGATCATAGTGGCCCAAGCTGCACTGGCTCATTCGCCGCTCGGTTAGACCGCAGACATGTTTCATACATTTTCAAAGATACTTATTAGATTAGGGATATAACTTACTAGTCGGTATCCATTAGATTGTTTAAGACACGGCCATTCAGTGAATACATCCGTTAGCGTTTTTTTGGTTTCACATATTTTCCTTTTTCTATAATCGCAAGACTGAGTCCACTTTTCTTCTACAAGCGTCCATGGTTCTCTGCTGTATTTCAACCACGTCCACGTTTCTTCGGCTTGTTTGTCGTCTAATGCTACATCTGAAATTTCAAAATATTGTAATAGCTTAAAATAGATATATTATGTATATTCAATCACTTTGTCTCTCGTATAATTCATACCTACCTATTGTACAATTCCTGTTAAGGATTAAATTATAAATTAAAATTGAGAATGGGCGAAAAAGTATGAGAAGTGGGGCGACCATGGGTAGTCGAGAACGTACATAGATATTCTAAATCTCTGCCGGCACTAAGGCTCTAATTTGTTATTACGCAGTTACATCGATTCAATTTTTAGATTATGAAGTAACACTGCAGAATCGATTCGCCTCAAGGACGCGGGTTCAACTCTCGCTTCGGGCAACATGTTGAACGGTTATTTTTATTTGTATTTTTTCAAAGTTAATTTATCTGATGGATCGATTCTTCAGCATTACTGCACAATATAATATTTGTAAGTATAAAAAGTAAAGCTACGTAATCGTGAGACGGACGAACAGACGGATGGATAGACATACAGACAGACAGATTGTAAGAGAACGAAGTCACCCTAATAGGGTTGTTTTTCTTGCACGCTCTTTAATTATTAATTAAAAGTGATTAAATTAAGAAATATAGAATAAATATAGGATAGAAAAGAGTATAAATTAAAAGTGATTAGGATTGATATACAGAACATTCTCGTAAATAGAGGAAAAAACACACCCTGTACAGGTTGCTTAAGTAGCTGTAAGTCTTTAATAATTAATTCAGTAGGTGTTTCTGCAAATGAAACTGAACAGCTTTTGTTCTAAAACTTTTAGTTTTTCGAGAAACTAATTTCATTGATCACACACATTTAGGGGTTAGAAGATTTTTAAAAAAAAATGTACGAGTCGATATTTAAAAAAAAACGAAAAGTCGTAGAACCAAAGTTGTTCAGTTTCGTGAACAGAATCAACTTCTGATGTGGCCTGTAGCTATACAAAATCATCCTGTAGCATAGTAATATATAAAGAAATACTTGCCAAGTTGTTGCTCTTCAGCAATCTTCCTTTTTTTATAGGCAGGCAGCACCCCAGCTTGACGGAGTAGGCGCAGTTGATTGTAATATCTATCAATTAATTTTCCCTTTGCCGGTATATATTGTCCGGATCCATAAGAAGATGCTGGGATGTGGTATGTCTCCTGCAATACAGTTTTAAATATGTATAATAGCGTGGATTAAGTACTTACCTGATTTTTTTAAATATAGAAAACTGACATGGATGGCTCACATCGCATGTAATAGAAAGCGGTGTAGCCCCCCATGGCTGCTAACATAATAAAAGTTTTTTTTTCTGTCAAAGCTAGTATACAAGTCAAGAAATAATGAAATTATCTATATGCCTACGTACTCTTTCTAGTCTTTCTACATACTCTTTCTACATTGATTCTTTGTACACTAATAACTACAGCAATATGGAGTCACTAAAAACTACTATAAATACCCGCGTAACTACCAGAAGTAGGTAACTCAAGGATCCTGAGCCTATTTAAAAAAAAATGGTTTTGGAGAAGTATTAATTTTTCTGGTAGTCTTAGACAATGAAGGCTTAGTACGAACAGTGACAGTTTTTGTGCATATGCGATATCCTCGACTTTCTAGTTTTTCTGTTCCAGACATTTTTTTAACGTGGAAATTGATTTTGAAAGATTTAAACTGTATTCCTCAAAATATTGGAAAATTAACTAGGTAACTTACATTTAAAATTGAAGGCATCGCTCTTGCTATATTTCGGTATTTTTAAAGGCCTAAGTTTGCTGTGCTAAGACTCTTAACACGCAGCAGAAAGTGCTGAAGTCCTCTTTAAGACCAAAGTTTCAGCTTAACCAATTAAATAATGAAAAAAGGAAAATATTCAATTGTCGAATATATCGGCATATGCTGATTTTGAATATTATTATATTTTCGGAACCTTTAATATACAAGTATCTCAACATTTCCTGTGTGAACGGGTGCAAGGGTAGCAAACTCCATTATTTTTAATTGATTTAATTCCCGGCAAGAACCACTAAGAATTCATTTAATCAAATAATGATCAAGATAATAAAGATACCAATTATTACTTAAATTTTGGCCAGTTCTTCCATCAAAGAATAATCGTCAAAACTGCTTCCGGCGGCCTCCATGGAGGCCGCCGAATGAGTGTTGACCCGTGCGTTTGACCGACCCTATACAACTGGATCTTAGTGGCCAAATTGCAACAGGGCCCATTAGCTCCCAAAGCGGGTCCCAACAAGGCTCATTAGGGCCCATTAGCACCCGTCACCCCAGGAAGTTTTAACGATATAGATCGTTCTCTCTCCCGTGAGGTGAGCGTCTAGTTACGTCACTCCCCCGTAAGAAACCAACGCCTTACCGTGAGACACTGGCTTTGAACCCAGCTGGCGGCTCGAGGTCGCTTGCGCGGTCAGTAACTACCGAAATTATTGCGGACCACGGCGTCTTTTGTCCGGCTACCACTCGGGATAGGGTGGCCGAATTAGTCGTTTCAAGAGCGGTTACCGTAAGGGTAACAACCACCCCCGCTCTATAGGAAACAAAGCCATTTCCAGTCGTTGACCCCGGTTGTCAGTCGGAATGCATAGTCGATTGGTTGATGCCGTACGGTGCGCAAACCATCCAGGGGCGATTCCCAGGGGAACTGGCCCGCAGGCGCAAAGTCCTACCCGGGCTCGCACTTATACGTGAAGGCTACCGGATGGGTGCTGACCTGTGAGTTGGGCCGTCCCTAACACATGGGTCATAACGGCCTGAATACCAGTTTGGAAAGATATCTCCGTATGGAATTAACCGTAAGGATGCCTCCAACCTCCCGAATGGTTGGGGCCCAAAGTCGCTTGCGTGACCTCTACCTGCCGTGTATTGAGCGGTGATTTAGTTTGAATCTATAGCGGACCAATGGCATATTTTGCCCAGCTCTGAATTCAGGATCAGGTTGTTATTTTGTCATATCGAGAGTGTTCGACGACAGGTCAACATCCACCCCGCTGCTTAGGAGGCAGTATATTTCTATAGTCTCCACACTCCTTCAGTAATGAATCAAAGTGCACAACCGATTGACGTCGCCAAACGGTGCTCAAACCGTGCAGTAGCGCCGGGAGGGGTTCCTTCATGGGAAACCGATCAACCTACCGCGAGGCTTGAGACGCGAGAGTCCTTCCCAGGGTAGTCCTCCACACGTGGAGGCTACTCAATAGGAGCTGAATCTTGAGATCTTATGGACCAAGCTGCACGAAACCGTCCGCTACCCCCTGCGACGACCAACTAGGGTTGTCGACTACAGCAGGCGAGCCCGTCACCTCAGGAAGTTTTATCGATTAATCGTTCTATCTCCCTGGAGTGAGCGCAGAAGACTTGAGGACAAAACAGTCCACCGTCTAGCTGCACCACAAGCCCGCAAGAGGCCAACGCCTTAACCGCGAGATAGCCAGCAGTGTTACCCGGCGGGGCTACACTCACGCCCTTACTTCCAATTGTGACCAGATTACTCCAGTCTCTCGATTGGTTACGAGTTCGAGGTCGCTTGCGCGGTCCTCTCCCTTACGAAGCGGTGAAACGGTGTTTACCGAATCTATCGCGGACCACAGCGTCCTTTGCCCGGCCTATCACCCAGGATCGGGTAGCCGATGGTCATTTCAAGAGCAGTCGCCGTAAGGTCCGCAACCGCCCCCGCTCTATAGGAAACAGTACTGCTTCCAGACTCCCCCGACTGTTAGTCAGAGTGCACAGTCGATTGGCTTACGCCGCACGGTGCGCAGACCGTCCAGGAGCGCCAGAAGGTTGATTTCCAGGGGAAATTAACCATAAGGCCAGAGTCCTACCCAGGCTCGCACTTCATGCGTGGAGGCCGTCGGATAGGTGTTGACCCGTGAGTGTGATCAACCCCGAACAGAATGGGTCTTCGTGGCCAACTCAGCAAGGGCCCATTAACTCCCCCCCTGCGACGACCATATATTGAGTTGTCAACCACAACGGGCGAACCCGTCACCGCAGGACGTTTTAACGATTGTTCGTTCTATCGACCGTACAGTGAGCGTAGAAGACTTGGGACATAACAATCCACCGTCAAGCTACGCCACAACCCGTTAGAGTCCAACGCCTTACCGCGAGTAGCCAGGTATGTTACCTGGCGGGCGGCACTCGCGCCCTAACTACCAATTTTGACCAGATTTCTCCGGTCTCTCGATTGGTTCCGAGTTCGAGGTCGCTTGCGCGGTCCTCTCCCTTACGAAGCGGTGAAACGGAGTGAACCGAATCTATCGCGGACCAAGGCGTCCTGCGACGACCAGCATGGTAATAATAGAAAATGATATTTCTATTGGCAATTTGTTGAGTGACAGACCCAATAGCTAGGGGAAATACCCGGATTTCCGGCCGCAAATATGTATCAAGTACACATACTGCTATCGCATACAACGTGACAACAATGTCGTTTTGAGATATAGTCAATACTCAATTAATGGGCAATAGTCATTTAGTGAAATTCTACATCTTACAGTTAATTACATTGTTAAATGGTCAATACAAAATAGTTAAATTCATCAAAAGACAGAAAAACAAACAAGATGCTTAGAATATTTATAAATAATAATTAAAATATAGTATTTTTTAAAAATTTAATTATTAATTAACGCATTTACAAAGCATATCTGCCACTATTAATCATATCAATTTATATTTATTTACATAACAATAACACGACCAACATGAGCATTAGCTTATGTGTACTGCTGCCGACTAAGTGCCAGAACAAGTTCCAAGGCAGCTAGCTCACTGGTTTTGTATATATTCGGCATGTTAAAAAAACATTTAGAGTACTATAACCATTACAAATAAGTTATAACCAATAATTACAATAGGAAATATTTAAAGTAGAATAAATAAAATAGATAATCGTGTTAAATTAAATAGAAAGCTGAATAATAGTAACGAAAATTAAAAAATAACAAGAAGTCATAAAAATAGACAAGGATAATATTTAATATTAGAAACTGTCTGGAAATATCAATTTATATTTATATACTTGTTTGATAATTTATAGCGATACATTTTTTATGGATACTTCCACTAGAATATTGAATGTACACAAAATGCCTATGCCCTAAAGTGGTCTGCGTTCGGAAGAAGACGAAATTCGAATAGCGGATTCGAATAGCTCGAAAACGGAAGTCGAATAGCTTGAGATTGCCACGTACAGATTCTTTGCTGGGTTTTATGTTGCCTTATCTAAATCCGTTTGATACTTACAGAGCGTCGCTTTCACGTAAAGTTGTGGTACATCCAGCACATTATGCTCATTGTAGAGGCCAACTGAGGAGTATCTCCAAGGCGTTCTCTTTATAAGTTTTATTATTAGTTTCTGGGCTCTGATGAAGTGCTCCATGTGAATTTTTGCTACACCTCCCCACCCTATGATCCCATAGGTTAGGATGGATTATTTATTTATTTATTTTATTTTATAGCAAACTTACAGATAGTAAATATATGATACTAGTATCTAAAAACATATTTAAACGAAACAAATATACTATCCTATGAATAGTTTGCAATGCTTGCATTACACATTAACATAGAAATAACATGACCACGTTGATAGTAGAAAGAAAAAATAAAAAAGCTAATAATAATATAAGGGTAAGAAAAGAAATAATGAAATAAGTTGTTAAATAAGGTTATTTGGATAGAGCAAAATAGAAATATGAGTAATTGGGTAATAATATATATTATATATAATATGATATAATACAATATTCTGTTATAATATAATATATGATACAGAACATTAGGATGGCAGTTAGTGAAATCTTAAAAAGTAGGAGATAGGCTAGGTATGATCGAATCTTTTATTATATTTATGGAATCATAAAATACATCTAATTCTTTACACGATTTCTCAAAAACGCCATTCTGGCAAGAGGTCTATTCGATCCGATGTTGTTATTGCAAGCAACTACCGAAAATGTTTGAGAGCTCTTCGTTAGTCGCGGTGGCACACGAAATTGAACTTTTTCTAGGATTAGATAAGGCATGGTGAACTATCTTAAGTGTCCTTTGGCTCAGGATGCCTCTCTGGAAGTTCTTTGAAAACATACGTAAGTTTTATTACTTTTGCCGATATATCTTCGATATAATATATCTTCCAAAACGAATAACCAAATAAAAATAAACATATTATTTACTGTCAGGATATTTATCGAAAACGTCGACGAGGGTGGTAGGTACGCCCGACCCGCTAATCCGCAATACTTAGCGGCTCCAAAAGCGGCTCAGCTACGGCGTGTATTATGAATCCTCTAGAACAGCGTTTCCGAAATGGTGGGTCGCGACCCGGCACCGGGCCATGCAAATCAAATACCGGGTCGCAGCATTGTCTCCTTGGTGTTTTTGTTTAAACCAACCATACTCGTAAATTATCAAATGGCGTGGCACGTCATTATACTTCAGCTCGCATGTTAATTCAGCTCTTATCAAAGAAATATTTGCTAGGACTGGAAACTAATCTGAATGAACCCCCCCCCCCCCCAGTCGTCAGCAACCAAGCGGGGATAAGGGACCAATTTCAGGCAATACAGAATCCGAAGATAGATTTATAGAATTCAAATGTGGACTCGTAAATTGAACTTCCATGTGATACAGCACATAAAAATATATTGGAGAGAATATCATTGATAGATTTTTGAATATCTTGTCGTCAAGAGTACCCAGCTTTAGCAGAACAAGCGTTAACATTTCTAATGCCTTTTGTCACGACTTATATGTGTAAAGCAGGCTTTCTAATACTAGTGTTTCTGAAAAATAAATATAGTAACCCACTGGAAATTAAACCAGATCTAAGAATTAAGTTAACGCCTTTTCCGGCAAAATTGGAGTTCCTACTTTAAAACAAACAGCTTCATACTTCTCACTAATAGCAGTGAACTAATATAATTATAATTATTACATTATTCTTAAAAGTTAATGCTATAATTATACTATATACTTCTATGTGAGCATTAAAATGTGTTTTAATGCTCAGAATAGTAAAAAAATTGCTTGTATAATTCTAAAACTTTCCCGGCAAGAATCTACCGTAACTGCCATAGGAATGTTGGAAGATGAGTTATCTTAGCAAACAATGCTATCTGTTTGATACAATCAAGTAGCGCCATCTGTTAGTTGAAATACAGTAGCGCTGCGCCATCTACCGATTAAGGAGAAAGCCATGCGGTATCATTTGCGGTGTAGTGATTTTGCATGCGGTTTGCGTCTTTGCTGCCTGATGTTTTTCTCCAAGGTGATTTTCCATTGTTGTTTATAATTAACTGAGACATTCGGGTGTGGTCATGTCCTGTTTTGTATTACGTTTAATATTTTGGAAAATACATTTATTCTATACGGAAATTGTTGTTTTCAACTTCCGTAATACACCGCAACCCCTCCCCCCCCCCTATTTACACACACACACACACACACACACACACCGACACAGAGAAGAGCGTGCACAATTATTTCCTTGCTAGGAAAGTAAAATATTGGGTGACGAAGGGGATTCATAAAAAATACCGGGTCAAGGCAAAAATAGTTTGGGAAACGCTGCCTTACAACCTTTTCCCTAAAATACAAAAATAATCTGCTATAAATTTCAATACCGATTCCCTCCCCTTTTTCACCGTCATGAAGGTAAAACTTAGCGTGCGCGTATCACTGGCCTTCAACACACATCAAACATGCATACATAAATGTATCTGTCGACATTTTACTAGTTACGGCTGTTATTACTATGTCTGATTACCCATATAATTCGAGGTCATCGAAATGAATTCTTTCATTTTATATTTATTAGAAAAATTACCAATAATTCCACCAATAGCACTTTAGTTTCGATTGGCTTCAACTGGAATTGAAGCCAATAAAGGATATAAGTTGAAAATGTAATATTTTGATAATTAATTATCTAATCTACTCAGTTTAAAAAGGTACACAGTACAGGAAATCCAAATCCAAGATAGGTGGCGTGGGGAGGAACTAACTAAAACACCTTTAACCATTCGCGCCCAAACTGAAACTGATGGTAAAAAATAGGAAAATGCTTTATTAATCAAAAAATACACGGCTCGGTGGCATAGTGGTTAGGTCACCTGATCTTACATTGTAAGGTCCCGGATTCGATTCCCGGCTGGGTCACCATTTTCCGATGGGATCAAATTAACGGAATTGCATTTTCAACTCTGTCGATCGAATGCAATAACAAGACACATACTTACAGACCTGTTACACGCACACATACATATAACACATCATAGTAGGGTTGGTTGTAAGAGATTGTCATATAACAATAAACCCGCCCGTTGTGTCATTTTCACAATAAAGAGTATAAACAAATAAACAAACAATAAACAAAAAAATGAGTTTTACTTTGTACCACAATTCACTTTTTCTACATTTGGACACGTTATATGTACGGGGTTTTCAGCTTTCTAGAATTATTCATCTGGCTTTCCGTCCGAATAATTACGTTTTATTTAGAATCGAAATTCCTAACCTAAAAGCACATTTTACAGTTCACCTTCACTGAGTTTGTAAACATACAAATAGGCATGCCAGTGTTGCAAAATAAAATTATTGTTTTGTATGCTTGTTTTATTATTTAAAATTAAATTCTGAGTTACTCATTTTATTATATTATATTGCTACACTGACATGCTTACAAGAAATAGAAAATATTTAAAAAACCTGCTTTCCTCAGACACTGTACCTTTTTTTTTTTTTTTTAATTAAATTTATTCAAAGAAAAAGATACATTTTTTTAAATATTACAATCTCGCCAAACTGGTATACAGTTTCATGGCGAGACAAACTCTTACACTACACTAGTCTTACACTTAATAATATAAAAAACAATGCACAGCAGTATTACTACTGGTCTTACTACAGGCTTAAATTAGGCCAATATTGCTACAAGCTTAAATAATAGAAACGTATAACAAATTTAATTATGACCACTAATGTCACTATAAACGTCCAACAGGTAGCTTTTTAATCTCTTTTTAAACATCTGTTTGCTCACGCTTACACAGTCTTCCTCAGATACAATAGTATTAAAGATTCTTGGAATGAGGTACTTTAACGTCCTTTCACCATAGTAGTTGTTCGCTCTTGGTTCTTCAAATCTTTTACGGACTTTTTCTCTAACATTCCTATTGTACTGTATTGGTATTTTAAATTCTGAATTTCTAAAATGCTCCATTGCTAGTAAGAATGTAACGTTTTCATGTATAGGTAATATATCGCATCGCTTAAACAACAAGTTATAGTTCTTTTTACATTGTGTTAACACGTTTTTATTTACTGAAAGTTTTATAATTCTACGTTGCAAATTAAATATTTTATCTATATATGTGCGAAAAGTACGACCAAATGAAATGAGAGCATAGCTCAGTACTGCATCAGCGAGGGCATGATATACTAAGCGTAATGTTGGTTTATCTACAAGATACTGAAGGTGATTGAACTTATATAGCATCCACCTCAATTTATTACATATATTATTCACGTGCAAGCCCCAATTCATGTTACATTCTATCGTTAGACCCAGATATATACCCAGATATATACTATACGAGTAAATTTGTTAAATACGTGGACACCCATCAACATAATGTATTTTTTTTCCTATGTTCCTCCTTCCCTTCCTGGTCCCTCCCTTCCTATCCTCTTTCTTTTCTCGTTTTTTTCTGTCTCTTATCATTTAGATAATCTTGATGTTAACATTTAGTGGAAAATTGTCTCTGGTGTAATTTTTATATCTATCTTGTTTGGCTACTTACTTTTATACACTGTTATTTTCCTGAATAAAAGAAAATAAAAAGAAAATAAAAATAAAAATATACTCTTTTACAAATTCAATTTTTTTACAGTCAGTACAATTTATTTTAAAATTATGCAGACATTCATATGAGTGACCAGTTATATTAATGCTATTCTTTGGTTTTTGGATATACGGTGAATGTACCTACAAGCATACATTTTGTTTTGCTTATATTTAGTATTATGCCGTTGTCGTGGGACCATTTTAACACATTTTCAAAATCATTCTGGATTTTATTTTGAATATTATCAATATCCCTATCCGCGCACATCATACACGTATCATCAGCATACATATAGCATGTACAGTCTTTCACAGCATTTGTCATACTGTACAATTATTTAGTAATGATTCTTAATATGTTAATTTTTAATTATTTTAAATTCATCTTTTTTCTAATCTTTAAATTAGTTATGACTTCAAAATGTTCTCGAGGGATACTAAACGCCTTTTAATTATTATGTTACCTACTTTCTCAATGATAACGTATTTCTAGCATGGCTATAATAGCATTCCTATTTTTCGTATAATTACTTTATATCCTAGGTACTTTGTTTTTATCAACGTACCTACATTATATTTTTAATTTTCATTTCATTATCTTGTTTTAAACCTGTTTAATTTAGAATACTCTTAGTTAACTATGTCATCCCCTATAAGACGCGCAACCACCAACCTGTCCCCCGCCTTACCTCCCTCCCCTAACTCCTCATCTTCGGATTTTTTTAACTGTTCTCTGAGCTCTGATAAGTCTGTGTATCATAGTGCACTCCTTGACCCCGACAGCTCTTTAAGTCTAGCTGACTGCAGTCTAGAATCGGATAAACACGAATCTCCCGCATCGGTACTCGAAGCACTGCAATTTAAACATCCATCGAATTTTCTCGCTTGCCACATTAACGCGGAAAGCATTCCAGCCCATTATGACTCCCTACAGGTTTACTTTTCTGAAGGTCACTCGCATGCAATCCTTGTAAGTGAATCGTGGTTGAAGCCCTCGCTCCCTTCGTCGTTATACTCGCTGAACGGTTATAATCTCATTCGCAACGATCGCCTTAATGCACGTGGTGGTGGAGTCGCCATTTTTCTAAGGGAAGATATACCATATAAAATATTGTCCGCGTCAACGCAGCCATATCATGCAGGGGCTGAATACATAATACTTGAGACACACCTCAAAAACACAAAAATTCTCTTAGTTGTTATGTATTGCCCACCAACTATTAATTATTTCGGAGAGCTCGAAGAAATCATAGACTCCTACAGATTGTCTTACGAACATATCGTGCTTATGGGTGACCTAAACACATGCCTTAAAAAAAGTAACTCTAGATCGAATAAGCTTGTCAGCATAATAACATCGTCTTGCCTCACAATACTACCACTGAATGATACCCATCACCTTCTGAACTCGAGTTCACAGATAGACTACATCATCACTTCTAACCCATCTCTTGTTAAAGCACATGGCCAATTGGCAGCGAGTGGCTTCTCACATCACGATATGTTATACAATTCATATGACGTAAAAGTGCAAAAAAAACGACCAAGAACCATCCAATACCGCGACTTTAAGACAGTATCTCTCTCTGCTCTTAGGGCGGACGCGTTATCAATCGACTGGTTGCCTCTTTATGCTATGATGGATGTTGATTCCATGGCTAATACATTTAATAGCAATGTAATCAAGCTATACGATAAACATGCTCCTATAATAACACGCCGAGTGAAGCATTCACCCGCTCCGTGGATAACCGACGATATCCGTATATTAATGAAGAAGAGGGATAGAGCGAAAACAAAATTTAAACGCGACCGCCTTCCAAGTACGTGGGAAATTTACAGAGTGCTTAGAAACCGATGTACCCAGCTATGTCGGAATGCAAAGAGACTCCATATAAACCACTTTCTCCAAACTGCTTCTCCCGCTCAAATGTGGAGACTTTTTCACTCTCTTGGCATCGGCAAGTCGTCCTCGATTGCCTCGCCCAATATAGATATCGACGCTCTGAACGTTCACTTTTCATCCCCCCCTGTCATCCTAGATGACGTGGTTAAGAGCAATGCTCTGTTTGCGATCCGTAGTAGTTCTTTACTCCCACCTAACAGCCCAACTTTTAATTTCTCTTCAATATCAGCCCAGGAGGTAACTAAAATGCTACTAAGCATCAAGTCGAAAGCTGTGGGTCATGATGGTATAAGCCTCCAACTTATCATTCCTATTTTAAATGAAATAGCGGAAGTAGTTGCATTCATCTTCAATTTTTCTCTTAAAAGTGGCGAACTACCCGCTGTCTGGAAGAAAGCCATTGTTGTCCCAATACCAAAAACCTCTTCAACAAATTCCCCAGAAAACTTTAGGCCGATTTCAATTCTCCCAGTGCTAGCCAAAGCTATTGAAAGACTGGCATATAGTCAGTTGCTCTCTTATGTTTCTCTTAACAACCTTATAAACCCATTTCAATCAGGTTTTCGACCTCATAGCACGACTACTGCCTTAGTTCATGTTACCGATGATATTCGTCAAGCGATGGATAATCGACAGCTCACTATTCTCGTCCTTTTAGACTTCAGCAGTGCGTTTAATTCTGTCGATTATGATATTCTCCTTGCTCGATTAGGATCATGTAACTTTTCGAATCCCGTAATAAACTGGTTTAGATCATTTCTGAATAATCGATATCAGTGCGTCAGGAACAAAGATCAGATCTCTAATTTTCTACCACAAGTCGCCGGCGTCCCCGAAGGTAGTGTTTTATCCCCACTCCTCTTTTCTTTATTCATTAACTCAGTTACCAACTCCATTAAAGCAAAATATCACCTCTATGCCGACGACGTCCAAATATACTCTCACTTTCGCCCGGTAGATATTGATACAACAATTGCTGCTGTAAATGAAGATCTATCGATGATATACGAGTGGTCCAAAGCACATGGATTGCTCTTAAATCCTTCCAAAACGCAGGCTATTATCATCGGTAGCAGTTACTTTACCTCGAGGATTAATATAAATGAAGTCCTGAAGATCTGCATCGGTGCGGATGAGGTCCCTTTCAGTTTCGAGGTTAAAAACCTCGGTATCCATATGGACGACAACCTCTCATGGCGGCCACATATTCGAGAAATGCGACGCAAACTCTTCGGCCGATTTCATTCGCTGAATAGGCTGAAAAATATCCTCCCGGAGGAGAGCAAGATTACGATTTGTCAGTCTGCTCTCCTCCCCCTTCTGGATTATGGAGATGTCGCATTTCTCGACCTCACAGAGGAGTTATCCACCAAAGTTGAGCGTCTCCAAAATGTTTGCATTCGGTATATCCATGGCCTCAGAAAATTTGACCACATCACGGAGTACAGAGAGAAGCTTCACTGGTTGTCGACCCGGGAGAAAAGAGACATGCGAGTTCTCTGTATGCTTTTCAAGATCTTGGATGGCGTCGCTCCCAATTATCTTACCGGCAGATTTACTGCACTATCGGCTCATGAACGCCCTCTGAGATCAAAAAACAACCTGCTACTCTCTATCCCTAGTCACAGCAGTGACTTCTTCTCATTCTCTTTCACCGTGCATGGAGCCCGTCTTTGGAATGCTTTGCCGAAAAATGTGAGAACCGCGCCAAGCATAACAACTTTTAAAAACAGACTCAGAGAGCATTTGAAATCCTCCAGATAAATTCCCTTTCCCTTCCCATCCCCCTCCTTTTAAAACTTTAGCGTCCTTATAGGTGTTAGATTATTTTGATGTGGCAAATCTGTGCCCACAAAGAGTAAAGTATATACTTCTTTCTATCCTCCTCTATTTTATTTGTCATACTCTTTATATAGGTTAAGTTATGTAGTCTACTCGCAAATAATGTTCTTACAATAGTATAGGTTAGCTCTAAAATATTGCCTGCAGGCAATAAGCTCGCCTTTTCTTAAGAATAAAGAGTTTTATTATTATTATTATTATTATGTTCACGTGCATTATGTACCCGACAGGTCCAAACACCGAGCCAGTTGGGACCCCAGTTCTCACTTTTGCCTCTGTTCCGACCGTGCCATTCACCATGGTACACAGTGATCTACCTATTATACACGCCAAACGCTATGTGTATACACGTAACCGCAGCTCGTATATCTTGATAAGGCGTAACCAATCTTTAACATACAAAATTCTATGATAAAACCGTCAGCAATTTAAGACGAATAGTAAAGGTCTTTGCCCACTACACCGGATCATACCATGACCGTAATAGGAACGGGCCAGGCACGTAAAAAAGCGTGCCGAACACTGCTATGCCCACTGCAACGGTTCAACAGCGTTCTATTCCCGTATACAACGCGTATACAACGCGTATCATGACCGTAGCATGCCCGTTCGATACCCGTTCAATAAAGTGGACCACCGGTTCTATCGGTTGGTGTACATTTTCGCTTACGTGTTCGTGTTGCGTGGACGCTTGGAGGTGTTGTCAATTTCTTAAAAATAATAAAATAGATATGGCTATTAGACAATTCTCTTTTAGAGAATTGGCTATGATTGCCATTATTTTGGACGAGGAAGAAGAAACAGAAAACGGAAAAAAGAATCGACGCTACTGGACACACGACGCTCTAAGAAAACGAAAAGCTGAGGGAGAATATTGGACATTATTTAAGCACTTATCTGATGATGAAGAAATTTTTTTCCAATATTTTCGTATGTCATCATTCCAGTTTAATGAATTGCTAAGAAAAATTGAAAATGACATTGCTAAAAGAAACACTAACTTTAGAGAATGTATCTCTCCTAAAGAAATGCTTGCTGTATGTCTACGGTAAGTGAAACAATATTGTTGTACTAAATGTTTTAATTAAATGCGACAATGGTTTATTGCATGTGCTGCAAAATTGGTTTGTCATTCAAAAATGTTCTGGGACTGGTCATTCCAGTGGTTAGAAGATATTTCATTCCAATTATCAGGAGACGTAGGCATGGGTGTAGCACTTGGTGCACTTGGAACATCCGACGACGTCGATGGCGGAGATGAAGTGTAGGCATTTGCACATGCATATTGATTTGAAGGCGTAATGCTAAGTGGTGCAAGCTGCTGTAATTCCATTTCGGAAACTAGACTGAATATCTTGTTTTTTGCTAGTGCTTGTAAGTAAGGTGAAAACTTTTTCACTGTGCCTGATATATTTAAAAAGAAACGATCTAGCTCGTCGTGCTCCCGTTGTGGATGTTTGTTTCGATCGTTTAATAATTGTGTCATCAATACAGCAGATGCTGACAGCACTGGCTGAACTTTAACCTTCTTTATTGCTTTTAACCTTTTCGTTTCATTATGTTGTGGAGTATTATTTTGGGCAACATTTTCAATGTTAGAATTAGCAACATCTATAGCAGCTGTATCGTTCACCCCATTGCCGGAATTACAGTTTCGGATTTCAAGTGCTTCGTTGTTAGGATCGTTGTTAGGCTCTTCATCATCGCTTGTCAGCTCGACGGACTCCAAAAAAGTTTTTTTTTCAAAGAAAAACGGAGCAACAAATGACATCTCATCTTCGTATTTCCATTTCTTGATATTTTTCGCTTCCTGTCCACTTTTGCCTTTCTTTTTATTCAACGCTCTTCTGTATGCATCCCTTATCCCTTGCCATTTTTGTTTACAAGCTGCAGCTGTAAAATAAAATAATTACATATTAATATTTTGTTTGCAGGTACTTAGCAACTGGTGATTCTTTCTCAACCATCGCTTTTAGCTATCGTATGGGACTAAGTTCTGTGAGACGTGCCGTGTTAGAAGTTTGTGATGCTATAATAAAAAACATGTTTCAAGAAAGTATTCCCTCGCCTGGCACAGAACAATGGGAAAGAAACATTAGAGAATTTTGGAATAAATGGAATTTTCCGAACTGTGTAGGTGCTATTGACGGAAAACATGTTGTTATTGTAGCACCTCCAAATAGTGGTTCTCTATATTTCAATTATAAAAAAACATTTTCCATTGTACTTCTGGCTTTGGTTGACGCGAATTATAACTTTATAGCTGTAAACGTCGGTGCTTTCGGCAAAGATAGTGATGGTGGTATTTTGTCAAAATCGAAAATGGGAAAAGCTATATTTGACAATAAATTTAATATCCCAATTAGCAAAAATCTTCCTGGGACTAATGTGAGTTTACCATGTGTTATATTAGGAGACGAAGCTTTTCCTTTAAAAAACAATCTTCTAAGACCTTATCCATCACAACAGTCGATTAATGATGATAAGAAACGCCTTTATAACTATCGCCTTTGCCGGGCTCGACGTGTAGTGGAAAATGCATTCGGTATTTTATCTCAAAAATTTCGTCTTTATAATAGACGTTTGCATTTGAAGCCAGAAAATGCTGAAAAAATTGTATTAACAACTTGCATTTTGTATAACTTCATAAGACGCGGAGAAACCGTAACTTTTAGGAAACAACTACTCCTGTACAGTTTAACAACCTACGACGTCAAGGAGGCAACGCAGTTTCTTCCGCTTTTGAAATACGCGATCAATTCGCGAATTTCTTCCAAACGGTTCATGGTCAATTGGACTGGGTACCTATGTAATGTACATAATTAAAAATAAACGATAATTTAATAAACATACCTAGTTGTTTTAGTTGCTCTGAAATTGCCTTCCATGCCATATCTTTTTTTATTGTATCCATATATTTTGGATGTTGGAGATTGAATAAAAATTCATATTTACGAACGCATTCAATCAGTTTTTCGTCCTCCATATTTTTGCGGATGTGGGCTCACGCGGGCACATTCGTCAAAGAACTGATTGCGACTGCCGCGCTGTCCAAAAGACGCAGAGATACGCGGTTGTAACGCGGTACATACGCGGTACATACGCGGTGCATACGCGGTGCATACGCGGCAACAACGCGGGTGGCTGCCTGCGGACACCGGTTTGGCAACGTCGCGTGTCATGCACGGAGCGTATCGGCACCGGCAAAATATTCTCGCCTTGAAATCTCTCACGCTCCGGTCATGGCACGCTACGGTGTTGTCCGGTGACGGAACGGTCTAGTGGGCGTTGCCTGATAGTAATTCATACAAAGAATATTTTTTTGCATGTGTCGATACGGTTACGGCCATGGTATCATACGGTGCAGTGGGCAAAGACCTTAAAGCTATGTTTGCTAATTAATACGCAACGTTAGTTAAAATTAATTATAACACAACGCTATTGAACTCCAACCTAAATTTACATCGCTGAATTGACAATATAACGGGTTAATAAAAAAACTGTAAAACAAACTGTTTTGAGACGAAAGTTTTTAAGCATTACATAGATTATAGGTATTACAGAAACACCATTTCAAAAACCATATTTTCAATAAACTAGCGTCTAATCGATCAATTTACCATTTTTTAGCTTTTACCAGGGAGTCACGTTAATTAGACGTAATTAATAAATGAATGACAAGACTCCCTGGTATAAAACTACAAAATTAGGCATTTTTGGTAAATATTTTTAAAAAATATTTGCATTTTTCCTGCGGTGTACGATCCCCGCCCAGTCCGTGACGCGAAGCTTGACAAGCATGTGTGATCGTCTAGAGAGCCCTTAAGGCGTTTGTTTGTTTGTTTGTATAGTGTTGTCAAATCGTGACGAGTAGTGATGGTTAGGTAGATGAAAGAATCGATTTTTATATCAGATATTCGATGAACTCAACTATTGATCTACCTCAAATACCTACATCTACATATGATTAGTTTTTGAAAAACTGTCTATTTTCCCCCTTAATTTTTATTTTTGTAATATAAAAATGTTACATTTTTGATGTCGCTTTCGGCCTGCAATTACAATAAGAATCTTACGTATCCTTCGTTATTGAAAATAATACTTTCTCATACGCTCGCCTTGTACACAAGAGAACAACCGAATCTATCAATTGAAGCAATCTAAGCCCCATCGCGCACTTGCGGACTGGCCACGGCGGCCGTCAACCGCGCGTGCGCGCGCCCGACGGCGTTTTCATACACATTCAGCAGCGCCGCCCTTGATGTAACAGGAGAACAACTAAATTTTTATAATGTCTATTATGTGCGCGAGCCGCCCCCCACAGGATTTCTGGATCCGCCACTGAATCTACCTTACCCAAAATATACGGACCAATAGAAAGCGAGTATCCACTCCAACCGCCCCTCAGTACTTTGTGGACTCTCCGAATGAATATAGATTTTAGCATTTTAAGTCAATTCGCAGAAACACTAATTCAAATTCGTTCCATGGAATCGCATTAGATCTACATATTAATTATTCCAGTCTAGCAACTTTACTCATTAGCCTACTGACAGTTTGACGTTAGACCCACGTACAACGGAGGTCAGAGAGCCGAGGCCTTTCTCATGCATAATTTAATTGAACTTTGCGAATGCCTGAATCGGTTAAACTGTCTTAACTGCCAGGCGGATCGGTAAACTCCGTGAAAAGTGCGATCTTCTATAGGAGTTGGTTCAAGATTGTATGTGCTTTGGTGTTTGTATAAGTGATAGGTTTTCTTGTACGTCTTACTCCTTATTACCGGTTGCTGTTATAATATGGGCGACTTGAAGCAAGCTCGGTTAATTAAGATAAATAACCGTTTTTAAAGACTAACCACAGTTAAATACTCGATACTGCTCGCACCAATCTGTTACGCTAACTGCAGTTATATTTCCTAACCGAGCCCTGGTGCCCGGTTAGCGTCACTAACCAGCCTTTATGTTGAATTGTTCCAGTCAGGAAGTTCCGCGTGAATTAAAGTCCTAGCAAAAATGAAAACGGGACGCGATGAGAGAAAAAATACAGCGACTCAGTTTGAGGTTACAAAACATTTTTGTGACAGTTCTGTGCTAGTGTTGCCAGACTTGCAACGAAAAACCATAATATTCAATACTCCCACTTTTTGTTACAAGTCAATGCCAAAATCAAAATAAAATTGAGAATACAATTAACCAACAAATTCAAAATTAAGATTAATTCCTTGAATACTCTACGTTAATTTTTTTTTTTTTTTTGGCATGTCATTCATCAAAGTACAAAAATGTTGATGTTTTGGCCTTGATAATGCCTTTGTCATTATATCAGCTGTCTGCTCATCCGTCTGAACGTATTTTAGCTCAAATATTCCATCTTCGAATTTCTCTCGGATGAAGTGATATCGCACGTCGATGTGCTTTGTCCTCTTGTGAAATTCCGGGTTCTTCACAAGTCGAATTGCGCTCTGGTTGTCCATGAAAAATATTGGCACGTCCAATTTCGATTGCTGTAGCTCGCACAACAAATTTTTCAGCCAAACCAATTCCTTTATGGCATGTGATGCTGCCATATATTCGGATTCTGTTGTAGACAGTGAAACCGATTTTTGTCGTTCTGATCCCCAACTGATAACGCTTCCTCCGAACATGAAAACGTATCCTGACGTCGATCTTCGCGTACTGACGTCTCCGGCGTAATCGGCATCGCTGTATCCACAAAAATGTAAATCGTTTTCTGTCTCGAAGCGAATTCCCATGTCCACCGTGCCCTTGACATACTTTAAGGTGCGTTTTACTGCATTCACATGGGCTGCAGCTGGTTTTTCCAAATATCTGCTGACACTTCCAACTGCAAAGCTGATATCTGGCCTGGTAGCGACAGCCAAATACATCAGACTTCCAACTGCTTCACGATATGGAAAATCGGTCTCTTCGTCTGTTTCAAAATCTCCAAGATTCTGAGAAATGTCCAATGGTGTTGACACTGCATTGCAATTCGTCATGTTAAAACGATCAAGTATCTTTCTTGCATTATATCCCTGTTGGTGAATGTGAATCGATCCGTCAGATCGCTGATCAATTTCGAGTCCCAAAAAACATTTCAGCTCAAATATTTTTATCTCGAATTCCTTTTTCAAGTGTCCGATGACTGGAACAATGGCTTCCTGCTTTTCCGCCGCAATCAATCCGTCGTCGACGTAAATTGCCAGAATTAGCATGCCGTTTTCTCCGTTGCAAACGAAAACACATGGATCCGATTCACTTGCTTTGAAACCAAATTTGTTGATGAACAAAGTAAACTTTTTGTTCCAACAGCGTGATGCCTGTTTCAAACCATATAAGCTTTTTGATAGCTTACATACTCGCCCGCTTTCATCATCATATCCAATCGGCTGGCTCATGTAGACATTCTCCTCTAAATCTCCATTTAGAAATGCCGTCTTGATGTCAAACTGCTTCAACTTCATTTTCTTCGATGTCGCCAACGCCAGGATTGCTCTGATCGATGTGAACTTTACCACCGGGCTGAAAGTTTCGTGGTAATCGATGCCATATTGCTGCGTAAATCCCCGCACTACCAATCGCGCCTTGTAGCGATCAATGCTTCCGTCTGGATTCTGCTTGACTTTATAGACCCATCGATTATCTATAACTCTTTGAACAACTGGTGCCTTAACCAAAGTCCACGTACGATTTTTAATGAGTGAATCGTACTCCTCGTTCATGGCCTGTTTCCACTGTCGGTGGTCACTCGATTTAATCGCCTCTTCAAAAGTTCTTGGCTCTTCGGTGACTGCTAACATTGCCGAATGATGTCCCGATGCGAAATATGTCAAACGCTTCGCTGCTGTAATTGTGTTTCGATCGCGCAAACGCCGATTTATGACATTTCTGTTGTCAAGGTCGCATATCGCACCACGTTCCTCGCGTTCCTCTGGAGTAAAGAGTTCCTCTACATCCTCATCATTTACATCATCTTTATTTGCGTTTGTATCGCCCGTGCTCTCAATAGTTTTTTCTTCAGCTCCGATGTCCAGTGTGGCCATGGATTCCTCCAACAAAAATACGACGTCTCGTGAGATTTCAATTTTGCCTGTTTTCGGATTCCAAACTCGATATCCCTTCGAATGGTTGTCGTAACCAACGAACATACATTTTTCTGCCTTTGGATCCAACTTCTGCCGTTTTCCCTTTGGAACGTGAATGAACACTTCCGAGCCGAAAATTCGCAGATGATCGACCTTCGCTTCCTTGTTGTGCCACAATTCATACGGTGATTTTTCCGCGACTGTGCTCATTCCAGTTCTATTCAGCACATGAACTGCTGAATTTACTGCCTCGGCCCAAAACTTCTTTTCTATTTGCTTCGACTGAAGCATCGTTCTCGCTGATTCGACGATTGTTCGCATCTCCCGTTCCGCACAGCCGTTTTGCTCAGGCGTGTATGGCACAGTTCGCTGGTGATGAATACCAACTTCCTCGAAAAATGCTTTCAATTTTCCGTTGACGAACTCTGTACCGTTGTCGGATCTGAGAATGCGAATTTTGTGTCCATATGTCCTCTGAATCAACTTCACACACTTCTTGATGATGCTTGCTACTTCTGACTTTTGTTTCATGAAGTAGACAAAACGAAAATGTGAGTAATCATCTTTCAATAGTAAGAAATACTTGGCGCCACCTATCGAATTTTCTTGGAATGGTCCGCACACGTCAGTATGAATGACTTCGCCACACGCTTTCGACTTCTCCTCACGATTCTTGAAGCTACCTCGATGGTGTTTTCCAAGTACGCATGCTTCACATGTGAAATCTTCATTGATGAATTCAATATTTCGAGTCTGCAGAAACTTCTTCACATGTATGACGTTTTGATGTCCAAGTCGCTCGTGCCACGAACAAAGCGATCTCTTCTTTATTATTACGTTTGCTGTAGCCTCGATTCGTGAAATCTGATTCACCTTGAACAGCATCTGGAACAAACCGTTTCTACGAACTCCCACTGCAACGTTTGTTGTCCATGCTCCCGTTTTTCAGCAGTTCGCAACGTTTGTTGTCCATGCTCAGCTGATGTCCATGATCTGTCACCTTTCCTGATGAAAATAAATTCATCTGAAGATCCGGTACGAATAGAACTCCCATGACTCGCTTGCGAATCCAATCATTGCCATTGAAAGCGTGAATGCTGATGTCACCTTTGCCTCGAGCCACAATTCTATCGCCATTACCTATCTTCACTTGTTCGGATATTTCAGTGAAATTCTCGAACCAATCGCGCCGGTGACTCATGTGATCAGTTGCCCCTGAATCTAATATCCAAGTGTCTTTGTCTCCACTCGTCGCTGAGTGACAAATGAACGCGTCGACCGAGCCATCTTCTCGTTTCTCGTCAGAGCTATGCTTCTTCTCTGGGCAGTCCCGCTTCCAATGACCTCCTTTTCCGCACTTAAAGCACTTGCCTTTCGGTTTGTCGCTTTTATTCGTCAATTTGTTGTTGCTGTTCGACGAATTTCCCTTTTTGATGTTGTAGGTTTTCTTGGGAAAAGTTCGCTTAGCTATCAGCGCTTCCACCTCTTCGACTTGTCCCTGCGATTTCAGGCGAAGCTCTTCTGCCATTAATCGCGCTCGCAGATTTGTCAAAGTTTGACTTTCAGAACTTGCAGATTCCCATGCACTGTGAAAATGATTGAATTCAGCAGGTAACGTTATTAAAATTTTCGAAATTACCATGGAATCGGATATGGTCTCCTTTTGATCTCGCAGCTGTTGCACAATTTCCATTAATTTCGATAAGAACGTCGCAATATCATCTCCTGCCTTCTTCGCATAACTGTAATACTTTTGTTGCAAAAGTAGTGTGTTTGCCTTCGATGTATGCTCATAGGTTCCTCTGAGCATTTCCCACATCTCGTTTGCTGTCGCACAGGTCATAATTTGCATTACCGCCTGCCTTCTGCATGCTGTCGAAATGATTCGTCTCGATTTGGCGTCTTTCTTCTTCCAAACGACGATTTTTGTTGCATAGTCCGGCTCTGCAGCCGTTGGCTTCTCTTCGGCTCCATCGACAATATCGAATAATTCATTGTCCTCCAGAATTTGACGCATTTGGAATTTCCATGTCAGCCAATTGCAAGACTCACCGACACCTTCCAATTTTTCGATATTTATTCGATCACCTTCCATTTCTTCTGTTTTCGAATTGCCGGATTTGAAATTTTCCGAAAAAAAACTTTTCAATTTCAATCCAAAAGAAATTCGCTCCCGAAAACTGCGCGTTGAGAAAAACGTTTTCCTTGTACCACGCGATGATGAAATCACGCACAAATAAAAACAGCTATCGACGCACCACAGTTTTTCAGACAGAAAAATTGCTGATTCTAACCTCAAAAGTAATCGCTGCACCCACTAAAAAATACCGCACAAAACGAAATGACACTTTTGTTTTTGTCCGTTTATCTAAAATCGCACTAATTCAGTTGAATTATTCCACGCGATTTAAAACGATTCACCAGAATAGTCACTTTCTCCGCTTGCACTATTTCAGTCGCGAAAACCGCGTTTTCAGCATTTGCACTTTTCTTTACACAGTCGTCGTGAGCTGGGCCCATAACCTGTTGAATTATTCCAGTCAGGAAGTTCCGCGTAAATTAAAGTCCTAGCAAAAATGAAAACGGGACGCGATGAGAGAAAAAACACAGCGACTCAGTTTGAGGTTACAAACATTTTTTTTGACAGTTCTGTGCTAGTGTTGCCAGACTTGCAACGAAAAACCATAATATTCAATACTTTAGCGAGCTGTCAAACGCTAGCTGTCAATTTTCGAGGTTAGATTTAATCCCGTCGCCTGTGCTCCGGTTTTTTCGCTTATTTTGACTTTGGTTATGGCGCTCCTAAAATGTTTTCCAATATTTCTGTCTGATGTTGATGAGGAAACACGCGGAAGCGAGATATGAACAAAAGCGTTTGGCAGTTTGACAGCTGATGAGCCGAGAACCTCCCGTCCGCCATTTTGAACTGTTCTGTGATTGGCTGAGGCGATCGAACTATTTTTGTTGTGTCTATGGTTATATTCTAACACTCAAAAAGGGAATTTGCGGACTCCGACCGGCGTTAGTTACCGGGACGTCCAAATAGTTGGTGCAAGCCGATATAATTTAACCGGCTGTTTAATTGTTTATCGTGGTTAGCTAACCACGGTTAACAGAAGTTAACAGGCCGGTTCCCAAAGAGTAGGAAGCCGTAGAGTTTTTAAATTTGAGATTATTTTTACTTTTTTACATATGT
Source organism: Micropterix aruncella (assembly GCA_944548615.1). Lineage (NCBI taxonomy): Eukaryota > Metazoa > Arthropoda > Insecta > Lepidoptera > Micropterigidae > Micropterix > Micropterix aruncella. Next base: position 10,145,732 of record OX155967.1, read on the forward strand.
CCCTTATTAATTTTATTATTAATTTAATCGTTAAATCTTATTATTTTTTAATCAATTTTATTATTAAATCTTACATTATTAATTTTCATATTATTAGTTACTCGTACTGTATACAGATTTTAGAGCCCAGGAAATTTACTAAAGTGTGCAACTTCGACGGAATTTTGTCACTTCAGACGGCAGAGCCTGTATTGAGGTACCTAATATTGTGTTCGATGTTTATCTCTCCAGTGTATATAGAAGGCTGCTGCAATATTATGCAAGTAAATTAGTGTACATGGTATCAATATAAAAACTTTAAATATTTCACAAAAACTTAATACATTGGGAGATACAATGAGAGATAATAAATAAAACGTTTAATAATTGAAAGGTGAGCATTTATATTTATTCAGTAATACTCTTTACTAATATGGAATCCTACTAATATTATAATCGCGAAAGTTTGTATGTATGTATGGATGTTTGTTACTCTTTCACGCAAAAACTACTGAATGGATTTTGATGAAACTTTACAATAATATAGCTTACACATCAGAATAACACATGCTATAATTTATAAAGATATTGTGTGAATTATCTAAAATATACGATAACTGTCAAGTAAGTAGGAAAAAAATCTAAGAAATTGACATTCGAAATTTTAATTTTATCCTACTATCCTACTAATATTATAAACGCGAAAGTTTGTATGTATGTATGGATGTTTGTTACTCTTTCCCGCAAAAACTACTGAAAGGATTTTGATGAAACTTTACAATAATATAGCTTACACATCAGAATAACACATAGGCTATCCTACTAATATTATAAACGCGAAAGTTTGTATGTTTGTATGGATGTTTGTTACTCTTTCACGCAAAAACTACTGAATGAATTTTGATGAAACTTTACAATAATATAGCTTACACATCAGAATAACACATAGGCTATAATTTATAAAGATGTATGGTTTTCTATCATCATTATCACAATTTTCCATCACCACGCGGGTGAAACCGCTGGGCGCAGCTAGTAAAATACTAATAAATGAATTAAAATATTCGTATTCTGCTATGTTAATTTATGATTGAAAAAAACATAAATTAAAGTCAAAGTGCATTATACTTGGAAATACACATACGGGATATTCTAACAATACCATACATAAAAATTAAAAAAAAATACGTATATATAAGTGTATGGAATTATAGTTGTAAGTAAGCCCCTATTATTGATGTAGAAGTAGGAATGTTGAATCCTCGACATCAGACATTTGTTACAAAAAAAATGCTGAGCTCTTATTTAAAAGATCGATAGTGAACGGTCGTATTAACTAATCGCAATAAATGTTTTAAAAAATTTCATCAGTTCCTTTAAAAATACATGGGGTTCCTCAGCGCTCAGCATTAGGTCATGTTTTGTTTTTATTATACATATATCAACTATCTTGTTGCTAATATTTGTCATAATCCCTTCAAGGATTGCCAGATGTGCTTGAAAAATAACCGAAAAAGATTTTTTTAATTAACTAATAAATTCACTAAAAGTAACAAAGAAGCTTAAAGTTAGTAACTAATTGTCTACTAAGTTGCATCGGATGCTAAATTACAGGTAATCTATTTTTTATATATTTAGCATTCGAAACCACTGATTTAATAAAATTATATTGCCTGTGACGGCATCGTTGAATTCAATGCAACTATAAAAAAAAATTACCTGCTAAAATTAGATAGATTGATAAAATTCCTAGATTCTTTTACTGGTTGCGGCATTTCCCCAAAATAATATTGTTTGCTGTATTGTCGAAATTGTATTGCTTGCTGATGATACTTCTTTGAAGTTTAAAATTAGTCGACAATTGTACAATTATGACGAAGTTAACAATGCACTCTCAAAAGTTGTCCAAATTCAGTCCAACAGTGGTTTGGCAGTAATTAATGTTTTGGTGAGACAGTGTTGTAATTCAATTTTTTTACTAATTTTTAGTAAAATTTTTTGGGACAGCAACTTGTTAATCGACTGAGGGGCCGAGGCCTGAAGGGTTAATAGGATAAGCGTTTGGGCACTAGTGTGGAAAAACAAATTCTAACTAAGGCGATGTCTAAGTTTGGCGATTACAGAGGAGGGCTTCATAAATTAATATAATCTACAAAACGTTGCAGCCGCCGTTGTCACAACGGCGGCTGCAACGTCACTGAAACGTCGGGTCCTACAAATTTCACGCGATAAATTCGTTTTCTATCCTATTTATAATGTCAAACAACCGCGATAGTCTTCGATTTTATAATACTGAAATAATATTTATTTCCCTCGTTTCATTACTTTATCGACATTCCTTTTGTATGCGAAAAACTACCTACACTACGGTTACAGGTATCGCTCCGTAAGGCCGTGCAAGTGCGAAAGAGATAGCACGATTTCGATGATAAATTACCTGACTCGCCACTTTTAATGCGGATAGTATAGCACTTATGTTAAAGACAACGCACAATTCACTTTTTACAGTGTTTACTGCGATACGATTTATTTTATCTGTTCATACATTTCCCATGACGCTAAAGATTTGTTCCATAAAGCATTAGATATAGGAATACTCCACAACTACGGCACGATTTTAAACACATTTGTTGCTGTTTATTTTTTTTTAATGCACCACATATAAAGGGAGTTGGCCTCAAGTGAAGGGCAACAACTTTTAGGTGCATCCAGTTTTTCATAAATGTTTTCAGAGGGAGTTTTCTGCTTCCATGGAGAAAATAGCCATAATTTAATCAATTGATCCAGCGTAGGCAATATTTCGCATTCCAGATCCAAACAACTAAACGTCAATGGTTATTTGCAAAGGGATACCCTTTCTTTGTGTACATAAGTTAGTGCTCTATTGTAATCATTTAAAATATTCTTAGTACCTAAATTCTTTTAATTGATAGTCTGAAAGTTAACCTTTTATTAACTCCATAGTTATTTATTTTTATTTAATTTTATTTTTTAAAATTTTATTTTTATAACATAATAATTTGTACTTAAATTTATTAAAAAAATGTTATTACTTTTATTATTTAATGATTATTCTGATTTTAATAATTGTCTTGTTTATTTTTTTATTTTTTAAAAATTTAACAATATTAATTTCTTAGCATCTTCATTAAACTAAACTTTAAAATTTAAAATAATATCATATAAAATTAGGGTTTTCGTTGGAACAGGCACTGCCTAATTAGGATTGACGCAAAATCATTTTGTAAAAATATTTCCTAAATATTATTTTTTTGTAAATAAATAAATAAATAAATATAGACTCAATTCGAAATGTTTAATGCCTATTTTCTTAGAAATTATGTCCCGGAATTTCACTATTACGTTATGCAGATTATCTGCTGTGGTATGTTTTCCTAACATTAAGAAAAAATATTGAAAAGAAACCATAAAGTTATGAGTGAAATACAAAAAAAAATCCCTGTAAGTAGGAATGGTCACACTTGCAATTTCGTTTTCTTGATGTGATAAGATAGCCCAAAGAGCCCTAGGGCAATTGCCCTAGAGCTGAATGTGAAAGATTATCAGATCCTTGTTCTCAGAAGTACCTTTTTAATGCCCTCACGGTGGAAGCATCCTATCAAGCTTAGAAAGCAGCTTTAAACAAACTTAGCTACCTTGTAGGATCGTGTCGAATAGCTTCTCTGTATTGGCTGTCGAATTAAATCACTCATTCAACTCTTCTAGTTTCTTTCTGGAACAAGAAAACTCTGCAAATAATTTCATGGCTATATTTTCGACATCAAGAGGCATTTTACTTTCAACGCATTCTTTCGCGCATTTATAAAATTTCTGGTCTTTACAGTGAACAGCTATTATTACTTTATTTTCTTCAGACTTTGAAAAACGAAATTCTTGACTCCGAAATCAACAAATTCGTTGTCCGCTCCACATATAATAAGTAAATTTGTTTTAATTTGTTATACGTTTCTATAATTTAAGCTTGTAGTAATATTGGCCTAATTTAAGCCTGTAGTAAGACCAGTAGTAATACTGCTGTGCATTGTTTTTTTATATTTTAATAATGTATTTTTGTATCACAAAATTAGAAGTGTAAAACTAGAAAAATAATAGTTTGTCTCGCCAACAAACTGTATATCAGTTTGGCGAGATTGTAATATTTTAAAAAATGTATGTTTTTCTATGAATAAATTTATAAAAAAAAAAAAAAACATGCTTTTACTCTAATTCATGGGAGCTGTGATTTATCGAATACTTGACATAATTATTCCTTATTAGATCTTGAATCGTTATATGAGTCTTTGTAAAATTCCAAAACTTTATGTAAAATACCGTTTTTTTGGTGAGAAATATTGAGTCGCGACTGAAGTTTTTTTCTATACACTAGAATTTAATTGGCGCCAATTTTGAGCCACTGAAAACACTGCGTCTTTCATTGTATTTTTTAAAAATATCGGATATAGAGCATTCAGCATCTAATTCTTCTTGCGTAAAAACTTGCAGAAAAAGGGTTCTATTTTAGGACATCTTTATATTTTGAATGACGTTTTTTTGATCCACTGGTTGTGTGGGGGGCTACGCAATTAGGTGGCACGTAAAGCTGTGTACATAATTGAGTTGCCTGTGCACATTAGAAGAAAAAAACAGCGACTTGCCTGGGGCTATAAATTCTGATCCCGAAGCCAGCGTTTTAATCTGATATAGTTTTTCAGTATAACCGTTTTTCTTTCTATGCTATTCTATGAACCTTTCAAATAACGCGTCTTCAAGTGGTGGATTTTCGGGTGTTTTTAAGTATTTAGACTACCTGCGCCATTTTCTGTTCTCACAAGATGACGATCGTATCTTCATTTGTTTATTATACAGAGTAGATTTAAACCATTTGACAAAAAAATTGTAACAACAAGTGTAAGCCCGTTTAGTTGTTTCCTACGTTTTACAATTATTTTTAGTTTTACAATTTTCCTGAGCAATTTTAATTAAAATTTATATTTTTAATATTGAATATAAAATAAAGATAATCCTAATAGATTTATTAAAAATATAATCGAAAATAAAAGTAGCAAACATTACCGATGGTAGAATACGACCGGATATAAAATAATAGGTGGAAAAAAATGGTAGGTGTTAGTATAAAATGAACTTTGTATAGAAAATAGTATTAGAACAAATATAACGTTATAAATTATCAGTAATAAAATATTTTTTACGACATTATTCAGATTTAGTACTACAAATAATATTATGATTATTATTTATTTAATGATGTCCCGGAATTATTATAATTATTTCCGGGACAGCATTAATACCGTTGCATAACAATTTACTAGAGATTTATGATGCATTATACGAAATAACAAACACTTCATATTTCGACCAAAAAGCAAAATATGACGCAAAATTTATAGCAGACAAAATATCTACGTTTTCAGTTATTTGCTTAATTCATGTATGGCTAAATGTATCGGCAAAAGTCAACTTTGTTAGTAAAATTATACAGCCTACAACTATGAATATCCGGGTCGCTTTAGATGCTTTATCAAAATAAGAAAAGAAAAAAAGTCGGATCGCGAACTGACTTAAAATGACGTAATATGGACAGTTTGAAACGCTTGCATAACACATTCTGATATGAAATAACATGAGCTCGTTAATAGTGTAAAAATGTAAAAAGTTTAATAATATAATATAGACAAGGAAAGAATTAAAATAGTAAGTTGGAAAAAAGAGGTATATAAAGTTATTAAATAATTGGATATTAATATGTAACATTATGATATAATATAATATAATGGTATTGTATAATATATTTGTCATATAATCGTAATACAGTACACTACGATGGCAGTTGGTGAAAACTTAAGAAGTTGGCGATAATATCTCCAAGTTCTTAAGTATTTACCAATGTAGATATGATCGAATCTTTAATTTAATTCATAGAATCATTAAATGCGTCTAATTTATTACATGCGGTATAAAAAAACATGACACAGTCTGGTAAGAGGTCTATTCGACACGATTTGCTATTGCAAGCGACAAAAGAAAATGCATAAGATCTCCTCGTTAGTCGCGGTGGCATACGAAATGAAATTGGTATGACGGGGTCCGCGATAAATTCATGCCCGAAATACCACTGACCTAACAACAGGTAGAGGCCGTGCAAACGACTTCGAAACCGTGACCAGACGGGAGGAAGGAAAATCCGGCCTTTTGTCTGGGCATTTAGTGTATAGGTCGAATTAATGTCATTATTTGTCAGGGTATATAAATTTAATGAAATTATTGAACATAATAACAGGCAAATAACTTCCGACCTCGTAGCGTTTCCATCCGATTGGGAAACTTCCTAATTAGCCACCGAGGCGCAACTCTGCGCAAGAACTTGTACGTCATATCCCGTCGAACTTTCTCACACTCTCATTTCGCTGAAGCTCAAAGGATAAAGTTTATATCTATCGGTATTCCTCGCTCTGCTGAATTTAATTATGCGAAGAATTTCATTAAGCGGTTACCTTTGAAAGAGGATGCGGCTAGAGAACAGTAACAGTATTTATTGTTTGTTATTTCGTCGAATTATAGAATGTCTACTGATAATGCACGGTTGCTAAAACGTGATATACACAATCGGAATATCTTCCCGACTGTACGTACCTGTGCGTTAAGAGGGTGCTGCACGAAATTTCTCAAATTCGGGTCTAGCGTTTTAGTTATTTCGCTAAAACTACGCTAATAAAAGCAGTGACAAAAAACACTCGTTTTTATCAATAAGTCATTTATAAGGTGAGCTAATAAATTTGGCAATAGTTTGCGTAGTTTTTTATAAAAACACCCGAGAAAATATACAAAAATGGGCGCGGGGTTTTAGTCCTCACTGGGAAAATAATAACTAATTTAAATTACAAATTATTATAAAAGAAAGTTAAATGACATATCTTCACTATAAGCTATTTAAATTTCAATGATTTTAATAGGATTTTATACAATAAATCCCAGAAAATCAGGTATCAGATTCTCCATACATTTTTTGTATGGGCTGGCCGCGTTAATAAATACACAGGCGCGCTATGAAATAGATTCACTTCCCTGCTGCTATTGGAAGCGGGAGCACGTCTTTTTCGGTTAGCTCTTATCAGTTCCCGCTCACGTAATATTTTATTCTTCTACACCGCAGTGCCGCGTCGTCACGCATCGTCACGAGAAAGCAAACAGCAGTAAGTATTTTATTTTTTATATTTGTTTTTAATTAATGGATGTTTATGCCATCTTTGTTATAACTTATTATAATACTCTACATGTATTTTAGTTAATGGGGAAGCGTAAGAAAACATATTTCGTTTTTTGAGAAACGCCATAGAATCAGCGTGAAATTACAGTCTGAAGACATGAGAAAGCGATGTTGTTTTCAGTCCGAGATATAAGAAAATGAGATAGTTTTAAACCCCAAGATTCGATCGATACGATGCTCATTATATAAAAAATAGATCGACTCCAATAAGCGTAAAACAATTGAAAACATTTTCTGAAGGCACCACTATTCGAAACTTGTAATCTCGAATAGTTTAGTTAATTTGCGTGAAAAACCTGAAATTCAATAAAAAAATACTGAAAGACGCATAAACCATGTACAGGTAGAATATTGATTTTGAATATTGATTTTGAAAAGCAGTTTCGCCATCAGGAGTGAGCAATGAAGGACATTTCGGCATGCAGATGTAACATTTTCGTAGAGTTGAAAATAAGTGGTTGGCTGTAAGATATTTAGCTTACAAAGAGCATTGATAGGATATGCACTGATTTAAGGTTGCGACACGTCATTTAAACCAGAAAAAGCACGGGAATTTTAAAATCAAATAGTCTTTGAAAATATTCAAAACTATAGAATACTTATAAATATTTTGAAACTATAGAAAAATAAAATAATGTAAAAATCATTTTAATATCAAATAGTCTTTGAAAATATTCAAAACTATAGAATACTTAGAAATATTTTGAAACCATAGAAAATTAAAAAAAAATGAAAATCATTTCAAAATCTAATAGTTTTTGAAAATATTAAAAACTATAGAATACTTTGAAATATTTTGAAACCATAGAAAAATAAAATAATTTGAAAATCATTTTAAAGTCAAATAGTCTTTGAAAATATTCAAAACTACAGAATACTTAGAAATATTTTAAAACCATAGAAAAATAAAATCCTTTGAAAAACATTTTAAAATCAAATAGGCTTTGAAAATGTTCAATATCATAGATATTCAATAGCATAGAGAGAGTTTAAAAAAAATTGAAACTTGAGTTTTTTTATTTTTCTTTATTTTAACTTCATCTCATACATTGTTCACCTTGATCGATCAGCAGAAAATTTTCATCTCATCATTGCGTCACATCACAAAAATAACAATTTTCAATCACATTAATTTTCAATCGCTACGTTACATTATTTAAAATATTAAATTTAAAATTATCGCAGAGTTCGGAAGACCACCACGGGGCCGCGAAACCACCGCGGGGTTTCTTCCGCCCTACTACGGCATCACACGACACACAAGTCCTCTGCGGTACTACTAGAAGGCGATGGAAAGGCCTCAAGATTCTCGCAGAGGACTTCACCAAACCGGTCCCAGTTAATGTCGCCGGTTCGGTATCGCCACTCGGATGGTGGCGTGGGGGGAACGCGACGGCCGATGCCAAATGTCACCAGTCTGCGGTCCGAAGAAGAAAGGTGCTCGTGAACTTTCCAATTGTTCATCCAACGGGCGAATCCCGGGGAGCACAGAGTGAAATCCACAAAACTCCTCTTCGAGACTGTTTAAAAGTGGCATTCATTAATTTATTTCTTTATTAATTTTAATTACATATTTGAAGTTGTTTAAAAATATATAATCACATTAAGCCGCGATATCTATCTGTACCTTCTTTCCATCGGAAGTAGTTTATTTATAAAGGTAACTGCTTTTTGAAATAATTAAAGTTTTGGTGTAGCTATTTATACCTATAATAATTACTGTTTTTTTATCCTTCTCGACATACATTTTATCCTCGTACTGATGAGAATAACAATGTTATAATTGTTTTAAGCATTATCCATTTTTATTTCTTTACTCAGAATCATAAAGTATCTGCTATCCTGATAGTGGAAGCGGTTCGTCTCATATTTTGAAAGAATACTGTAAATTGTGATAAAAGCAAATCCTTTTGCACACGTGTGTTCATTAGACCAAAATAGTTGATTTGACCTGCCGCTCCGACAATTTGGCCCAGCGGACTCGAAATGGCGGCAATTTTCCAAGATGGCCGCTAATAAACCAAAATGATTACTCTCGTGCTGATTTTAAAGACCCATGGGTCTTTTTCGGTTATTTTGGCGTCGTACCTTTCAAATATGATGCTGAAAATTAATAAATAAATAATTCCTTACAAACAAGGTAGAATGTGTACAATCATTTATATATAATGTAGTATGGTGTAGAATAAAACGGCCACGGTACATTTATTTTGACCAGTTCTGATGATGACACCGAGTACAAAAGTTTAAGTTTTATGGCCAAAAGTACAAATATGTTCAAATCGGTTCAAAATACGTTCAAAGGTTGTTCAAAACACATGTAGTCGTCATATTTGAGCCAGCGACTACAAATTCAAAGTCAAAGACCCATTCACATATTCTATATTATATAGTTCAAATTTTCCATGTTTTCTGGGTAGCAAATTTCAGAAATTACTTACAGCATACACAAAATTATTCTCTCGTTTGACTTTTTTGACAGTTTTGACTTTAGATTCGTCTTTTCCAGTGTGCAAATACTCGAAGAAGACGCGTATAACATAACGGTAACGTGAAAGTAAATACTCGTTAAAAATGTTTATAATCCTGTTCAAAATTAACTAAAGTTATTTTTATTGCCATATTTGAAATATACGACCCCAAAATAGCCGAAAAGGCCCATGGGTCATTAAAATCAGCATGAGAAAAATCATTTTGGTTTATTAGCGACCATCTTGAAAAACGGCCGCTATTTTGAGTCCGCTGGGCCAAATATGTCGGAACGGCGGGTCAAATCGACCATTTTGGTCTAATAAATACGTGTGCAAAAGGATTTGCTTTTATCACAATTTGCAGTTTTTGTTATGCAATTTGCTATGAGCAATAAAATTATAAAATGCGGGTTACATCGCTTTGGCGGGTGACCGTCTGTTCAGCGTTATCAATGTATGCGATTTAGTCACACCTCATCTTGCGGTGTCAACTACAACGGGCGAGCCCGTCACCACAGGACGTTTTAACGATTAGTCGTTCTATCGCCCTGCAGTGAACGTAGAGACTTTGGACAGTACATTCTACGTCCAGCTACGTCACAACCCGTGAGAGTCCAACGCCTTACCGCGAGTAAGCCAGGAGTAAACCCGGCGGGCTCGAGAACTCGCGCCCTCACTTCCAATTGTAACCAGATTTCTCCGGTCTCTCGATTGGTTCCGAGTTCGAGGTCGCTTGCGCGGTCCTCTCCCTTATGAAGCGGTGAAACGGAGTGCACCGAATCTTCGCGGACCAAGGCGTCCTTTGCCCGCCTCTTACCCGGGATCGGATGGCCAATGGTCAATTCCAGAGCAGTCGCCATAAGGTACGCAACCACCCCCGCTCTATAGGAAACAATACAGTTCCCAGATTCCCCCGACTGTTAGTCGGAGAGCACAACCGATTGGAGCAAACCCCGCACGGTGCGCAGACCGTCCAGGAGCGCCAGAGGATTGTTCCCGGGGGAGACTGGTTGACCCAGTGTCCTACCCAGGCTCGCCCCCCATGCGTGGAGGCCATCGGATGGGTGTTGACCCGTGAGTGTGACCGACCCGGAAACAGAATGGGTCTTCGTGGCCAACTCAGCAAGGGCCCATTAGCTCCCTCAGCAACTCAGCAAGGGCCCATTTAGTCACACCTGCGTGGCCGCCGCCGGCAAGCGTAAATTACCTACACTTGTGTAGGCTCGGAGCCCTCTTAATTATAAAAGCGTTCATGGACTCGGCCGTTGATGTTCTTGTCTTATCGACTTTCGTAGTCGGTTTGATTTTGTAGGCTAGCAATGCAAGAAGTATGAAGTTTCTCCCATGTGATACAATTAAAAAATATATTAGAATAATTCAGCAGAACATTGAATTGACATATTATTGTTTGTTACTTGCATCTATATTCTCGTCATCCAATCGGGACACCATTTCATGATTCACCTCTTTTTTATAGAGTTGAGTTGATTTCTTTGCGAATGTCTCCCAGTTTTCAAATAGAATGTGTTGCTTATCGTTGTATGTGTGATCGAAGTCGATCTCAATCTAATAAAAAAACAAATAGATGATCGTTACAAAAGCAGGTGTATGCTATGCAGTTTATTCCACTCATTCACATTCTGGTTGTGAAAATTAACTCACAAGGTGTGAGTTAATTTTTCACAATACTAGATCCCAATTTTCACATAATCGTAGATTCATTGGTTAGGCCGCACAGACGGTTGTCAACTACTAAGGGCGAACCCGTCAACCCAGGACGGTATAACGATATTGTTCGTTTTTTCGCCCTGAGATGAGCGCAGAGACTTGGGAACAGCACGTCCACTAACAAGTTTCACCAACAACCTTAGATACTTATTACAATAGGGATATAACTACAACCGAAGCGCAACTCTGCGCAAGAACTTGTACGTCATATCCCTTCGAACTTTCTCACCACTCTGCTGAATTTAATTATGCGAAGAATTTCATTAAGCGGTTACCTTTGAAAGAGGATGCGGCTAGAGAACAGTAACAGTATTTATTGTTTGTTATTTCGTCGAATTATAGAATGTCTACTGATAATGCACGGTTGCTAAAACGTGATATACACAATCGGAATATCTTCCCGACTGCGACGGCCTTGGTTGGAACGACCAAAATATCTATAGGGTGAGTTTTAATTTACCGGTATCCTCCAAGTGGGTGAATCAGTACGAGCACCTAAGAAACTTTTAATAAAAAATCGGTTGAAAATTTTGAAGAAAAAGTAAATTGAAAAAAGTATCAAAAGCGTTGAGCGCGCTGCTCAATCTAACGGTGGCTAAAATATCGCGAATTTTTTTGCGATATTTTACCTACCGCTAGATGGCGCAGCGCGCTCAACCCTTGTCAAACTTTTATTTAAAAGTTAAAGAGTTGAGGGCATATTTTATTTTTTTTACTTTTACATTTCTACAGAAGCAAATTCTGTACCACGGTATTAAAGCAGCATTTTTGCTAGTTACAATTTTGTAAGTTTTAGGCAAGCCTTTGTTCTGCCATATTACGTTTAACTAATAGTACCCATTCATATGACATTACTTGTATATGCTGTAATTTTCGGAGTAACAGATTAATCCGATGATAAGCATTAAGCAAATTAATCGTCTTCGTGATATCTTCCGGAGCCAAAGGGGGAGAACGGTTTCACAGTATTCATTTACTTTCGAGGGGTACTAACACGCCGCGTGGATAAGTATTAATTAATTAAGAAATAATCAGCGGTATCAAATCAGAATTTTCCGGCAAGGGCGTCGACAGCGCATTACATAATTATACATCAAGAGAAGGGGGTGGTGGGCGCTTTCGGATACGAACGGGTCTGACACTCGAGTCACCTGAACTTTAACGGTAAAGAGAACCAAATCAAGGCAGCGAGACATGCAAACGACTAAACGTCCACAAATGAAGCGCTGATAGTATCTAATGTGCCTCGTGAGTGAGTTAACCTTATTGATAAAAGGAAAGTCAAAGTCTATAAGGACCAGAAATGTATCCTCAGGGTATCTGTAAGTGTAGGTTCACATTGTCAGTTATAGGCGTCAGTGCTGCGCCGAGAACTGACTCATACTGTTAACACGCAGTCAGTCACTCGTAGGTATTGCTTGAGGCGTTTTGTCCGCGGTACATATTTTGCCAACGTACGGCGCGTCATCCACGCCGTAGATAAAACGTGATCTTTTGTCCACTGCACTGTTTTGTCGCCCTACGGCGCGTTAGGTACCTGTATACATTTTGTAAACAACTTGTGACGCAACTTGGTGACGCAATAATTGTCCGCAGTCAACAATACATCCGGCGCATGGACAAGCTTCACAACATTGCTGGATAACATTGCCAAACATTCTAACTACACGACATTCTAACTACACGCGCAATTCAATGCTTAACCGATTGCCACGTACGTATAATGATAAATTCACAGGGCTTGACATTTATAGCAGAAAAAAATTAGCTTATCGGCAGTACGAACCGCCCTTGAAGCAGCAGCGACAACTGCCAGTAATTATTGATTTGTAATATATATGTACTCGTATAACTATAATATAACTTATATATGTATTCCCATTTACTTATTTTTAATTTATGTTGTATAAGTATGATTTTATGTTTGCGGTTAACTCTACAATTTTGCGCTCATTTGACATTTTTTGGTTGTTGGGGACACTTGGGGATTAGTCCTTGCCGCGTGGACTTGGACGATGATTCTCCCGGCAAAGTTACATTTTCGTCAAAGTTACATTGGGCGTCTACAAATGCATCGGGACCACTGTCGTTTATTTCCGCGCGGTATAGATCCGTTTTCTCTCAACTAATAAATAATTACGGATGTATTTTTTGTTTCATAATTTAGTTTGTAAAATATTTTTCAAATAATTTCGAACGGCGTAAGTTATAATCGGCATAAGAACATGTTTTTTTAAAGAATTATGTATCTAATTATAAGTTCATGATGTTACTTAAATAAATAAATAAAAATAAAATAAAAAAACAACACTGATACAAATTTCGCCAAGGGGGATTTACGATGCATACGACGGCGGCGACACGTGCCGTTTTTCCGAACTGTCTGTGGACAAACTTGCATAGTGATTCGTACCTTACTGACGACCGCGCCTAGACACGGCGAATAAACCGTGCATTTTCAATGCGAAAAAAATGTATGTGGATAAGAGGGCTTAGGGTATGCGTACGTAGGTATACGCACGTAGGGTATACGCACGCATTGAAGGCAATCGGGTAAAATGCGCAATTTTCGCTAGTTAAAATTTTTCATTCGACGCGACGCCACCCTACAACGCAGCGCCAGCGACTGACTTCGGCGTTTACGTGGCAATACGTGGTTAGTATAGCTGGCGCGTCTGTTGGGGGTGGCGCAGAGGGGGGGGGGGGGGGGGGGGGGGGGGGTTGAAATCAGCATTTCCGCGCTGGCGCTGTACAGATTTGGAATCAATTTACACGATGACAGTACCAGCGCTGACTAGTTTTGAGTTTGAAGTCAGTAACTGACTCAATGTAAATCTACACTAAGAGAAGCAAGAAAGGTTTACACATGGATTTGTTGCGTCGCACCTCCGCCACGTATGTAAACGCACGCAATATGTATAACAGGGGGCCCGGAATCGTTGCCCATAAACATTCGGGTAAAGCGTCTGCGTGCCTCAGTCGGGACGAAGGCGCGTCCGCAAGCTCTTGCGATCTGCCACTATAATAATAGTAAATAACAATAATTATATTTTAGTATTGAGAACTGTAAGTACGTCGTACAAAATCGATGGGTACTACATTATCTACTATACAGTTTACATATAAGGTGTACAACTTTGGATGTCGACTACAGCGGGCGAGCCCGTCACCTCAGGAAGTTTTAACGATTAGTCGTTCTATCTCCCTAGAGTGAGCGCAGAAGACTTGAGGACAAAACAGTCCACCGTCTAGCTACGCCACAAGCCCGTAAGAGGCCAACGCCTTAACCGCGAGATAGCCAGGAGTGTTACCCGGCGGGACTACACTCACGCCCTTACTTCCAATTGCGACCAGATTACTCCGGTCTCTCGATTGGTTACGAGTTCGAGGTCGCTTGCGCGGTTCTCTCCTTTACTAATCGGTGAAACGGTGTTTACCAAATCTCTCGCGGACCACAGCGTCCTTTGCCTGGCTGTTCACCCAGGATCAGGTAGCCGATGGTCATTTCAAGAGCAGTCGCCGTAAAGTCCGCAACCACCCCCGCTCTATAGGAAACAGTACTGCTTCCAGACTCCCCCGACTGTGAGTCAGAGTGCACAGTCGATTGGCTTACGCCGGACGGTGCGCAGACCGTCCAGGAGCGCCAGAAGGTTGATTCCCAGGGGAAACTAACTATAAGGCCAGAGTCCTACCCATGCTCGCACTTCATGCGTGGAGGCCGTCGGATAGGTGTTGACCCGTGAGTGTGAACAACACTGAACAGAATGGGTCTTCGTGGCCAACTCAGCAGGGCCCATTAACTCCCATATAAGGTGTACAATATTTTTCACTTAAGTCATGAGAACGGTGTGAGATGTCGGCCTGTTGTACGTTGTGAGATGTTCGTTTATGAAGATTTCGCGACCTGTTAGTCCTATGTCGCTGGTTTTGAGTCGTCTTCGCGAGCGAATGGCTGATTCGATTTTTTACCTAATGTCTCTTGCTGTTTTCATAAGTAGATATAGCCCTATAGAGGTTCCTGATCCGAATTCGAAACAGGATAATGTGAAAACGTCGCGGATGACTCGGCAATACTGAGTAATAGTGCCCTTTTAGTAAGGTGACAGGTAAATGATGGCAGTCTTTTTTCAAGTGTCAACTGACACTGTCACGTACAAAGTACTGATAAGGCCCATGAAAATGTTTCGTAGACGGGCACAAGCGTGTCAAAAAAGAAGCAGGTTGAGTGAGGAGAATAGGGACATATATGACTTTTCCCTTTTTTCGTAGATTTCCACCTTTATACAAAGAAACTAACGCTAAACTTATCTAAATTTATAATAACTATCTAAAATTAGTGTATGAAAAAAAAACAGGAAATTTACCATTCTGCCCCACCCCCGGGGTACAATGGGAAACGCACCCGGGCTACAATGGGGTGCACAATTATTGACACAGTTCACATATAAGAACACTGTCATTTATTTTATTTTTATTTTATTTTATTTTATAGCAAACTTACAGATAGTAAATATATAATACTAGTATTTTAGAAACATATACAAACCAAACAAATTTACTATCCTATGAACAGTTTGCAATGCTTGCATTACAAATTAACAGAAATAACATGAACACGTTGATAGTAGAAAAAAAAGCTAATAATAATATAAGGGTAAGAAAAGTAATAATTAAATAAGTTGTTAATAAGGTTATTTGGAAAGAGCAAAATAGAAGTATGAGTAATTGGATAATAATATTTATTATACATAATATGATATAATACAATAGTAAGTTATAATATAGTAATCATATAATACAGTACATTAGGATGGCAGTTAGTGAAATCTTAAGAAGTAGGAGATAGGCTAGGTATGATCGAGTCTTTTATTAAATTAATGGAATCTTAAAATATATCTAATCCTTTACACGATTTATCAAAAACGCGACAAAAACTAGACGTTGTCATCACTGTCTAGACCAGTACACGCCTCATAAAATAGGACCGGAATTATTGGTACCAAATATTTGCTTGGTGTTTCTTTTTCTGGTTCATCGTTGATTTTAATAACATTGCCATTCTGTGAAATAACTGATGGACTTGAGTTAGAAAGTCTCCTGTAGTTGCCCTTAGGGATAAATCATAGACTATTTCTAATTACCGAGTTCTATTTTAATCGTTATCACATTACACTTACATTATTTTTCTTCATATTCTTACATTATTCAGTCAGTGAAAAAAAAAACGTCGCTTCTTTTATTTGCACGTTTTGGCGTCCACATTTGTTGCAATAATCCCAGAAACCATGATAAACATTTCTGGGATTAAAATTTCTAGCGTTTCTCTGGAAAAAGGCCTATTTTTATTCTGGGGTCATGGTCTCCATCTTCTCAAAAAGGGGTCAGGACTTTCCGGGCATCTAGATTGCCGCACCCGCTGCTCTCTGACACCACTGCCACACAAAATCACTATCTTCAACCTATGCTTGGACGCAGTATACCAGGTACCTCAGATCGCAGATCACATATCACAGATCTCTCGGTATATTTGTGGCTTGGATCTCCTGCGCCTCGACACAGGATCGCGCTGACACATCACGATTACATCAAAGAAGAGCCTCGGATCGCAAAGTTTTCGGCCTCGATCGGCTCAGGCCGAATAAGAATAGAGACGATTTCAAGAAGAATCGCTCGAAAAATCACACAAAAGATTAATCAAACGCGGAGCGCAAAAGCAAACCTAAAATGATTTTTTCTCCAAATGTTTTTAAATTGATGCATGAAAAATAGAAAGGGAAAACCCCGCCGAATGCAATGTCGACGCCAATCAGCGTCCCGTGCCATATTCCAATATACGAATTGGAATATTTGCAGCGCAGCGCTTTGAAGAGGAAATAAAATAGCAGCAACGAACATTCGCATTTCCGCCTCGGTGACTCCGAATAGGGATGGGCAATCAGTAGCAGTGAATCGATTTGCGCAATTTAAATGATTAGTGGTGGTAGGTACTTTGCTGATTCCTAAATATAATGGTCGATCATTAATTATATATATATATTTATTTATTTATTTATTTATTAATATTTCACACATATTTGAAACACATTAGGTTAATAAGATTAAAATCTACCTTGCTGGAGTGATGCCCGTACTGAGGTAGACTTTTATAGACTTCACGAGATCATCAGAAAACCAGGATAAATCCAATAATGCATCTTCTACATCACCGCCTACTACAACAACTACCAATAAGTCACGGGTCATCTCTATAATAGCTCCAGAAAAACCTTAAACATCGCCACAAGCCATAACTACCAATTTCATAAATGACAGTGTGGAAAAACGAACTAAATCCAAAAAAAATAGCTCTGCAATATTGAGTTCAAATTTAACAATGACAGCCATTGCTGTGTTGGCGATTAATTAATTTATTTTATTTTATCCGCATCCAAACTTTTCTCTGGCCGTAACGGTCTCCGTTCCATCGGGTTCAGAAGAGGGAGGAAGAGAGAGAGAGCACCCGTGGTCGCGCGCCCACCTGTGCACTATAATATAGCCTGCGCTCTTGACTGCTTCCGAACAATGAACTCTGAGAAGACTAAAGAAGTCACTAGAATCTACAATGCAGTCGCTATGGCCGAACACGGCTAGAAGGATATATATAGGCTTTTATGTATTCTTTTTTCCTTTTTTTTTTTAGTTGCTAAGTGTAACTTAATGTAGCATTGTTTTATGTGGTAGCTCTATATTTACACAGATATTACATATACTTAGTCTATTTTACTAGCATAATATACATAATAATATAAAATAATCATATCTACACATATATACATATAAACATTTATACATATAATCTATACATATCATATGTTTTACATCTATATATATATATATACATAAAAAAAGTAATTTTATGTAGTTAGGTATTCTTATACTGCACTATAATTAACCAATTTCTCCGTTCCGTTCCTCAATCAACCATTCGGTCATAATTTTTCTTTCTCGTATTATTTATTACTCTCTCCGAATTTATTCTATTATGTAGTCGGACAGCTAGAAATGAAAAATGTCGTTGGGCGAATTTAGTTTTCTTAAGGGGGACATCATGTTGCATGGCTGTAAATGCGCGTGTTCTGGTAGTGTGAGATTTAATAATATGCCGCTCTGTGTGGGTGTAATAAAATATTGTTGATACTTTCACATATAATTGGCGTATGTCTAGTACTTGGAACTCTTTAAATAAGTGGTCGCTGGAGAACCTAAAAGGCTTTTTATTGATTACCCTAATTATTGACTTTTGAGCCTTAATGATTCTACATACTAGAATATTACCCGGCATTGTCAGGGTGGCGTTCATGGCGGGTCCATAGCGATCGGTTGAATAGTAGCTCTATAGGTACATGTTATAAATGACCGATTATATATCTATAAATATAAACCGATCGCCATGAAAATTGATATACATAGGTATTTGAGCACGGAGAGAGTTCGGAGATGCAAGTGGCCCTGCAGTACGTCAACATCTATATGCTGATGTGCTTCAGCGTTATCTAGTGGCGAGTTACAACAAAGTAGATAGCGCGAAAGTGTTATCCGTGCTCAAATTTAAATCCAAATTTCGTTAAAACTTCATAACGTAACGGGTTCGCCCGTAGTAGTTGACAGATCTAGTTTATTCGTGCTAAAATATCTATGTTTACCAATTGTCATAGCGATCGGTTGAACGGTATGGAAGTTGATGTGCTGCAGTACCATCTAGTGGCAAGTTAGATTAAGTGGATAGCGCGAAAATGTTACCCGTATTCAAATATCTATGTATACCAATTTTCATGGTGATCGGTTGAATGGTATAAACGTTGATTTGCTGCAGCGCCATCTATTCGCGAGTTACAACAAAGTAGATAGCGCTAAAGTATTATCCAAGCTCAAATACCTATGTTTACCAATTTTCAAGGCGATCGGTTGAACGGCGATCGGTTCTCTATGAAATAAATACACACATATGCGATCTTTCACTGTGATCGGTCAAAGGGTGTCGATATCTATTAAACTCAGACAGACAGATATTACTAAAATCCATTTTTATAATATAAAATGGATGTTTATAATATATTCTATTACTATTAGTTTCCCCGTCAATGCTATCAGCACCTCCTGCTTTTTGGCCGGCGTGAAAGGGTTGCTAAGTCGTACTATGAAGTTGAGCACTCTAATACAATTTATAATCAATGATGGTATGTATATGAACAAAAAGTCTCACGGCACTTTTTGCAGGTCAGGTTATTGTGAAAAATCTACTTAACACCTATATCTGTTTAGGACTCTTTTACTTAGTTTTGTCCTCCTCACTTGATCCTCCACATAGTTTCCGTAGTATCTTTAAGTGGGTCTCCTTGGCTATATTGCATATTAGTATAGCTTTCCTTCGTCCATTCCAGGTTGATGATCTTGCTTAGTTCATCGTAGCTTTTTGTGTTTTCGCTGACAAGGTCATATTTAGGGTTTTCATCTGCACAGTGCGCGCATTTCCCCCTTCTAGCTGATTTTTGTATTGCTTGTTCATATGATTTCCGTAGCTCACAAACTTCTTGATCTAGTTTGGTATATTTACACTCCTGTGTATTTCTGTATGATTCAAATTCTCTTTCTAACGCCAGAAGTCTCATATTGGAGCATCCTAGTGGAGCAGAACTAAATTGTATTGTATCGTATTACAAAACTTCTTACACGTATGCGACTTACATTGATGTAACAGGTATAGAATGTTTATGATTATACCTTGACGGTCGAAAATATTAAGTTATTAGCGAATTAAATATAAAATACAAATTGACTTCCAATTAGAACTAGAACAATGCTGTTACTATTTATATTTCTATTAAAAAATAATATAATTGATGCAAATAAAAACAAAACTTTTGTCTTTAATTAAAACGTTATTCAAAGCAAAGTCTTTTATTGCACTATCAACGTATATAGCATCGCATACCTCTTGCTCGATATACGAGATAGCCAGATTGGTATGCCTTAAAGTACTCATTGTTGATCTTAAATATTTTTTGATGATATATTCAATATTTTGATGATATAATATATTTCAATTTTGAAAAACTCCTCTCCCAGCTGGCATTGCTTACGGCAATCGTGAGGATTATTCGGAGCATTATTATAATATTGAGCAGAGTATCTTTCAGCTTAGTTTTCACAATAAATTTTAATAATTCAAATGGGTTTGCATTAATAAATTTATATTCATTGCCTGTGGCAACAATAAAAGTCCGCAGTGTAAGTCCTGCTCGTCGTTCCAGCTGTAAGTCCTGCTCGTCAATTTTGGCAGATGCGTAGTCAAGATTAAATTTAGTATCGTCCGAATCTATAAGTATATATAGTAATATAGTAATATAGCCGGCTTTAGATAAACAAACGTACCGCGAAATTCTGTAGCTGCTGCAAACGCTCACGAATTTCTACAATTATTCTATCTAACGAAGAAAACAGCTTACGTCTCAACTCATTTTTACAAGTTCTTGTCTTGTTCCGTCATCAAAAATGTACCATCTGGTTATGCGCCTCTGAGGTTCCATAGAAATGCCAAGGATCTTTACACATATTTCTTGCACAATGCTAATTCCCATTCTTCTCGTTTCTCTATCAGTACCTACTGCAAAGTATTTACTTTCTAAGGGCTCTCTAGACGATCAAGCATGCTTGTCAAGCATCGCGTCCCGGGCTGGGAGGGGATCGTAAACCGCAGGAAATATGCAAATATTTTTTTTAAATATTTACGAAAAATGCCTAATTGTGTAGTTTTATACCAGGGAGGGGAGTCAATCATTCATCAATCAATTACGTCTAATTAACGTGACTCCCTGGTATAAACTACAAAATTAGTCAATTTCGGTAAATATCACAAAAAAATATTTGCATATTTCCTGCGGTTTACGATTCCCTCCATGCCCGCGACGCGAAGCTTGTCAAGCATGCTTGATCGTCTAGAGAGCCCCTTATGTCAAGTCTCTTCGTTTGCAAATATTTTTGTGCATCATTCACTTCATGAATGAAAATTTCACAATAAATAATAATAATATCTTAAATAATATTTTTTTTAACCATTTCCTTTCATTATTTCATTTAATACATTTCGCTTTATCTAGCACCGGTTGGGAGGGGATCGTAAGCCCGAGGGGATCGGAGGCCCGGTGCTACACCGGGCCTCCGGCAACCGGTGCTACACGAAGTGAAATGTATTAAATTAAAAATATGAAATGAAATGGTTAAAAAATATATTATTTAAGATATTATTATTATTTATTGTGAAATTTTTCCGCCATTAAAAGTGCCGCTACGGTGCGCCACTGTGAGAGGTTTTCGATTATTTTCTCAAGCTACAGTCCATCCCTAGGTATAACGGGATGCAGAACGAACCTAGTCGTGCCGTTTGGACGTCGCTTTCTTTTTTGTAATATAATGTAATGGAAATGTCTATCTCTCTCCGTTTACCAACGGGCATATCCTCAAGAGAGTTGCACACTGCGAGTCTTTTATTCAGTTCTGACATTTTCCGATGAGGAGTAAGAATACTTGCTACATTTTACATTCCTGTACTACCAGCCGACGAGGAGATGAAAACGGATATATACATTTTGACCCCCTTGCCCTCCCCCCCTCTCCCCCCTGGACCAGTTTGAAAATCACTGGTGTAAACCAAGCAGCTGCATGCACAAATAATATCTTTACAATTTAATATCTTTACAAAATAATGTCTTCTAAAATTACGTTTATCTTACGGTCATGACGGTCGTACAGCCAAGATTGTCAAAATTCATATGACCCATTTTTGAAGTAGTCAAGTTTACCTAGCATCGTTTATAGATTACCAAATCGAAAGCTTTTGCCAGATCATAAAAGAGATAATTTTTCGGTTGGTTTTACTTCTTTGAGGACCATAAGTTTCGCAGTACAGATAAAAAGTTTGATACATATAACTGTTAAAGGGCGACAAAAAAACATGTACGTCAAGTTTTGTGAAAATTGGTTCAACAGATTTTGTATAAATTAATGGCACATAAGGGTATAGATTTATACTTATACAGATTAAGATATAACTTTATACAGATACAACTTATACAGATTTTGTTTAAGTTGATAGGGTATTTTGTGAAATATTTTTTCACTAAATACCCTATCGACGAGATATTCCGAAGATATTAATATGATATTACCCAAAAGGTATACTACTTTTGGTCAGCGCACCTATACAATCATTACCCCAAGGTTTTTCAATGCTGTTCCTGGCGACATAAAATCCGCGCAAAATAAGACCTACTTTAAAAGGCTGCTTAGAAACTGGCTTGTAAAAGAGGGAAGATAAGGAATTTTAAAAATATTGGACATTATAATCTAACCTCGACATTTGAATATTTTGATTCTTATATTATATCTTGTTATATTATTATTATTTTTTTTATTTTTTTTTATTTTTATTTTTTGTTTTAACGCTTTATTTTTAACACTATTTTATCTTAGTTATAAGTAAAATTCAGGACTATTTTGTTTAAATTCCTATTCTTATTTTGACTATTTTAAATTATTTAGATTTTTCTGATTTGAATTTATTTGCTAACATTTTAATTTTCCACTTCTAACTTTAAGTATTTAGTCATTTTTAATATGGTTTTGCAATTCTATTATTTTGTGCATACATGTAATATAAGCCATTTTTACAAACACGGTATTGTTGCATGCACATTTAAAAATATATGTTTACCTTAGAACAGGTCCCGGCCTATAGTTAGGTGACGTTGTCACTAGATATGCCATGTATTCTTTTTTCTGATTTTTAATCAAATTTGTAAGTATTTTTGTGCATAATTCCTACGCTGAAATTGTTTACTCATATTTTATATTTGCATGACTTATATAAATAAAATACCTACATACATAAATAACTGTCCTGCGGTTGAAAAGATGGAAATTTTACGACTTTTCCAAAATTTTATTATTTTATTATTTAACTCAGAAATTATACGTACTAAAAAAGGAATTAAAAGAAAAAAATGTAACGGATAAGCCGCCATAAATATTTTATTTATTTATTTAAAATCGCCAAAGTATCGTCTCTTGCGATATTTTTTATTTTTTTTGCGATTTTTTTATAATATATTAGGAGTCGGATGTCTTAGGCCCGATTTCTATAAGAGACGGATACCGATCGGTAACGGTTTCCGTTGACTATTGATCATTCATAAAAGCGTCAAATTCATTCTTTTTTTTCGTAGTATGACGTAAATTATACTTCGCGGGGGTAGTTCAAATAATTAAAAAAATCGGTTGTGTCATCCAAATACTCCCGGCAAGTAGCCAAGGACTGATTTCATTTGAATATTAACTTTATAAATAAAATCGATGACTGCCCTCTCTCGGCCCGCGGAAGAACCCGGTTGGGTTGCTAAAGCGGAGCGTTCCTTTTTTCAGTTAAGCGCCAACAGACGGCGTCAATATTTGATTATTACCCCCCTCAACACTTTCCCGCAACCCTCCCCCCCCCCGCAAACTTACTCCCTCCCAGCAACACCCCCCCCCCTTCCCCCGCAACCCTCTCCCGTCGCAAACCCTTCCCCCAACCGCAACCCGCACCCCGGACACCCCCGCCCCCCTACCTTCCTCCGTAAGCATCCCCCTCGCAATACTTTCTCTACCCCCCCCCCCCCCCCCCACAACAACCTCGTGTACTCCTTTCACCCGCACCCCGCTCCCACCTTTTCCCGCACCCGTACCCCCCCATCCTCGCACGCCACCCCCTCCCACCCCTGTTCACCCTTTCCCCGCAACCCCCATCCCCCGCAACCCCTCCCTCCTTGCACACCCTCCAACCACCCCCCTCTTTCCTTCCCCCCTGCAAAAACCGTCCCCTCCCTTCCTTCGCACCCCCCACCCCCATACACCCCGCGGCACACCTACTTTCCCTCCCTTTTCACCCTTAAACCACCCCCGCCTGAACCCTCCCCCTCCCCCCTCCCTCAAGGCAGCCTGGTAACAGGATCCTGGTGAGGATCAGTACCGGTATTCTGGTGTCAGCCCAGTGCCAGCATCCTGGTGTTAATCTGGCGCCAGCATCCTGAAGCCGGCCTGGAGACAGTATCCTGGAGCCAAAGTAGTGCCAGCATCCTGATGTAACACCAGTACCAGAATCCTGGTGATAGCCTGGTGACAGCTTCGTTGGGATAGGATGGTGCCAGCATCCTGGTGTCATCATGGTACCAGAATCCTGGAGGAAGCCTGATGCCAGCATGCAGGTGTCAGACTGGTGCCAGCATCCTAATGACAGCCAGGAAATTCTCCTACTAGCCTCCAATAAGCCGACCCCCCCCCCTCACCCAGTAAACGCCCAAATTCGACCGATTACATTTTTTCACATTTTGTATGAAGGAAACCGACTGTTGTCGGTAAGTTGTAACCGATCGGTTCGATCCACCGGTATCGGTTACATATTGAAACGCAAAATGTATTGTATTTTGAGCAAACCGACAGTTTTACGGAAACCGATACCGACAGGTATCCGTCGCTTTTAGAAAACGGCCCTTAATCACGTGGAAAAAAATATTATTTATAAATTATTCTTATTCGATAATTTATAGAATAATTTTGAAGTTATGGGACTCATATTATGTCCCTTGTCCCTTAAAGGGTTAAGGATTAACATAGATTTAGTTTTGTGGGCGTTCGCTATACAACGAATTTAAAATTCTGGGCGCAAGCTTTTCGTATTGAGTGGCGCCAAAATGTGGCAGCGACTCGGCGCTTTATTTATGGTTCTGATAATTATATCCGTTCAATAAAACCACACTTTGATGTGGTACAAAGAGTGTTTACGCAGCCGTCTTTCGTTTTGTTTAAATTTACGATAATTTTGGTAATGGCTTGAAAGCTCTGGGAATAATTAACTTTATTGAAGAGTGCGTAGATTAGGTATTTAGTTACTACGCTGTGTTTCGAACATATACATTTCAATAAATAAAAATTCACACGTACTTGAAAGATTTCTTGCACTACAGATATAAACTGGTGGGATATCAACAACTTGTGGGTGAGATCACAATATAGATATTAATTATAACAAAAATAAAACTGAAGATGTTAAACTGTAAAAGTTGACATAAAAATGGACAAAATAACAGGACATGTCGAAACTAACTGGAAAAAGACAAAAAGAAAAACATTTGAAAGGACCTTAATTTGAACTTCTAATAAATTAATTAAACGGCTACAAATATTTTTCTGCCAGTGACGGCTTGTGTAACAAAGATACAGAACAAGAAAGTTGATTGGTCCTCAAAATATCCTTCTTTGGCTTTAATGCACAGCGGGCAATCATTTAGCGAAATTCGAAAAGATATTCCTTATTTCCTCATATAAACTTCATATAAACAGGCCAGTAGGTACCTCTAAAACTGATCATACGCTGTAGTCCGCGGGATTCATTCAGATTAAGTGAGTAGGGTGGAAATTCCTGAGAGCTGATGAAGTCATCAAATGTCTTTGCACTAGGGATGGACTACGAAGGAAAACATCGATGTTACCATCGATACCAATATCTACTTAGCGTGAATCAAGTTATAAGAGACTAGCTGACCCGTGCCCACTTCGTTGGGCGGTAAACATTTTTACTTGTGATTAAATTATGAGTGTGGTTCGGTTAGTACTGAGTGCTATGATTTATTTCCTCGCTGCCTCGGTTATATTTTTACTGCATATGTATGTATGTATGTATTTGCATGCAAATTTGGCTATATTACCGGGATTCAAATGAGTGAATGAAATGATTATGATTGAATAAATTATGTTTATTTTATTTGTTCAAAACTTTCTGTATGTAATGTTATTATTTGGTACCAAAATATATTGTCTTTCAGGAGTTCCAACCCGAGATACGGTCGCGGTTACATACCTATGTCGTATTATCTCTTTAACCATTTATGCAGTAAAAAGGAAATTATATGCAGTAAAAATAAAAAGTCTTTTGTTTTAAACACTTGAGACGATAAATTTACTTATTTTGATCAGAATTCATAGCTGTTGATAATATGATCCATAAACAGACGTAACGATTTAAATTATTTTTTTAATATAAAAAACTACTTTTTGTGAATTAAATATAAAAGTTAGACATATGCTGTCGCTGATTTTTTTATAGGCATTATGAAGCTCTAGAACTTTTCTCTAGAACTCAATCATATATCTCTCATCGTTAAGGCAGCGTTCGTAAGAAACGTTTTCATTCGACCGTTTTTTCTCCGACTTACTTGCAAATCCGACTACCACGAAAAAGTCTTTTAATTTTTCGGATTAATATAATATAGCATATGACATTCACAACTAATGTGGCTTTCTATTGGCAAAGGAATTTTCAAAATCGGTTCTGTAGATCCAGAGATTTCTCCCTACAACCTCACAAATTTTACCTCTTTATAATATTAGTATCCTACTAATATTATAAACGCGAAAGTTTGTATGTATGTATGAATGTTTGTTACTCTTTCACGCAAAAACTACTGAATGGATTTTGATGAAACTTTACAAATGTACATAGCTTACACATCAGAATAAGACATAGGCTATAATTTATCAAGATACATGGTTTTCTATCATCATTATCACAATTTTCCATCACCACGCGGGTGAAACCGCTGGGCGCAGCTAGTAGATAATATAAGTATAACAGGTAATAGATAATATAAGTCAAATATCAACACATTATTGTTATTTACCCACTGAAAAGGCTATAGCTTTAGTGGGGAACTGTGACATGTAATTTGCATATTTTTTATTAATAAATATTACTACCTAAAAAAAATCTCTAGCCAATTTTATCACCTCGGTCTATGGATTGCGATCCAAGTATCTTTTTAATATGTGTCGGGCGTCCTAACAGCCCTTTTTCGTCTCATCCCGGGTCGGTCTCCAATGTGTCCAAGCCCGTTGTATCGTTTATTGACGACTGACGACTGACGCCGATAATGTCACACTAACACTGCCTTGTGAACGCTTCTCTTAAAGATAATATTATTATTAAATTTCGTGTTTCCTAATTGTGATTTTTATTTTCAGTGATATTACCGTCATAATCCTGGAGTCATTTTTGAGCCTACCATCTTGAAAAGACTGAGAATGGGACATACAAACACAAAAGAAAAGGTTCAATATTAAATGATGCGTTTTAAAACTCTAAAATTTACATGCCTGTAACTAACGGAATTTGTGTTAAGTTTTATGTACTAACCATTAATACTGCATTATACTAAAAATAAGCCAAAATGGCAGTACTTTTGATAAATATAATGTATCCAAAGATTTAGTACGAACGATATATTTCGCATTGGCCCATAACTTACTAGCATACGGAATCATAGCTTGGGGTGGAGCCTCGCTGCAAGCACTTGATCCTCTAATTAAAGCCCAAAAGTCGCTATTAAGAGTAATATACAAAAAACCCTTCCGGTATTCTTCTGAGAGCTTGTACAATTAATCTAAAGTCCTTGACGTTCGTCAAATATACGCTAAGGTATACTCTACTATTATAATCATGACAATTATCATCTATATTCAACACACCATAAAGGAACACGAGTAACAACAACCAGACAGTACTTAATCCTAAAAAAGAGAACAAGTTTTGCACAAAAACACTTTTCTTACATTGCTCCTCGACTGTTCAACAAAATGAATAGTGTTTTTCCTGCAAGACTGAAATCTAGGAATAGTCACAGCGTAAAGAAAAACATAACTAAGTCACTTTTGACTATGGGTCGACAAGAAACGGAGACATTAATAACATATATATTAAAATAGTGCACGATTTGTGAGATATGTGTATATATATTTAGTATTATTTTATATTTATCTATAAAAAGTATATATATTTATATATGTATGTATATATTTATATGTATATACCTAAATTTAATATTATTACGCTTCCTTATTCTATTTTTTACTTCTCAAATGTAACATAATAATATACAAAGATGTATTACAGCTAGTTACGAAAACCACTATAACTTTTTTTATATTAAGCCTACCTTAGTACAGGCGAGGCCTAGTTAGGGTGGCTTTGAATTTTAAAAATACATGTAATATTATAGATAAATAAAGAAATTTGAATTTGAATTTGAATGGTTTTCCATTCCTCATGAATTATGAGAGTGTTCATAATGCCCGTAAGCGCGCGTCAGAGCGCTACGGCGTAAAACCTGACGCCGCGTTATAGCGCAGAGTTGTTATTATACTGTTGACAGTATAATTCAAAACAAGCGCCCGCGCTCGGTTTGAACCGAGCGCGGGCGCTGGCAGTACGCGGCGCTCTGACGTCGCGCTAGAGCGCTTTGACGTCGGGCGTTGTATTTGTTTACAAATTTCTTGAAAGCTTCCGACGTACGCGTGAAAATACAAGCGTTATGACTTAAAAACTGATAGAATATGTTCGGAGACACCCCTGTCTATATAATACGAATGATAATTCATATAAAAACATGGCGATAAAATCAAAATTGTTTGAAGAAATTGGAAATGAAATTAATATGACTGGTAAATAATTTATCAGTCTGTTTATTGATTATTAAAATAAGTTAGACATTTTTCACGAATTTCATGTAAATTCATTAAATCTTGCGACATATGAAAGTATATAAAAAAACGATCTTCATGTGATGAAAACTCCCGACACAAACGGTGATATATATTCTCCTAATTCCTTTGTCCTTTTATTAATGTCGTGCTCTACTCTTTTTATCTGCTTTTTACCTGCTAATACTCTTTTTATCTGGGATCGTGATACATCGAACAAAAGTAATAATTCTTCCACATCTAAATCACTTGAATCACTTGACATCTCAACAACATAGGAACTTTTTAAAGACTGTTATCGATCTGCGGTACGCTCTGTGTACGTCAATATCTATAAAAAAAAATAATATTTTAATATTTTAATAGTCGATTTCGGTGTGACATCCAAAGTACGCGACGTTAAAACGCGACGCTAGTTACGCTAGTTACACTCTGATCAGTAAACCCAAATATTGTGTCGTATCTCAATACTAGTAGGTGTGAATCCTACACTTTAGTTGTCAACTACAATAAGCGAACCCGTCACCCCAGGAAGTTTAACGATATTTATCGTTCTGTCTCCCGTGAGGTGAGCGTAGAAGACTTTGGGACGAAACAGTCCACTGTCTCCAGTCCACGCCTCTCGCCAGCAAAAACACTAAATCATAGGTCAGCACCCACCCGGTAACATCCACGGAGAAGTGCAAGCCCGGGTAGGACTGTGCCTGCGAGTCCGTTCCCCTGGGAATCGTCCTTCGGGCGCTCTCGGACGGTTTTCACACCGTGCGGCGTCAGTTAATCGACTGTGTATTCCGACTGAGGACTGGGGGAGTCTGGAATTGGCTTTGTTTTCTATAGAGTGGGTGTGGTTGTTAACCATACAGGCAACCGGTCTTGAAACGACCAATCGACCACCCGATGCGGAGTGGTAGCCGGGCAATCGACGCCGTGGTCCGCGATAAATTCGGTAGACACCGAATCACCGCTTATATGAGGAAGAGGACCGCGCAAGCGGTAATTCGGTTGAAACTGGTAGTAAGGGCGCGAGGTCGGCCCGCTGGTGCACATTCCCGGCGTCTCGCGGTAAGGCGTTGGCTTCTTACGGGTGAGTTGGCGTAGCTAGATAGTGGACTGTTTGTCGACTTGCGGAGGAACGCCCAGTATAACTAACTAGTGGACTGTTTCGTCCCAAGTCCCTACGATCATCCCAATGCTGAAAGAACGATCGTATATTGTTATATGAACCTGGGGATAGATGACAACTCACAATATCGCTTATATGTACCTATAGGAACCCATTTAGCACAGTGATAGGGATCTCACGCAAAGAAGAGCGCCCCGAGATATTTCAATGCTTTACGTAGACATCGAAATTCGCTTCCCGGTGAGCACGTACGAATACATCACAAGAGCCTCTGATTTGCATAACAAAGACCCAAAATGCAAACGTAGGATAGTCGATGTTATTCTCCACCATAACATCAAATTCAATCTCAGAAGATAAATCTTGGTATCCTTCATTTACAAATGCCAAAAGTGCTAGATGGTTTATATCATATTTTTATTTTTCCAAAAACCCGATTAGGGTGTAGAAAATACAAATATAAAATTACCAATTAAAATTTTACTATTGAATAAAAATGAAATAAATTTCCTAGTACAATAATTACAATTAATGGATAAAACATGTTAAAATTAAAAATAAAAAGAAATTGTTTGTTTGTTTCTACTCTTTTTTGTGAAATTTCACAACGGGCGGGTTTATTGTCATATGATAATTTCTTACGACCAACCTATTATGGCGTATGTGTGCGTGCGTGTATGTGTGCGTGTAACATGTATGTGAGTGTGTGTCTTGTTATTGCATTGGATCGACAGCATTGAAAATGCAATTCCGTTAATTTGATCCCAATGGAATATGGTGACCCAGCTGGGAATCGAGCCCGGGACCTTATAATGTAAGATTAGGCGACCTAACTACTATGCCACCGGGCCGTGTGGCACAGTGGTTAGGTCGCCTGATCTTCAAGAGCACTTATAAATAACCAAATAGCAATCGGTAAATACCTGATATATTTGCTATACTTGTCAATAATAAAAAACAAAAAGCAATGAAAACCTGCCAACTATAATATTATTTACAAAATAAATATAAAATTTTAATAATTATCATATAAATTATTACAATCAAAAAAAAAATAGCCAAAATCAAAACAACCAAAATTAAATTAAATTATGCATAAAGGTAATAACAGAAGTATCAACTTTGTATTTTTTTTTATATTTCTTTCACCTGCGGTGGCAGACCCTCCGGTTATTCGTCCGGTGGGCTGCGTGGCTAGCAAACCGGCCAATGCACCAAATACCCAGTTCCGCTCGAGGTGTTTCCCCGAATTCACACACCGATCCCAACCGCCTCCGACTGCAGGTCACAGCCGCTGGCAGAGGTCACAGCGGCCCTGACAGATTAACACCCTCTTCGAGGAGGCTACAGAGTCGGAGCTGAACCGTGAGTTGGGCAGGCTAAGGTTACACAGAATTGGCCAACACCACCCAAGCTGCGCGTAACCATTATGAACAGCAATGGAACCGCAGTGCAGCCAATCAAAAACTGATCCATGCACCGACAGCCGAAGCGAGAGCGGCTCCAGCGAGGGACGAGTTCATTTGCCCGATTCGCCCCGGCCCCCGACACACATGTCGGGAGCTTATATAGCTCTAACTACCTCGTTCTATACGCAGCAAACTTTCAGTGCTATTTACTAGACGTTTTTTACGCCAGCTTGCCTTTTACTAGGAAGTCAAAATATCTGGCGGACCCTTAGCACGTATGCCAGATAGTGTAATAGGTGCTGCCTTCATAAATAAAATAAAACAAATTTACCGCGTGATCTCTGTATCTCCCGACGTTTCGGTAATGTTACAACCACCGTTGTCCAGAGTAGACAGTCTACCCTGCAACATCTCCGAAACGTTGGGCGCTAAAAACTTCACGTTGTAAATATATTGCGTAGTAGACAGGTGGTTTGGATGCCGACTACGTAATATTACGTACATCTTCCGTTTACATTTAAAGGAAGTAGCTGTGTATCTGGGTAGCGTCTAAAATTTGATGTATTATTCTGGTTTGGATCCATAAATAACAAAGGACGTAAAAAAATATTAGCTTTATTTTTAAGTAGAGTAGAAATGACATATTTATCACAGCAACTTTTAGATAATGGAATTATATTGTCACTTTGTTTTTGTTATTGAATAACTTGTATCACAATAATAAACCTCAAAAACCAAAAAAAACAAGAAAACGTATCTTCTACAAAAAAAAAAGAAAATCGTATCATCAGCGAATAAAAACCTTTGAAAATACTTACAACATTTTGTACCAAACTTAACGCTAAGATTTATTTTGAAGCATTCTATAACGCACAGAGCTCTTAAGAGGCCGTGCCGGCCGTGGCGGCCAAAAGCTCTATGAAGCATATTTTTGTGGCCTGGTTGTGAGAAGACGAAAAAGTATTTTAATACAATTATGCCGGATTTTAAAAACCCGGTCCTTAAGCTATCATTTCGCCAAAACTAAATTGTTACATTATTTCCATATTAATTGTAAATTATCTTTATTCTGTTACTGTTTTCAAAAAAAAACAAAAACGAGCGTGATTTGTCTTCAGTTTTTGAAAAACCTAGAGATGATGATAATATTGAAAAATACTAATTACACCAACGTATGGTCTATTTGCATAGTACCAAGACAGTTTTTGGAACTTGTATACAAAAAATATAAGATTTTTATTTGAAATTACGTAATTTTCAGAAATGTTATGGCCAAATATTTTTTTTTATATTTATTCAAGATACTTTTGAGTGATATAAAAAATAACACAGCGATCTTAAATTATTTTATTTTTGTAATCTAATTTTTACTTTATAAAAAACTATTCATTTGATAATTTACTATTATAATTGAAAAGCCAAATCGACTATATTAGACGACGCGCGAAGCCGAAATCGTCATTCGTAATTGGCCACTGCCAACGGTGGGACGTATTACCTTGTCGCCGCGGTATACCTATACATCTTTATGTATATATCGAAAGCGCGCGGGCGCGTGGCATTGCAAAAATACCTAAATTTTTAGTCGCGTCAACTCGGAAGGGAGCCCTAACCCATATATGCCCAGAACTATTTTGGGATTTCGATTTTGGTTATTTTCATATATGTTTATGTTGATAGGTCCCTATAACAGTATTGACTACTTTTAGTATATATTTTTTTGTTATATACGTATTTTAGTTAAGTACCTGATCCGCCTAAAACACAAAAAAAGAAATTGTGTACAAGTCTTCGCTGTATATTTGTCTGACGTATAGTTTTGGAAACACGGAAGTTATAAGGACATTATATGTATTTATAAATTACTATTAATTAATTCTAAAAACACGAATAAGTCTATAATTTAACAAAATTTACTAAAATACTATGATACTTGTACAAAGCTTTACTTAATTATAATTACTTTCTTTTTTAAGGGAGACGACATGATTTTTGCACGACGCGAACACTATTAGCATCGCTTACTATTTCACTCAAAACTGTCAATGCTGCTAAACTGCGTTGCTAATAGGGAATAGTTCCGCACTCATGCGATAGATTAGTTTTTTTGGATTTTACTGAACTTACAAAGGATTTCCGATGCTTTTACAAAATTATTACTTCTTTTTTCGTTTTCTAATCACTAGGCATATAAGGGTTAACAATAAGTATAACTCTCATAGTTTCGGCGTCAAATACGAAATAATGCTTAGTAGACCATTTGTATGGTGGCTCCCATATGCAGTCTGGTGAAAAACCTCGGCATTCAATGGGTTAATCCTTCTTCATAGCCCGAAAAAAGACAAGTGTGTTTCTGAAACACTAATAAATTCGCGCCACAGACAGCGTAGAACAAAGGCGCGCTCGGCTCTATTGAAATTCTGCCGTCGAAATTCGTTTCCGGCGCCGGGCGACGAGCGTTTCCGGAAAGCAATGGCGCCACATCCGATGTCGCTGCCATAACTCAAAAGGCGCCGCGCTCGCACTGTGGGAAAAACTATCTTGATAAATGGAAACATTTGCATGGGGAAATTGCATCTCCATTTATATCTATTGGAAGGCAGCGTCGACCGATTAATTTACACACTAGACCGGGAGCTGTAGCTGTACGCAAAATTCGTGGGACGATTTTTCTGTTTGGAACCTGAATATATCCTGAACCTCTTTTGATCAACTAGGGTTGTCGACTACAGTGGGCGAGCCCGTCACCTCAGGAAGTTTTAACGATTATTCGTTCTATCTCCCTGGAGTGAGCTTGGACATGAAGACTTGGACAAAACAGTCCACCGTCTAGCTCCGCCACAAACCTGTAGGAGGCCAACCCCTTAATCGCGAGATAGCCAGGAGTGTTACCCAGCGGGCTTACACTCACGCCCTTACTTCCAATTGCGACCAGATTACTCCAGTCTCTCGATTGGTTACGAGTTCGAGGTCGCTTGCGCGGTCCTCTCCCTTACGAAGTGGTGAAACGGTGTACACCGAATCTATCGCGGACCACGACATCCTTTGCCTGGCTGTTCACCCAGGATCGGGTAGCCGATGGTCGTTTCAAGAGCAGACGCCGTAAGGTCCGTAGCCACCCTCGCTCTATAGGCAACAGTACTGCTTCCAGACTCCCCCGACTGTTAGTCAGAGTGCGCAATCGATTGACTTACGCCGCACGGTGCGCAGACCGTCCAGGAGCGCCAGAAGGTTGATTCCCAGGGAAAACTAACCATAAGGCCAGAGTCCTACCCAGGCTCGCACTTCATGCGTAGAGGCCGTCGGATAAGTGTTGACCCGTGAGTGTGACCAAACAGAATGGGTCTTCGTGGCCAACCCAGCAAGGGCCCATTAACCCCCTCTTTTGAACATAGTTGAACCTCTTTTGAATACATCCTCTAGTCTAGTGGTTTTTAACCGGTGTATCGCAACCCTCTGGGGGTCATTAAGAGACCCCCCGGGGGTGGCAGGCTATCTAAAGAAAAGAAAAAATATTACAAAATCTTTATTTATCTAAAATGCCAACATTTACAGCTTCGGAAGAAAAACATATTTATTATGTGTTATGCTACTGCTTTTACAAAACTTTATGATGATCTAAGATGGAAACAGTTAGGTACAGCTTTAAAAATGAAAAACCGTTAAAATTAATGTGGGTTTCGCCATGTTTTTACAAAGGCTATGTTGATTCGATTCCTACAGTTAGAGCTGTAGAAGAGACTAAGGGAGGGGGGGGGGGTCGAAAGAACTAACTTGCAGTTGAAGGGGGGGGGGGGTGTAAGTGTTTTTTTTACCAAAAAGGGGGGTCGCTGTATAAAATAGGTTGAATAACAATGCTCTAGTCTAAAAAACAGTGGCTCCAGTACGCAGCATGGTGCAACCGCCTCCTCCACTCACACATTAAAAAAATCGGTTCTGTCACTACAAGACTTTCCCGGCAAGTAGCTAAGGAACCTTTTCATCTGAATATTCATTCCATAAATAAATTTGATGAGCATTTAGCGAAGATTCTTGTTAATATTCACATTCAATTTTAATTTGAAAAAAAATATTTTTACCCAACACCGATAATTGCCTTGTCACAAATTTACAAGTATACTGCTCCACGTTTAGCCATTAATTTAGCCACTTAATAAAACGGCTAGGCTACTGATAAAATGGTGGCGTTTCGTAATAGAGCTAACTATTGTTCAGCTGAATTGTCGTAACGTCGCGTTTTACTATGCTGCTGGTCACGTTTAGCCATATCGTGGGCAGTCACGTTTACCCATAGTGGCGGATATGTCAGCCTTTTTTATAGGCCCATTATGCGCAATAGGGTAACAAAGACGTTAGCAACGCGAAAATAATAAATTCCATAATCAAGTAATAACTGTAAAAAATATACCTATGATTCTTGCAATAAAATGACATTTTTTAAAAATTTATTATGAACTATTACTTTACGTTACTTATAATTATTTTATTAATTACGTACCTATTGATACGAACCTATCACTTGCATTACTAATTATAAGTAGAAGAATATGTTTATTGTTTATTATAAAGAAAAAAATACAAGTACGGATTTAATTATTCTTCTTCCTAACCTAACCAGTGAAAGGTGTATCATTGAGTCTGAACCAAAGAGGTATAGAATAGAGCGCGGGAGTGCGAAGGTGGACTGTGAGTGAATGTGTTCGCTTAATAGAAAGAGATAGCTGCATATGACACTCCCTCTATACTTGTCTAGTTGCGCATATGCGTTTATCCATAGCATAGCAGACTTATGGCGTCGAATCGTTGCCATAGTGATATACCATATACGCGTTGCCGTAGTGATATATTTACGTGTTCCCGTGCATGCGCGACTAAACAAGGATAGAGAGAGTACCATATGCTGCTGTGTCTTTCTATTTGGCTGACGCATTCTCAGGCTGGTCGCGCGGTCTAGTACTTATAAGGATGGTCTAAACAAGTAAAACCGTAAAATATTCAAAGAAAGACAAAGAAACACGCGCGGTCCAGCGATTTCTCTTATCTTCTTCTTCCGCGCAAGAGGGGTGTGGGGGGGGGGGGGGGGGTGTCATAGCGAAGACACGGACCACTCCATTGCAAGTCGTATCACGTAAACATCCTCTCGAACGGTGGCGTCTAGAGTCATTTTAAAATTTCTCCGACAGTCGGCCATACTGATGATAGACTCGACTCGAAACAATCGTAGAAACGTGCAGTATCCATTTTTTATTAGGCTACGTGGTGACAGGTGGAGAAGCGACCCCGCCCACCACCCGGGCAATTAGAGTTGTCAACTACAACGGGCGAACCCGTCACCTCAGGAAGTTTTAACGATTAGTCGTTTTATCTCCCGTGAAGAGAACGCAGAAGACTTCGACAAAACAGTCCACCGTCAAGCTCCGTCACATACCCGTAAGAGGCCAACGCCTTATCCGCGAGATAACCAGGTACCCAATGGGTATACCTACACTCACGCCCTTACTTCCAATTGCGACCAGATTACTCCGGTCTCTGGACTGGTTACCAGTTCGAGGTCGCTTGCGCGGTCCTCTCCCTTACGAAGCGGTGGAACGGTGTAAACCGTCCTACCGTGGACCACGGCATCCTTTGCCCGGCTGTTCCACCCAGGATCGGGTAGCCGATGGTCGTTTCAAGAACAGTCGCCGTAAGGTCCGCAACCACCCCGGCTCTATAGGAAACAGTACTGCTTCCAGACTCCCCCGACTGTTAGTCAGAATGCACAATCGATTGGCCTACGCCGCACGCCAGAAGGTTGACTATCAGGGGAAACTACAGAGTCCTACTAACTAAACTAAACTACTACCCGGGCTCGCACTTCATGCGTGGAGGCCGCCGAATGGGCGTTGACCCGTAAGTGTGACCAACCCTGAACAAAATGGGTCTTCGTAGCCAACTTAGCAAGGGCCCATTAACGACCCCACTACCCGGGCAGTTCTAACGACACGCACTCACAGGGGCGGTTAGCTACTTCACAATCCGCTTGGACACCGGCGGGAAGAAACTATGGGTGAGGCGGGTACCGCCGGCATCCCACCGTTTCTGCCAGACGCGCAGGTTCTCTGCCCGAATCAGGCGGGTACACTCCACCAACCAAGTTTCCGCCGGGTTCACCGTCAGACTGAAATAGTTCACCGGGTCCCCGTGGCGTAGTCATGACTTAGCCGCACGCTCCAAAATCTCCAGATCAATCGGCAGTATCCCAGCGATGGCGGGAAGAGCGAGAGTGGAGGTCGTCCGATACGCGCTTGTCATCGCCACAAGTGGGAGACGCTGGCCACGCAGTAGAACCACACGCGCGGCCTCCGAGATGGAGGGCCTCGTCCAAGCACTGGCTGCAGTAACCATGAAATCTTCCACTTGGCCATGACTGATGAAACATGATCGCCAAACTTTTAGGACGAAAGAGCCAATACCTTCATTAGAAATTATTTTTATTTCGAAGATCCGGTTTTATATGGATAATTATCATCGTTAGTATTTAAGATTATTCATTTGGAAAGTCTGGGAGTCAGAATATGAGTCTGAGATAATAACAATACCGTTTGCACATGGATGGTAACTGGTCGTTCTAATTCCTTTGGTGGGGCAGCGTTTAAATATACCTTGGAAAAGTGGATGCAATCTGTCTCCCTTGGTCAGTTTTCAGCAGTGCTTTTGCTCTCTTATAAGAAATCCAACCCGTAAAGAATGTTACTGCAAATTCTTCAGTTGTTGTGCCAGTAACCAGTAAATCTTCCACTTGCCCATGACCTGCAAAATAAATGAACATGAGTCCATTGATGATATGTATATGAAAATCAGCTTGGGTCTCCATTCTTGTTTTAGAAACCTTGGGTCTCCATTCTTGTTTTAAAGTTTAAACTAAAGCACAGGGTTTGCGTATTCAGATTGAGATACTTCTATGATGCCTTCACTGAGAAGGTCATAAACAACATCTCTAGCCTTTTGACGTTCGGTGTCAGAGATGAAATGTTTAATAATAAATGACTTTCTGATCCGTCAATTCAAGCCTTATCTCGACATCGAAAGTAGCCCAATGTCTATGCACGTTATTTAAAACAATCTCGAAATTCAAATAGGAAAATATCAAGTTCTTGGGAACTTACATGTGATAATTGGTCGCTAACAATATAAATCCTTTTTTCTTAACGATTGTGTGGTTACATCATGCGGTGCACTCGTATTGTTTTACTTGGAGTACCTACCTACCTGATTGAACTTATTTACAACTTTAATCTGCGCTGGTCCGAAATTAAAAAGTATTTTGCTCATTAGCACTTCCTTTTCTCATAGCAGTTCTAACTGTTGATTTTCATGCGTCATCAATGGACCAGAATATGTTTCGGATAGATGGGAACTGAAAATATTAATCCCTGGTTGTAATTCAGCGTCACTATCAGCAAAGAGATTTGTTTTCGAAGACGATTCAACAGTTTGCGTTATTTCCAACCATGAATTATTATTAGAATAAACTTTGTTTCATCTGTCATTTGTTTTACTTTTCCGGCAGAGGGAAAGTATTGTGAACGCGCATTTTTTTTCGAGATGAAGACGGATTTATACGTTTCGACACCCTCCGAGACGATCGAGAGAATTTCCAGACTGAAGTCTGTGTGTTATGTGATTCCTAGACGATAGCGCCCAAACGCTTCATCCGATTGAGCTGAAATTTGGCGTGCAGGCATCATTTGGTCATGGCAATAGTTGAAAGCGGTCGACCAGAGGACGCGCTAGTCATACTTCAATATCAAAATATTGCAGTTAGAGGCTTGAAATTTGGTACACAGATGCCTTGTTGGACCGAAGTTACGTTGTGAAATTTGGTTGGAATATCTCGTATAAAAAGGACGCAAATAATATTTAAAATCCTCCAGATCCTCTTCCGGCTTCAAACTGCTTTCGGCGATGAAGCACCAAACAACCTTTAAACCATTAGTGTTACAGGTTAGACCACTAGTGTTACAATACACAACCGATGCTTTCATTGTGGCGTAATTTTAAAAATTGCACGTCTACATTGCGGTGGATATAACCCGTGAAAAGTTTCGCTTTATGATTTTCTACTATTTTAAGTATAATTTGATTGCTCAGCAGATTCTCTTCCGGTTTCAAACTGCTTTCGGCGATGAAGCACCAATCAACTTTTAAATCATTAGTGTTACAGGCTAGACCATTATTGTCACAATACACAACCAATTTTTTCATTGTGGCGTCATTATAAAAAATGCATGTCTACATTGCGGTGGATATAACCTGTTAAAAGTTTCGCTTTATGATTTTCTACGATTTTAAGTATAATATGATTGCTCAGCAGATCCTTTTCCGGCTTCAAACTGCTTTGGGCGATGAAGCACCAAGCAACCTTTAAATCATTAGTGTTACAGGTTAGACCATTAGTGTTACAATACACAACCGATTTTTTCATTGACGCGTCATTTTAAAAATTGCAAGTCTACGTTGCGGTGGATTTAACCGGTGAAAATTTTCGCTGTGTGATTTTGTACGATTTTAAGTATAATTTGATTGCTCAGCAGATTCTCTTCCGGCTTCAAACTGCTTTCTCTGCGATGAAGCACCAAGCAACCTTTAAACCATTAGTGTTACAGGTTAGAAAATTAGTGTTACATTACACAACCGATTTTTTCATTGTGGCGTCATTTTAAAAATTGCAAGTCTACATTGCGGTGGATTTAACCAGTGAAAATTTTCGCTGTATGATTTTATACGATTTTAAGTATAATTTGATAGCTCAGCAGATCCTGTTCGGCTTCAAACTGCATTCGGCGATGAAGTACCAAGCAACCTTTAAACCATTAGTGGTACAGTTTAAACCATTAGTGTTACAATAATCAAAAGCACCTCATATTACCAAGCGTTCAGAATGTTCTGCCTTTCTTTAACGTCTAATACCGGCTGTACTCTCCCTTTAAGTCCTGATATATATATAGTTAACGATGTTTCCGATTGTAATGGCAGGAAAATCTCATGAAAATCATATGTGAGCATAATTTCCAAGTTTCCCCGTGGAAATTGCGCGAGCCGGGGGAAATTTTGCAGTAAATCAAGCCTTCCGCAACGTTATTGCGGCGGGCGTTGCGCTAGAATAACTGGAATGGTCGATTTATGTGTGCAGAAAGGAGTTAGGAGCCGCTTTATATAGAGGGAAATCTTAAACTGCGTAAAATACCGTATACAGTGATTTGAAGCCAGTCATAGTTTTGTTTTACGTCCTTTTCTCAGACTCGTCTGGAAGGTAGCTGTGGCAATAAAGGTGTTTTGATTTTCCTTTCTTTAACGCTCGTACCGCCATATTGGCGAGATGATTATTTTGCAGGCAATATCTCATGAGATATGTACTTTACTAATCGTATATACAATTTTTTTAAATACCAATTTATATAGTAAATAAGTATAGTAATCGATATAAGTATATCAACTAGTATACATATACGTATCTTCACGGCACGGTGGTCACGCGCTCATACGAGGTTGTGACAAAAATCATTTCAACACGATGCAATGCAATTTGTTTCTGAAAACACTATAATTTTGATTTATTAGTAAATTTCAAATAAAGAAAACACCAGTTTCACTAGGTACATAGAATACATATATTCAATAAAATACAATAAGCTACATAAATAAAATAAAACCGACACATTTTGGTGTTAATGTTTTTTAGAAAATTAAATGTTGTGAGAGTGGCCACCCTTCACTAGACTCCAATTGATTGTGAGCGAAGGGTGGTTCTCATCAGGAAGTTTTCTCCGTTATTGAAAGTCGTGGATGTTGAAGTTGAAGTATTTATTGAGAAGGTCTGTAGTAGGTTGCCAGTTCGTAACGCCTTGGTCGGTATTTCGCCGTTGTGTAGGTAGTGTGGGCGCGAGGTGAAGCCGTGGATGTGTATCCGAAGTGTGAAGCGCCGCGATAGATTCGAAGATAATAATAGTCGCGTATACTATGCGTGATTTGTTGACTCGAAGATAAAGAAGAGCGCGAGTACTTGATAATGCGCGGATACTGTCCCCCAGGGAATGATATTGATCGATCGAAATGTACTGCGTTTTATATTGTAAGCAGTGACGCAATAGTTGTGAGTGGGGTGAGAAATGTGTTTTAATTTCGTATCGATCGGAAGAAATGACATTAGTCATCACCTGACTGTGCGTAAAATGCCGAATTTAGTTGGAAATCAACTGCATCTGGCTCGTGTGTATTTGAGCGAATTTGCGGTTTCGATTCTGTAGAAATTACTTTTTTGTTGTGGGTATGTTGGACTGAAGCTCCAACAATGTAAAGACCATATGTTATTTAAATAAATAATATGAAAATTACATTAAAGTACATAATACAATTAGGCTATAATTACCTAAATTGTAGTATCATCCTTAATACATTACTATGATACTAATTCAATGTACACTCTAATGAATTCAAATTCAAATTATTTATTTTACAAAAATCATAATATCGGTTACAAATATATTAAACCTAACCTAACTGGATCGCACGAGACCTCCGCACTAAGGTAGGCTCAGATTTGTATAATTAAGTGCTGCCTAAAGCTAAATAAAAAAATACGTTGAAGATGCCGTGAAAAATAAAATCAAGTAAACGAAAATTTTAGTAAAAAATAAAATTTCAAATAATCTCAAAATGTATGTGAAAATAATAATATAAAGAACAAAAAGCATACCAATCATAAATATATGGTAGGTGAATATTAATGTGTTAGGAATGGTAAGTTAGCTAGGAATAAAACAAATTAGTTTTTCAGTTTCTTTCCTTCCTTGGGGTATATGACCGGGCGAATAAATATTTTGCAGAAAACTGATATTTTAATAATATATGTAGTCTTGAATTACGCTAATAAAGATGCCATCTACAGTCGATGAAATGAATGTCGCGCTTTGTAGGTGCAAAAACTGGGTGCTCACAGATGGTTCGTGTCTTTGCTTTATCCTGAGGAGTTCAGTTTAAGCCGATAGATAGCAATGTCTTCCTTTGGTAATACTGAAATTTTATTTATTTATTTCTTTAAAAAGAAAGAGAATTCTCTTGAGCACTCTACTTACTGCGACAGATTTCAAAATGACCAGGTTCACAATAAAATTATTATATTATGTAAAAGATCAATATTGATTTGACAAGTGTCAGTTACGAAACTTATAATCAGTCCTCAGTGATAATAACTCACAATAAAACAGTTTATAGTGTTTCCGCATAAACACTGATGATTAATGGCACAGAATTTACATTTTTTTTCACAAATTAACCTTTGAAATATATAGAAAAAATAAACAAACAGTGAGAAGTTAACATTAGGCGGTATGTTCCGGCTGTAGTTTTTTTAATCGTTTTTTTTAATTAGATTTTTAGCTCAACAAATCAAGTGCGTACTTAGACATTACCAATTTATTTTGAACGGGTAACTTCCTGAGGGCAGTTATGCACGGGTCTGAACTGAGCAGAAGCCTGTTTAGCAGATCTATATTTGTATGTACACGTGACATTTTTCTACTTAATGCTAGCATATATGTTCTTGTATCTTTACTTTTTGATTTTGTGGCTTCTTCTGAGAGTTAACCTATTCGTGTAACCTAAGTCGTGCGAGAAGTATCGCACGACTTCTGCTCCATGGATGAGAATTTGGTGAATGCTTGGCGGAAGGAAGTAGGTACCACTGATAAGCAGCTACATTTTTTTGCCGTTTCAACACCGAATACATGAAATTTATCGGTATCAATTTCATGACCTGTAAAATGAAATGTTATTAGTTACGAATAAATATGAAACAAATTAGAAGGTACTATGGCTGTAAGGTATAGAACAATATTTTGTACGTATAGAAAATATTGTTACCTGAAGTTATTTCCTATAGAATAGCAGCACATTGGTCTATGAGCTCTTTGTCGATGCATGTTATTTCTGCGGCAATTTCATTTATTTTAATTTAATATTCTATAGTAATTAGGGAGAGCATTTTTCTTGAGTCCCTTATTTACAAAATCTTTGTAAATAAGGGACTTTTGTAAGCTTAGCCAACTATCAATGCTAACACTTGGTCTGGCGGGAGAGGATTCCTTTTTGAAATAGAATCCACAGACTCATTTACTAATTCCCGCACTGTCGACTTATCTATTTGTGAATGCTCAGCTTGTCTTCTCCGTTCTGTACGCTCCGAACTTTCTTCATAGTCTTTCCTGGGGCGACCTCTATTTTTCTCACTTGTTCCGGGTTCCGTTTGGCAATATGAATCCAAAACCACAAACGAA
Organism: Micropterix aruncella; assembly: GCA_944548615.1. NCBI lineage: Eukaryota > Metazoa > Arthropoda > Insecta > Lepidoptera > Micropterigidae > Micropterix > Micropterix aruncella. The sequence continues at coordinate 10,189,645 of OX155967.1, forward strand.
AGCTTCCGTTTCTAGCAACCATTTTGCATGTTTTTTTTAAGGTATACGCCTTGATTTGAGCTACAAGCTCGCCAGTCGACTGATATCTTGATACATAAGTTTATGATTCTTTTTAATAAAGCGTAGAGGTCCAGATTTTCCTTAATATCTAACTCTGCACATTCGATTATTAAAAAAAAACTTGATATCATTTGTTCTCTCCAGTAGCAGATTTCCATATTTGAAATATATGAGATCGCGAAAGTGCGATTTTATAAGAAGATCCTGAAAGAAAATAAAAATAAAAGTCTGTATAATAACGGCAAACTGATCTTGCGTATTTCGTAAACCGTGCTACGTCGCTCTTCAAAAAGCGTAGATATTAAATTTCAGGAAAATACGACGAAACTCGACAGTAATTTTAACAGCATTTACAGCAGATAAAATTGCGTAATATTTATTTATTTATTTAATAATGTATCGTGCTTACCTTGCTGTTCAACTTGTATTTTATTGCCACTTAATGTAAACAACTGGATTTCCAGAAAAAAATAGTCACTAACTGCTTCACTAATTAGCGTAACTGATAACAATGCGGGTCCGTAGATGTGTTCATTTTGAGTCGTGTAAATACAATGAATTCGCTGGAATAATAATTTCATATTTATAGTTCCGTTAACATTGGCTCATTAGCTGAAAGTATTGCCAGGTTTCAAATAAAAACAAAGCAGTAAGTGTTTTGAATTTTGACATATGGGAGTTACCACGGTGCACGGTACCTACATGCAGGAGTAGCGAAAATATTCATGGACGATTGGTCTCCGGATTGGAGGAGGAGTAAAACAGATTTAAATTTAGACAACCTCTTGAATAATAAATAGATTTGACGGACGCCGGTGGTTCGAGTCGCTGAAAATCGATGACATTGTTACGCCAAATTCACCGCTGTCGAGTACTCGATAGAGTATGACGAGAAAGAGTATTCGAAATTGCAGTAGACATTGAATCAAAATAAAATTAGCACCATAATCTGCCCTAACTATAACCTCCTGTCCAAACTATGAACCACCCCTGATTTTGAAATGAAATGAAATGAACGGTTGTCACTTTTTTTGTATTAAAACTACCCACAAATGATAAATCATCTGAATCTAACACTGCAAGAAATGTGTTCAAATTTATTCGGACGAGTATAAGTTCGACAGGTAGATTTTATCGACGATCGTTCTTTTCATATTCCGCTCTAACGTATTTCTCTATCTCGTTCGCTTGAACTAATTTCAGTTTTAGTTCACAAAAAAAAACGCAATCGGGCCCAGTTTCAATAAAGAACTCGATACGTATGGTCAGACTGCTTCATAACCGAACGCGTGGTTTCAGCATCTCCATCCCGTTATATTGCGCCATTGCGACCATTGTATTGCGCGGCATAGTAGACCGATGCGTCATAGACCGATGCGTGCCATGCATAGAGATGCCGACGCTGACCCTATGTTTCGAGTAGTTTATTGCATCCGCTATCTACTGATGAATTTTCAGCTTTTCCAAAACATTTTGGGGGTACTAATTAAAATCAAACCTTTCCTTGTACGTCAACGCCAAGTGTCCCGGAATCAGGCCTGCTGACTGTACCCCGGCATTCTATGGCCAAAATACTGTCTGATCGGAAAGTATCAGCTTTTTCAAAAATCTTGCACTTTGTGGTCTCTGGCTCCCGTACTATATTAGTTACCGAAGACGGAATATACAACACATTCACATATAAATATGGATTGCTTGATTTGTAGAACAGACCGCGGAAAACCAATACGCAGATTCCGATACTAAATCATCGATCCCAACCGACAGCATCCGTCCAGTGTTTGGCGATTCTGATTCGTAAATGTTTTGACACCTGCCTGAAATTTACCGCCCGTGCTCTGCTATATTTATAGCCCTCGTTAAGCCCCGCTCTTTTCCTATCGGAAAGGTATAAATTATGCTATATGGAGCATATTTTGTCAATGGATTATGGGGATTGATTGACGCTATACATATATCAGAGATCGGGAAATATTTACGAAGGCTGGCCAAGAAACCTAAAAAAATCCGAATACAGGATGGGCCATGAATTCGTAGGCATTTTAAAAAATCGGTTGTGCCACCCCAGGACTTTCTCGGCAAGTAGACAAGACCCCTTATCAATAAGTAATTTGGCATTATATGTATCTTCTTCTTAAAGTGCCATCTCCTATCGGAGGTCGGCGGTCTTTATGGTGTGAACGTGTTCGTATCAAACGTCGTGGGTCACCAATGTGAGAATGGCCACCCTTCACTAGACTCCAATTGCTTGTGAGCGAAGGGTGGTTCTCAGCATGAAGGTTGCTCCGTTAATGAGAGTCGTATATGTCCGTGTAGAAGAGTTTATTCAGAAGATTGAAGAGAAGTGAGTCGAAGTCCCCAGTTCTTAACGCCTTGAGTTGTGTTCGCCGTTGTGTTGTAGTGTGGGCGCGAGGTGAAACCGTGGCGGTGCGTGTGTAGTCGAGGAGCGAAGTGTGTAGTCGAGATATCTGTCCACTGAGGGGACGATGTGTAGAGCGCGGTAACTGTCTGCCGAAGTAATGATGTAGAGGGGCAACTGTCTGCCAAAGGAATGATGTAGCACGTGGCAACTGTCTGCCAAAGGAATGATAATGATCGAATGCAATGTACTGCGTTTTATAGGGTGATCGGTGATGCAATAGCTACGAGTGGGGCGACGCATGTGTCGCTTGCCTGGGCAATATTTGCCAAATTTAGCTGGAAATTAACTGCAGCTGCTCGTGTAAGTTTGGGCGAGTCTGCAGTTTTCTGTTCTGTGAAATTAACTTTTTTGTTGTGGGTATGTGGGGCCGTAGGCTCCTACATGGCTCCCCCCTAGTGAAGGGCTTGCGTATGACAATATGGAAGGTCTTCACTACAAAGTGGCAAAAAAGTCGGAGTGTGACAATTAAAAGTGTGTGTGAAGTTGTGTTCGCGAAAGTTTGAGAATCGTATGTTTTTATGCGAGTGTTCGACAGTTTGAGAACCGTATGTTGTTATGAGTGGCGAAAGCGTTTCGTTACAATGTGTTAAAAACTGGCGCTGTTATAAAATGTTGACAATAAGGAAAAAGAAATGAATATAAGACAATGGACAATGGGCTCGGTAAACATGCTGACGTGATAAGATTCGCTGGCCGTGAAATGACGAATGAATGTATATAAATAAAATGTGCGCGTGTTAAATGCTAGCCGTAACTTGGAAATGATATAATGATCGCGTCGGCTAAAAAAAATGCGGAGCGTGATGTCTGACGCCCGAAGTTTGATTTCTGCGCGTTCGTGGTGGACATCAGTTGGATTGGGAATTGAAGTTCCCGTTTGAAGGTGTTGCTGGAATGCGGCGTTGTTATCTCGGCGATGAGGGTCGTACAGTTCGGTGATTTAATCTATGTGTTGTTAAATCATCACAGTTGACTTCCAACTGGCTTCGACTATGACGTCGTATCCATGCGTGTTGTGTGGGAATTTGTGTAGTTCATTGATGAATTTTGAGATTGGTTGTAAGCGATGTAGTCCATTGCTGTTTTTCGTGATTGTTATCGAGTGCTGAAGAGTGTGAGTTCCATCCGTTTTGCGTTTTCGATGTTGATATTCTTCCGCTGCTTAAGTTGTTTGAGTGGGTTTGTGGGGCCGTAGGCTCCTACAATGGCCACGGGCCCGTGATGTTGCGGCGCGGAACAACTCGATGGTGCTTGAGTTAAACCATTCAACGAGGTTTTGTAGCCAGTGTGTTCTTCTTTGTCTAGGTCTTTTATCTTTCCTTGCAGGATTAATTGAAGAAGGTGGTGTTTGTTACCACCTGTTTGTTACCACATTTCGAAAGACAAGACCCCTTAGCAATAGGCAATTTAGCATTATATGTATAGCATTATATGCGCTGAAAACAAAACGTAACTAGTAAATTTTAATGATCCTTTGTATCATTTGAGCGTTTGTATCCTCTCTGAGAGGTAATTTTCGAACCATTTTAGTGGTGAGCTACACACCCTGATATTTTAAAGCTTGCTCAGCAATATAGGATGTAACACGGTATCGAAGGCCTTATCTAGGTCCAAGAATACCGTAATGCATTTTTATCCACTGTCTATGGTAATAATAGTAGAATTAGTTAGAGATAGGAACGAATCCTGGGCTCATTGTCCGGATCTGTACACAAATTTTCTCTCTGCTAGTAAATTATTGGTTTCTAAAAAACAAAAGATAATTAAAACAAAGATATTCTAAAATCAAAACTTCTACTTTGGTTCGATTGTCGAACCTCGTATCATCATAGGATCACAAATAAAAGAACCGGTTCTTGTTTATTTCATGCATAATATATTTTTCATTGACAGAAGTCGTGTTTACTGTGGATATAAGTATTTGTCCCGACATCGAGATTTGCATGCTTTGGATTCTTTGATTTACCAGTGAAAAGTATAGTTGACAAATATAATCTAGCGTGTTTGTTATTAAGACTTTGGGGCCTTTTTCATACCTATCGCCAATGGTCTAAATACCTCATACAGATTAACTCTTCTCTTCTCCGTCGTTCCCTCATTACTGAAGATCGTGGCTACTAGACAACAGTTTGCCTACGAGGCTCCTCCACTTCGACCTGTCTTCTGCATGGCGCGTCGCAGATTGTATTGACCCTTTTGTAACTTCTTTGATGAGGTCGTTCCATCTGACCGGTGATCTGCCTGTGCTTCTTCTTCCCTCCACTTGACCCCCGGAAAGCATTTTCTCCAGATTCCCTGGGTTTCTCCTGGCAACATGACCTGAGAACTGCAGTTCTTACAGGACAGATTTGTTGGTGCGGCGTGCTGTCCATGGGATTTCTAACATTTTACGCCAACACCACATCTCCAGTGCATCATTTTGGTGCGTATCCGAGCTTTCAGGGTCCATGTCTCCGATGCATAGAGAATGATCGAGAAAACCAGAGCTCGAACCAGCCTGACCTTAGTCCGCTTACTTATCGTGAGACCTACTTTTCGCAGTTTCCTTCGTTGCATATCATGGAGCCCAGATAAACAAAGTCTTTCACAGCGTGAACGTCACTCAGCTCGTTGGTGCGTTGCATGGTTCCAGCCCGGATTAACTAAATCGTCTTTATCAGAATCGAATAATATAAAATTTCTGTTTCATAACATATTAATATGAAATACGAACACTGTCAATAAAATCTTCTTCCAAATCGGCCGATTATAGATGAAATTATTATTAAAAGGAGAACTAATAGTGAGTTTTGAGGGATCCCTCAGCTGTATCATTAGCTAAGTTAAACAAAATTCATTCAATGTAACGTCACAACTGATGGCGCACGCTTTGTGAGTGATCTTGATATCTCAGGAAATATGATCTTTATATAAAAAAGCACATAAAATTAGGTTTAAGACTATCTACTCCTTAAAATTTGGCAATAAAAATGCTACAATTCTCAATTGAAACGCTACTAACTCAATTTGATATAAGGATTTTTTTATGCCTAAATGTAAAAGAGATGAATTACGAGTATATTTAATTAGTGCAACAATTCCAAATCTTGCACCTTTCTAAACTTCTTATATATATTTTTTAATTTTAGGAAAGCCTTTATAGTTCAAAACATAATTATGCGCGGCTCTGTTGAATTTGCCAATACTAAACGATCAAGATTATGCGGACCAATTTTCTGGAGTATTTAAACCATATGCACGTACACGACGTAGTTCAAGCATATGGGGGTTTTCTCAGGAAAAAAATTCCGGAAGTATTTTGCTCAACGGTTTTATATGTATTTTTGCGACCTCGCCAGAGGTGAGCTGACTTCAGGAGTCGCAAAAAACCGCAAAAATGTTGCATTTCATTTTGTTTTTCGCTTACAATTCACGAATAGTTTTCTTTTTCTAACGACTATTTAAAACAAAATTAGCGTAGATAACATTTTCTACAATTTATATATATTGACTTAATTCCTCCGATGTACCAAACCGCCGCTAAAGCGCGCTCAAAATGATTTTTGTCACTTAGAGGAAAACGTAAAAAATGGCATTTTGAAAGTGCGGTAGAGCCGCGCTATGGATTTTGTGGCATAAAATGACCATTTTTGAGCGCGCTTCAGCGGCGGTTTGGTACATCAGAGGAATTAAGTCTGTGAATATGAATTGTAGAAAATTTTGTCTACTCTAATTTTATACTGAATAGTGATATTCGATTATAAGCGAAAAACTAAATGTAATGCAATTTTTAACGTTTTTTCGCGATTACTGAAGTTAGCTCACCTCTGGCGAGGTCGCAAAGTTACAAATCGGATTCAGCGTCTAAAAATACAATGACATATAAAACCGTTGAGAAAAATACTTCCGGATTTTTTTCTTGGAAACGACACTCATAGTTCTCATATGCTTGGACTAACGAGTATTCAAACCATTTTAACTACGAATAGTTGGTTACCGTCGGTCACTAATGAAAGTCTAGTCTAATCCCAAAGACCATAGTTCAAAATTAGTCAACTAATTTAATTTTTAATTTATTTTATTTATTTATTTACTTAAAAAAAATATTTACAACAATTTCTAATTTCTAGGCCAACCTTACTAGGCTATCCCCGTACTATTGATTATATAGCGTATTGGATTGCTCAACGATGTACTACGATTTGGAAACCAGTATTCTACGCAACGTTATTAAACACTGAGCTATTAAAATTGATTATTATGGTAAATATGGCGACTTTCGTGGTAATACAAGTGTGGCTGCGCACTTAAAAAGGCTCTCTAAATTCACCTATATGGCATAATAATATAACAGCAAACGAATGTTTGAATCATAGCTCTTATTATTTTAATATTATTTACATATGGGCTCGATTGCGTTTCTTCGTGAACTAAAATCGGAAATTAGTCCGTGTGAATGAGACAGGGCAATACGCTAGAGCAGAGTGTGAGATGACCGGTTGTCACTTTTTCGCATTAAAACTGCCCGCCAAGGTCAAATCTTACACCGCACGAAATATGCTCGAATTTATTCGGACGAGTATAAGTTCGACAGGTAGTATTTATCGACGATCGTTCGTTTCATATTCCGCTCTAACGTCTCTGTCTCGTTCGCTTGGACTAATTTTAGTTTTAGTTCACAAAGAAACGCAATCGGGCCCATTGATTTTAATTTTTAATTTGGTATGCAGGTTTTAATACATAATAATTACGCACCGTTGAGGCATTCTGACTCTTTGTATTAGATGGCGTACAATAGATGGCATTCTTTCTCTCCGTAATATTTCTGGTATGTCATCAGCCTATATAAAAATGCGATAGATGGCACTAATATTAAATGGTATTATTGTATCATTGGTTAAATGATTGGGTTTCTATTATCAATGAGTACTTTATAAAAAACAATTAATTATCAATGTTATTATAGATGGGCAAATAAATTGCTATTAGTTTGACCGGCATGGAGATTGCTAGATTCTTCTATAGGGTTGCGCATTCTAATAACATATATAATCAATGATAATACCTAACAGGAAAATATTGTTTTAAATACAGCTGTTTTATAAATTGTTTTTTGTTTCTATTTTAGAATAAACATCAGTGCAATTCAGGTGCCAGGTCAGTCAAGATGAGCGTGGACTCAGCGTCGTCCAAGCGACTAAACCTCGAGAGAGCCACTAACTTCATGCGCCAGTACCGGGATCCTGACTCCCGCGAGCTGAAAAAGCTTTCCGCCAATCAGTTTATGGAAGTTTGGAGCCACTACGACAGAGATGGTGAGGGCGTTTCATTCTTGTTAATATAATTATGGAAAGTAATAATTGAGTCGCTCCTTTCTAATATAGCCTTATTGAAAAAGTAGACAGTTGTAATACACAATTCGATATTACTCGGACAATTGAGCCATATACGAGTATGTATGGAACAACCAGTAAGTGTGTTATATTAGTACCTATCCATAAATACAATATTTTCACAAAATTTTATCAAAATCATGGGAGCCGGGTTTAAGAAATAAATTGCTTTGGTTTATATGATAGCTACCCCTAGAAACATAAACGACGATATTTCAAAAAAAGCTGTCTGTTGGTGTAGGAGCTAACGGGCCCATGATGGGTTGGCCACGAAGACCCATGTGTTCAGGGTCATACTCACGGGTCAACACCCATCCGACGGCCTCCACGCACGGGGTGCGAACCTGGGTAGGACTCTGGCCCTGGTCAGTTTCCCCTGGGAATCAAACCTCTGGCGCTCCTGGACGGTCTGCGCACCGTGCGGCGCAAGACAATCGAATGTGCACTCCGACTAACAGTCGGGGGAGTCTGGAAGCTGTATTGTTTCCTATAGAGCGGGGGTGGTTGCGTACCTTACGGCGACTGCTCTTGAAATGACCACTGGCCATCCGATCCCGGTTCAGAGTCGGGCAAAGGACGCCATGGTCGGCGATAGATTCGGTATTCACCGTTTCACCGCTTCGTAAGGGAGAGGACCGCGCAAGCGACCTCGAACTCGGAACCAATCGAGAGACCGGAGAAATCTGGTCACAATTGGTAGTAAGGGCGCGAGTGTCGCCCGCCAGGTAGCATTCCTGGCTATCTCGCGGTAAGGCGTTGGTCTCTTACGGGTTGTGGCGTAGCTAGACGTTGGATTGTTTTGTCCAAAGTCTTCTACGCTCACTGCAGGTCGATAGAACGACTAATCGTTAAAACTTCCTGTGGTGACGGGCTCGCCCGTTGTAGTCGACAACTCAATATGTTGGTGTGGGCAGAAATAATACAACCAATATAAAAGGAGAAGACGAAAAATAATGATTCAGAGAATCGATATCCTCATTAGAAGGAAGACAGGTTTTTGTTTTACCAATACCTACGACGGGCGTTGGAAAGTTCGTAAGATTGGATATAAAGAGAAGTACTAGGGCAATAAAAATATTTTTGTTCTTCAACATGACCTTCCTTAACCGGTCAAAAGCCAGTCTTTGCGCGCAAAAAAATTGCGCCGCAACTTTTTGATCGATTTTATAAATAAATACTAACAAAACCGCTTTTTAATGAAATCCCTATTGTTACCTAGTAATTAATCTTGTTAGTCACGTATATTATATATTTATATATTATATATGGGGGCCTGCCGAAACGGTTACGCGCAGATCTACGTAAACGACGCAAAATGCCTAAAGGCACTGTTGGCGTCCGACGGGTTGATCTCGATGCATTTAGTCCAACGCTTCTGGAGAGCCATTATGCCACACTTATAGTGAGTTGAATCAAGCTCTTCAAAATACACGTCTATTTCGGCTGTTACCGTATTCGTCTTAAATTTCTTGCCAGCGAGAAATCTTTTGAGTTGTGGGAAATAGATGGAAGTCGGGCGGGGCCAGATCTGTTAAAAACCGTAGGTGCGAATTATATAGCACTAATAATTTTAAGTTATTATTGTTATCGCTGGTTAAATTATTGGGTGTTTGTAATCAATCGGTCCTTTATAAAATCCATTCATTATCAATGTTATTACTTTTAACGTCAATGCTAACAGCGCCACCTGTATTTCGACGTCAAAAAAATGGTTGATAAAATGTCCTAAAGGGATGAGCAATATAAAACACTATATAATCAATGCTACTACTAATCTTAACTTCATTGAAATTCCATATTCTGTATGAGGGGAAATTAAATATTTTAAGTAAATTCTGGAGACAGTCAAAAATCGATCGATCTGTGTATCGATAAATTTAACAGCTGTCATCAACCTCGTTGATTCCGTAGTCCACATTAACAAATCGGTGTGCCTTCTCATAAATGTATAGTAAAATAATACTTGCTGATTGTTCCTCCTTATTGAACTAGAGCTCTCAACTACAACGGGCGAACCCGTCCTCTCAGGAAGTTTTAACGATATTGATCAATCTGTCTCCCGTGAGGTGAACGCAGAAAAAGTAGTAACGCAATCTGCCCGTCAGAGGCCAACGCCTAACGGCGAAGCACCGGGAAAGGTACCCAGCGAGCAGCCTCGCCTCCTGACTAGCAGTGTGGAAGGATATCTCCGTCTGAAAATTACCTAAAGAATACCTCCTATCTCTAACTCTCCCTTATGTAAATTATTTGGTGTAAACCGAATCTATTGCGGACCACGGCATCCTTTGCCTGACTTATTCAGCCGGGATCGGGTAACCGAATGGTCGTTTCAAGAGCAGTTGCCATAATGTTAACAAACATCCCCGCTCTATAGGAAAATTACTGTTCCCAGACCCCCCCCCCCCCCCCCCGGCTGTTAGTCGGAGTGCACAATCGATTGGCTGACACCGCACGGTGCGCAAGCCGTACAGGAGCGCCCGAAGGTTGACTCCTAGGGGAGGCTAGTCCGCAGGCCAGCGTCCTATTATACCCTGGCTCTCCTTCTGCGTGGAGCTCGCCGGATGGGTGTTGACCCGTGAGAATGACCGACCCTGAGCGAATGGGTCTTCGTGGCCAACTCCAACAGGCCCATTAGCTCATAAAACTGATAAGAAATCCCTCATTGAACTGATAGGAAATATTCAAACTTTCAGCAATTTTCAAAGTGAGTTCTTTTATAATAATGATTTTAGTATACAAGGTTGACCAAATTATGGAAAAAAAAATTCGCCGCCCCATTGTACATACCTGTACATCATTCTGTAACCACATGGTCTTCTAATGTCTGTAATAATGAAGCGTATTGTGATGATAACGACGTGGTATTATTCAATTAATTGAGGTTGGAGTAGGAGGATATTCCCTTGAAGTGGTGTTAGAATTTTAATGCAAACTGTAAGACCGCCGACCGCCGACTTTAAAGGGGAATAATTTAGTATTTCACTGCTGGCAGTATACGTTTTGTTTCGCGATTACATACATAAGGAACTCTCTAGACGATCAAGCATTGCGTCCGCAAACCGCAGGATATAAGCAAATATATTTTTAATATTTACCAAAAATTCCTAATTTTGTAGTTTTTACCAGGCAGTCAGGTTAATTAGACGCAATTGATTGATGAATTACGCGATTCTTTGGTATAAACTACAAAATTAGGCATTTTTGATAAATATAACAAAAAATGCATATTTCCTGCGGTTTACGAACCCTTCCCAGCCCGCGACGCGATGCTTGACAAGCATGTTTGATCGTCTAGAGAGCCCCTAAGACGATACTATATATAATAATAATAATAAAAGTCTTTATTCACTGACCGTATTGTACAGTTTTGCCCGTATTGTTTTTCATGGGAGCTAATGGGCCCTTGCTGAGTTGGCCACGAAGACCCATTTGCTCAGGGTTGGTCACACTCACGGGTCAACACCTATCCAGCGGCCTCCACGCATGAAGTGCGAGCCCGGGTAGGACTCTGGCCTTGGGGCTTGTTTCCCCTAGCAGTCAATCTTCTGGCGCTCCTGGACGGTCTGCGCACCGTGCGGCGTAGGCCAATCGATTGTGCATTCTGACTAACAGGATGGCGGTGTCGATTACAACGGGCGAACCTGTCACTCCAGGCGAACCTGTTACTCACATCCAGCCGTGGGATGAGCGTATAAGACTTGGGGACAAGACAATCTACTGTCTAGATCACCAGCAACCCGTTAGATTCCAACGCCTTACGGCGAGGCACCGGGAAAGGTACCCAGCGGGCAGCCACACCCTCTAACTACCAGTTTTGGCAGGATATCTCCGTCTGGAATTAACCTTAGGATACCTCCTTCCGTCTTGCCGACTGGTTACAGGACCGATGTTGCTTACGCATCCTCTACCTGTTGTCTTGCAGCGGTAATTCAGTTTGAAATTATCGCGGACCTGGGCGTTCTTTGCCCGTAGTGCCACACAGGATCGAGTGGCCCAAGGTTATTTCAAGAGTGGCATGACATCAGGTGAAACATCCACCCCCACTGCTTAGGAAACAGTGTATTTCCATAGTCTCCAGACCCCTTCAGCAATTAGTCAGAATGCACAACCGATTGGCTTCGCCGACCGGTGCGCAAACTTGGGTTGTCGACTACAGCGGGCGAGCCCGTCACCACAGGAAGTTTTAACGATTAGTCGTTCTATCTCCCTGGAGTGAGCGTAGAAGACTTGGGACACAACAGTCCACCATCTAGCTACGCCACAACCCGTTAGAGACCAACACCTTTCCGCGAGATAGCCAGTAATGTTACCTGGCGGGCGACACTCGCGCCCTAACTACCAATTGTGACCAGATTTCTCCGGTCTCTCGATTGGTTCCGAGTTCGAGGTCGCTTGCGCGGTGCTCTCCCTTACGAAGCGGTGAAACGGTGTATACCGAATCTATCGCGGACCACGGCGTCCGCAAACTGTCTAGTGGCGCCGGGATGCAATCCCGCCGGGAGAAACCGGTCCACCTGTTGGTCAGGTTGCTTTCGACATAGGCCTCCCCCATGGACTGGTCACATTGTAACAAAAATCCAACACGGGAGTCTTACCCGGGGTAGCCTTCCACTCGAGGAGGCTTCTGAATAGGAACTGAATCGTGAGTTGAGCCGATCCGAGAACAAAATGGATCTTGTGGCCCAAGCTGCACGAAACCGTCCACCACCATTCTGGCTAACATTCTGACTAACAGTCGGGGGAATCTGGAAGCAGTACTGTTTCTTATAGAGCGAGGTCGGCTACCCGATCCCGGGTAGAACGGCCGGGCAAAGGATGCCGTGGTCCGCGATAGATTCGGTTTACACCATTTCACCGCTTCGTAAGGGAGAGGACCGTGCAAGCGACCTCGAACTCGTAACCAGCCGAGAGACCGAAGTAATTTGGTCGCAATTGGAAGTAAGTGCGTGCGTTTAAGCCCGCTGGGTAACATACCTGGTTATCTCGCAGATAAGGCGTTGGCCTCTTACGGGCATGTGGCGGAGCTTTACGGTGGACTGTTTTGTCCAAGTCTTCTGCCGTCCACTTCACGGGAGATAGAACGACCAATCGTTAAAACTTCCTGAGGTTCGCCCGTTGTAGTTGACAGCTCTATTTGTACAGTTTTGCCGTATGTGATACTTATAAAACAATAATATTTTGAAGCTAATTTTGAAATATCATGTTCTTCAGTAGCAGCAGTTTGCTGATAATAATAATAGTAATAATAATAATAATAATAATAAAACTCTTTATTCTTAAGAAAAGGCGAGCTTATTGCCTGCAGGCAATATTTTAGAGCTAACCTGGTTGCTTTCGACATGGACTGGTCACACCCCCATGGACTGGTCACATTGTAACAAAAATCCAAATTTGCGTGGCTTGTTATACTTCAGAAACATGTTGCACGCATTGCAACATGCTTCGCGTGCATTTTTCGTGTTTTTTTATTGGTCTTACTCAGGTTTTGAGTTGTTTCATAAGCATATTTCCGGGTCTGCGAGCATTCGTCCAAAAAATCGCATAAAAGCTATGACGTTTGAGCTGTCAGATGAGAAATAGCCGTATTGCACGGCCCAATAAAAAAATGACCCTCTTGGCGTCCTTGCCGTAACAATAAAACAAGAGTTTTAAAAAAATATCAAGTTCGAAAGAACCTTTTAATAAATGTAATAAATATTACCAAAAATATTACTATTTTATAGTGAACAAGAGTTGTCACGATTTTTTTTTGCCTAAAGTTTGTTTAACGACAAGCCAGTCAAATCTGGCTACTGCCACTGGAGGGAACATTTCGTTCCACGATGGCGCGAGTGATTTTATTCACTCACGCTGGGAGACAGAGAGCTCGGTGAAAACCCAAGTGATCCGCGAAGTTTAGTCCACTAGAAGTGCGGCAATTTTGAGTAATGTGAACAAGGTCTTATTTTTTGCGTGGGTTTGGCTGTGCTGCCGTTTATTTCCGAATATAAATCAAACCTCACGAATCGGCCGACCGTTCCCGGATTTTTCTCGCCTGGATATTCAATTGAATCTGAAAAAGTACGATATGTCACCGCCGTAGTCGGAAGAGGAGATATACGGGAGGAACTACCTACTGAATAAAGGACCTTTGTTTTTATAACTCATCAATTTGTAGTTTTATTTTAAATTTGCGAAAGTTTATTCTCCGTCTTGCCAAATTTAGTGCCAAACCAAATTCTTCTCCCGACCCTGTGGTTGTTTTTTATTTTTCGGTCATCACCTAACCTCCTATGGTTTTTTCCGCGTTTTGGACAAATGCGGTGGCGCTCTTGTTTTTTGTTTTGTTTTGGAATAACGTAGAATATGATCCCCAATCACACGGTATAACATCATGAGAATAAACAGAGAAAAATGGACGAATGACGTAATGGAATGGTATCCTAGAAATGGGAAAAGACAAATAGGACGTCAAATTAATAGATGGGAAGATGACTAAAAGGACGGAGAAGGCTAGCTTGGGATATAGATGAAGGAATGAAAATGGGGAAGACGATATATTAAATTAGGTTAAAGAAGCATTTTTTGAAAACTGCCTAAAGAGAAATCTTACCAGACACGCTTTTTATTGTTTGTTTTTGTAAGTTGACACTCTATAGATATCATAGTCTAAGATTAGACTATTTTAAATGTTTCCTTTTATTTATGCACTAGCTGTTGCCCGCGGCTTCGCTTCGCGTAAAGTTTGCGAGTATCGATTTGTTTATTTAAGTAGGGTGGCATTTTTTTACCTTTTTAGACGCTACCTGTAGTAATATAGTGCAAGACGTTCCCCTCAGATGCACGCTACCTATCTCGTAGACGTACGCGTCTTTTTCCTCGCCACGCGTTACTAATCTCATGATATCTCTATAACTATACCACCTAAAAGCTTACAGTAAATGGCTAATTTTATCTCTATTTAACACCCGTGATAATGTAATAATTTATTTGGCTAAGGAATCTTATTATATTGTTAATGTCTTCAACAAACCCTGCCTACTTATTTTTCTATTTTTTTTTAGACATAAACGCAGTTATTGTAAACCCCATTATTTTTCCTTAAAGGACTTAAACACCACCAAGTTTCAAGGAGAAAACCCCAATCTGGCAATACTGCATCATGTGCAACGGTGTCGGTCAGCAATAAAGGCTGATTACATTGATCCAGTAGCTGGATCCAGCGTCACTAGGTTCCCTTGCTGGACCAGCATGCGCACTGGGCCGCGCCGTGTACACGCGTCCAGTAGTAATCGGTAAATCATTGTGGTTGAGAAAAATGAGTCTTTCGCGTCTGAAAAAAGCGAAGCAAATTCAACGCAATTTCAAGAAAACTTTGCGCGTTATTAATATACTCAATGATTTTATTTTACTTTTAACGTTCTCTATGGTTAGGCCCTCAATGCTGAAGACCGCATATTTTTGCTGTGTTGAATTTGAGATTTTATGTTCCAGAGGCATTCTTCTTGTCTATATAATTGGACAAACTTTATAAGCGTTTCATCAGACCACGTTTTCGATGTCATTTTCGAAACCTCAATTAAGACGCGAGGTCACTGTATGAGTAGGCGCAAGCAACTGTCTGTATACTGGCCCGTAGCGTTTATACGAATCCAGCGCCACTAGCACGGGCTGCGTGGTGGGTCACTGGACCAAAAATAGACGGTCGGTCTACTCCGATCCAGCACTGGATCCAGCACTGGATACATTGACAGTGGCGATCCAGTGAAGGAACCCAGCGACGATGGATCCAGCGACTAGATCAATGTAAATCAGCCTTAATGACTGCGCGGTTGCGGTGATTCCAGCGGCCGGATCATGTTTAGTTTCATAGATGCATGAGCGACCACCATTGCCCACTGACCGCGATTGCCCGATTTCCCCTACTTTTGGCAAGACCCTCGTAAAATGTTCGCTCTGTACGGTGTTATAAGCGAAGATTTAGAGTGCATTTCGCCTCCGAGGTTCGAGCTAACATAGAGCTTCTATCTTGGAAAGCAAAGAGTTCGGCGAAGCGTAGAAACTTTATGAGAATACGGGGTCGCAATCTCGATTCAACAAGCCGCAAAACTCTTATGATTCGCTGCGAAAGTTATTTTCTCTCGTCCAAATAACTTGCGGCATAATTCGGTCAAAAGCGGCGGCGCAAGATCGGTAACTTTAAGGTCGAATTCAAATGGGTAAGAACCTATTTATATACCAACAGGAATGGCGACGTTTATTATAAAAAAAGACCTAATAATAATATGATGACCGGTTGATATCCTGAACGTCATGGAGCGGACTGTATAATTTAAAAAGGCGCTGGTAAGAACTGGACAGCTAAGTGTGGATTAAGCCAGGACCAGGAAAAGGAGTACCTTGAAACACCGCTTCTTCCTACTTGTCGTTGGCTGTTCTGCCAATGGGTAGCTACTCCAGACGCTGATTTAGTCTCGATGATGAATTTCCGAAATGTACGGCACTCGCGGGAAAGATTTTTATTATATTTTCTGTCACGGACAGAGTGAGAAATCACGGTATGTTAAGAACACTCACGGAATACGAACTGGTTTTTTTTACAGCAGATATTGTTCAAGCGATAATACATAATGTAGGTACGAACTTAATAAATGGAAGGTATAAAAGATAGTAGAACTAATGGCATTAAGAAGGGATAGGACTACAGGATACACTAGGCGTGATTAGTACATTTGTTAAGTATGGGCTACTTGACTTTGTGCCGCCCTTCCCTCATACCTATTTTAATCACTTGTATTTTTTTTTAACTTTTGCTTTCTTTAGACAATAAACAATGTTACGTATTAAAGTACGTATTAAAAAGCCAAATGAGTAAAGGAATTGAAACAAGATGAAAATGTAGTGAAACAAGATGTACAAGTTTATGCCGCATCCACATGCTTGCCAAGCCTTGGCAAACCTTTGCAAATTCAAACGTGTGGATCTGGCATTTGGCAAATCGAAGGAAGCTTGTGGCAAACGCTTGCGAGTAATCGACACGCTTGCTAGCCATCCAAGAGTTTGTATAAACGGTTTGTGGCAATCGTGTGGATGCGGCATTAAGGGTATGTTTTTTAGGCGTAATCATCTATAATGGCGTCATAGTTTATGGTGTTCATTGTCTCTTCCTCTATATATATGAATGAAAAATACCTTTAACTAAATAATTCGCCAACAAAAAAGAACTTTTAGAATGAGAATTTTCCTCGTGAAATATGTACTAATACGAGATTCAAGATGGACGCGCGGAAGAACTTGACGGCTTCTAATATACTAAAGCGAGCGCCCTCTGAAATATGCTGCCCTTGAAGTCTGTCGTCCCTAGCCCGTGGCCTATATGACCTATTAAGAAATCCAGCTCTGTAATGAGAGGAGCCTTCAAACTATCGGATACCCATGTTAGCTCATTTTTACCGTCACGTGGACTGAGCCATCTTTGTTTCTATATGACTCAATTGGCGTTACTGTTAACTTAAATAATTATTGGGAGATAAATCTCCTGGTCTACAAAAAATGTAATAGTTATCTACTACCTACATATTTGCTGTATCTTTATAGTGCCTAATCGAATGTATATAATTAGAATTACTCGAATAAGTATAGGCAATACTATCAATTGGTTTGGTGGATTTAATAAATAATAATATAGATCTAATGGCGTTAACGTTTTAACCTAAATATTTGCCAGCAAAATAATTAACGAGTCGATATTGAAACTATGGAAAATTAAGTTTCTCCATTTTTACCACCTAATGTATA
Organism: Micropterix aruncella; assembly: GCA_944548615.1. NCBI lineage: Eukaryota > Metazoa > Arthropoda > Insecta > Lepidoptera > Micropterigidae > Micropterix > Micropterix aruncella. Next base: position 10,207,276 of record OX155967.1, read on the forward strand.
TCTACATGATAATAATATTACTTCCACTGTGATATAAATATTATTTGACCGTCGGCCATGATGATACTCAGGTTATGGTTTTCCCAGTTACATTAAATAAAACTGAAACTCCTTTAAACCTTGTAATAAAATGGGGGTGTATAAACGTGTAATAAAATTTTATGTTTTTTAAACGTGTAATAAAATAGATAGGGACGCCAGACGTAATTTATGACGGCAGAATACGTACAGCTGTTATTCTCTATGGCTACCAGATCTTGGCGATTTCTCGTGGCTTCGTTCAATAATTGATTTTTAGGCGTATTCGATTGCCCATGAGCTTACTACAATATGGAAATTAGAATTTTCCTATGAAACACAACCCCCTTCCGCCACAAACCGAGGGGTTTGGGGGAGGGGGGGTTGGATGGGTTGCGGGGAGGAGGGGGATTGGAGGGGTTTCGGGGGGAAGGGGTTGGTGGGTATTAGGGATCGTCCATTAATCACGTGAGGCTCGAAAGGGGGGTGGGGGGGGGGTTGGGAAAAATCATGGGTGTAGTGAGATATCACGTGTATTTTTTTTTTGAACGCGCGATTTCTAAACCGAAAAACGGCGCGTCACCTTGACTCGCTGTTGCCAGGAAACGATTTCTCCACTATCCGCGACAACAGCCCGGCTCGGGTTGCCAGTCGTTAGTTAATATGTGATTTTGGCGCCGAATACATGCGTAAATCGTTGCCGCGTATGTAATGAAAATGATGACGCAGAGTGGCTTGATGAGACCGACGTTGATCTTCGAGCAACACAGAGTTAACAGCTGACTTGCAAGATGCTTATCCACTTGTTAGTGTTGAATAAAGTCTCGCTAATCCGTGGTCCGAGGACAATCGCCGTTAAATATATTCATGTACCAGTACAATTATATGTTTTTCACATGATTACACCTTTCCTTTATTATTTTTATGCCAGTCACAAACAGCCTGCAACATTAATGTCTGTCTGGACGTTTTGTTCACGGTGCTTAATTTTCCAGGATTAAATTAGATTATACCCGTATTTAAAGATAATATTGTGAAAGATACTCTGTATCAAAAGAAATGCACGTGATTTTGGGTAGGGGGGGGGGGGGTAGGCTAAAACCTCACCACGTATCACCAAAGGGGTGGGAGGGGGGGTTAAAAAGTTAGTAAAGTTATTCGAAGAGTTAACAAATCTTGGTTATTTGAATACTGGAATGTAAAGTGTATTCTAACCATAATTCTAACTATTCATGTCAATTCTTGAGGGAGTTACTCCCTTATAACATTTAGTTGTAAAATATAAATTATTTGTGGTATATTAACAAAGGATGAGATACGTTTTCCGTAGTAGTAAAACTCGTTTATTTTTATAAAATAAATACATCACTAAAAATGCGCTATTGTCTGTGCTGGAAATTAAACATATAATTAGGCGGCAAATTCCTGAATCGACGCGCCTAAATATTCGAAGTCGACCGTCACCTTGCTAGAGTCCTCTTATTCGAAAACGAGCTGTGGTGCAGACCAGTCATCAGTCCCGGGAGTCCCTATTGTTTCATATATAAGACTTTCAATATCCCTGGTGAGTCTCGATTGATATTTAGTTACTTTAAGATTTTGATTCCTTTCGCGGGGATGAATCGATTGAAGTTGTCGAACTTTGACGACTAAACTCGGAAGCGGAGTGCTGTCTTCCCTAAGGATTACTCCCCTCCTACGCTGGATTGTACTCAACGGTGAATTATTCCTGCAGGGACTTTGAACGGTCCAGCCTTCTCACGACCATACTTTGGAAGGTCTTCCTGTCGAAAGGCCAGACGGGTTTCCGGCGGAAGATCCTTCACCCTTGGACCGAGAATCCTTAACCCCGGCCTCATATACCGTCAATACCGCGAGAGACCGGATCGATCGACTCTCCGCAGACCAGAAGAGGATACGATCGTCAGTTTATCGTACTACCGTACGCTAGTTCCATAACCGCATGTTCTACCTACCATCACGTCTGATAGCAGCTTCGCATTGGATGATCGGGCAGCGATCTCTTCATGCACAAATATTACAGTACGTCGTTGAAGTTAGATTGCCGATCCTGATGAAAAGTATTCATGTCTCTCTGCAATATTTGAATTTTACTAAAGCAAAAAATTGTAATTATCTCTTAAATTAACTGTTGATTTCATTTATATTTATTTCTCTCGTCCATGTCAATTCGTATTTATAATATTATATCCTAATATACATTTATTGTATCAAAATAGTACATGAACTAGTGCATTATGTCGCTAATTTTAATATAATATGTTCATTTATATTCTTTATTCGTGTAAATAGGGTCTTCGACCCGTCTAGTGCATCATTACAATTAAAAGATTCCGATATTTAAGCTTTCTTTCATTTTAGGTTTGAAAATCCGTTATAAAAATAGTGTAACCAAAAATAATGGTTACAAATTAACGTAACCAAAATTATAGGTTACAAGATATACACATTATGTATGTGTATGTTTAAAATGTTTTGCTAGAATGGTGTATTTTTATTTCGTACAGCATCTGTGAAGCTACTTTTGGCTATGGTTAAAGCAGGAAAAGTGGTTCTCGCTGTCGGTATTAACCGCGCAAGTTGGAGACAGCTGCGACCAATATGGCGCATTTTATAAGGTCGTTATTCAGCTGTCTGGGAGGGCGGTTTGTGGGCGGCGGCTCTGGAACTGGGCCAAACGCGCTGCTCGTTCGCTCGCCTTCACAAACGGCCCGGAAGCCGGAAAATTACCATTTCAAGGAGTGTTGGTTATGGAATTATTATTGTGTTATGGTTATAAACTACATATTAATTCCTTTTTCTGATTCTTTAATTCTACGTTATATATTCTTTAGTTATGAACTATATATTAATTCTTTTGAAACGATTGTAGACTTTTCCTTGCATTATGCTAAGTTTACGCGGGCTTAGTAAGCTTGATACTGCTCACTTGCTAACCTGCTTAGTGATAGTGAAAATGGTAAAATGGTACCCGGCTGAGTACCATTTTTCTGTTGGGATAAAATTACCGGAATTGCATTTCAATTCTGTCGATCGGATGCAATAATAAGACAAACACGTACACACATGTCACAATGTATCTAATATATGTTTGTATCTAATATATAGAAATTTATTAATGTTTTATATAACTTAGTAGATTGTCATACATTTTAATTTATTTTGTTTTGATGTTTTTTTTAATTTTAGCTTTAATTTTTAAATTGTATTCACGTATTAGATAAGACTTGCCCTCTTGTCTCAAAATAAGTTACCGATGTTAGTACCACCTCAACACAGGTTCATACCTAGTGAGGTGGTAAACCGATATGTCAAAAGATTAATTTCCTTTCTAAGCTAGGTATAATATGTACACTTATTATAAAATGTTATTGTGTTAGGATAAGGATTTTCTTTTTGTAAATTGTAACTTTAATTATGGAAAAAAAATAAATAAAATAAAATAAAAATAAAAAGTGAATTGAAAGAAGCCGATCCTATTTACTAAGCGACAAGCGATTACCCCCACTACAAATTACTAAGCATTTGTCGCTTGCTGACTCGTGACAACAGCCGCTGCAGTGTTTAGTGACAAGTGACGAAATGGCTAGTGACACACGTTTCTCTCTGTTTACGGGACATTTTCTAAGTTTATTTTGTGATTATGAAGGGGACCGTGGTGTTTTGTTTCGAATGGATGTCGTGCCAATAATACTTTTCTGCGACAAGTACTCAGTGACAAGTACTGAGACCGTGTAAACCTAGCAAATGCTTGTCCATATTGCTTATGGTGCTCCTAAACGGCCCACAATTTCGCTGCAATATGTGGCTGCAATACAGTTGCCCGGGGACATTGCTAGCAATACCAGCCATACTTTGCAATAGTGATGGGCGTGATTCTCAATTTTAAATCACGCGATGATCACGTTACTGGTATTTTATCACGCGTGATAATAACTGCTACTCGTGATTTTCGTGATTGTACTGAAATGTACTGTGAAACGTTAAGTAACAAAGTTTCGTCAATGTGATAACTGATAATAGAAACGCGCATTATATTTGCTTAAGAGCCTTATTACAAAATAGCGTAGGTATTCTTTTAAAATGAGTTGAAAAAATGAACGCATTTTTTTTTGGATGTAACTATAAAAGATAGGATAAATAAATAAATAAATAACTATTCAACCCTGGGAGAAAACCGCGGCACTGAGCGCTCTTCTCTTGCGCAAGCAAATATATACACAATTTCTAATTGTTTTTTGCAGTGTTTTCTCCTTTCTAATGACAATAATTTATATTATGTCGTATTGCTAAAAGAGTGAACTTTAATATAGTATAAGTATTATATAAGAATCTTATTTTATTTCTGAGAAAATTAGAATGATACAGGAAGATTTTTTTTTAATTTTGTGTAATTGTAAGTAATGTATACCTTGGATATGTGGTCAAAAAACGAAAAAATAAAGCCGTAGTGTACATCAAGAATACATGACGGACATAAAAAAAAATAGTATACGGTTTTCGTTGTAGTGATATTACTATATTAAGGAGCTCAAAGTTTGCCTTCCGAGCGTTTTACGAATAACGACTTTCGGAAAATGGGCTGAATAAGTAAATAATATTCGTTATATCTAAAATTAAAGGCCGCTATGGTCAACATCAAGAAATGGTCCAGGTAATTCAGTAATTAAAGTTTGTAGAAATCTCTTCATTTCTTGGAATTAGAACGCCAAAAATCCACTTTTCTTGCGTTTCTGGAAAAAATATGTGATAGGGCTCTTAATATTTATTACTAATTAGAAGAATTAGCGTTCAGAAAGATTAACTCTCTCGCTCTTTTGGTGCTAAGCCGAGTTCGTCTTTCTGAAATAATGTAGCCAGCTTTCGAAAAAACCCTTTCACAAGGCACGCTTGTCGCTACTACATGGCAATTTGACTTAAATAGCTGATATAAATTTGGGTATATATATTTCCGACTGCTCCACCATTGTAAAGGACAACTATTTCTATGTATTGTTTCTTCATTTAAATACATTTTAACTTCCTCCTGTGCCTTGTTGATGGATGATATCGGTTGACGGATAGTTTCTAAAGTATTCGCCATTTTCAACACACTGAATACTTCGACGTTGATGGAGTAGGATGGATGGCAGCATTCGTTTCAGTGATGGGTTGTGCAGCCAGTTCCCGATTTATCATGTTTATGATGTGTTGTTTAATATCTGTGACAGCAGCTTGATTACTGAAACAATGGTTTTTGAATCTTGGGTCCATAAACGTGCTCATGGCAAGTTCAGTTTTAAATTCCAGATTTTTATATCGTGCGTCCAATTCGTTTTTTAATTTTTCCAACATTTGTGTAGAAGCGCTGTATTTTACGTAATTTTTTAATCGTTCACAAACATATTTAAGTCCATCTGTTAGTACGATGGCCATGCTGGCAGAAAGGTATTTTTCACCACTCATTTGGGTGGTCACTTCTTCGAATGGTCGCAATATCATACATAATTCCTTACGCGTCTCCCATTCCTCGACCGTTACCAGGACGTCAATACTCAGCCGGGGCATGATCGCTTGCAAAGTTTCTTGCAAAGTAGACATACGTTCCATCATATAAAATACGGAATTCCATCTAGTTGGTACGCATTTCTTTAAAAGTAATGGCTGCGACTTTTTTTGGAAATCGGTTTGATATTTCATGAGTTGCTCTGTGGCAGAAGCACTTCGATGGACATGTGAGACTATTTTTTTAATTTTTTCTATCAAAAACAGGTATGGCGAGAGAGACTTTTCGACAACTAAGTTTAGTGTATGGACGTAACATCCGAAATGGGACCAGCCAATTGTTTTGATTGCTTTTGTAATATTTGCAGCATTGTCTGAGATGGCACATGTTACCTTTTCTTTGAGGCCCCATCTCTCCACAATTTCTATTAAAGCTTTCGATAGCGATTCAGAGGTGTGTGGGCCACTAAAGTGTTCACAGTCTAATATAATACATTTGAGCTCCAGTTTTTCAGTGTCGTCTTTCAAAAAATGAACAGTCACTGCCATGAATGACTCCATTTTCCGTGAGGTCCAACAGTCTGTGGTAATACACACTTTTTCAGCATGCTTTTGAAGCTCTTCCCTCACTACTGCTACTTTATTCGTAAATGCGCCAGGAATAAGTGTTGAAGAAATATATTTTCTGCTAGGTAATTCATAATTAGGGTTTAATTTTTTTATCAATTCTCTGAAGCCCTTGTCTTCAACTACTGAAAACGGCTGGAAATCCTGGATAAAAAGGTTCAGTAGCGCTTTATTTATATCTTTTATTTCCCCACGCTCCAGCCTTCTTGTAACATAACTAGATATTTCTCTTTGCCGTTTTGGTTGTGGTAGTCTCATTGTATTTGATGCATTACCAGTGGAAGACACAGAAAGTGGCAGAATAGTAGCAGAAAGTCCCGCATCTAGTTCAACTGCTGCAGAACTTGCAGGAATAGGAACATTAAGTATTCTCGGTGCTACATCTTCCTGACGTGTAGTCAATGTCATATAAGAACTTACATGTTTTATTTTAAAATGTCTTTTTAAATTTGTGGACGTAGTTTTAAAAGAATATTTCTGTTTACACAAATTGCACTCTGCTACTTTATTTTCAAGTGGTATAAAGTATGACCACACATCATTTCTCTGTGTTGACATATTGTTTATTTAGGTAAGTACGTAACTTTTTAACTAAATAACTTTTCAGTTTTCACAAAGCCACTTGTCCCTAAATGTTCTTTTATTGCTTTCAAATCATGAGCAAACTCATTTACCTACATTTACATCGCTAAGACGCGAGCGATAACAGTGTCCAAATTCACGTACGAAATGAACGCGCCACTGCCATCGCCCAGGCGGCGCGGGCGTTCGCCAGAACGAACGGCGGATCACTAATCACGGCGGATCACTGTCAAATCACTGATCGGCTATCAGTGACTATGAATGAACGAAACCAAGTGATGAAGTGAACCGGTTCAAATCGGCGCCTACCGCTTATCGTTCAGTGGCGCAGTCGTTCGACGGCGATCAGTGAGAACGGCCAATCACTGATCAGTGATCCGTCGCGTCGTAGCGGCGCGGCGTGATGGCAGCGCGGTGCTGTTCGTAGCCGTGATTCAAATAGCATGTTCTTTCAAATTCTCGTAACGCGTTCTTCGTGATTACAAATATCACACGTTATTGTTATTGCTATTCGTGATCACACCCATCACTACTTTGCAATATACGGAAATATATTTAGTATATCCCGGCCACATATGTTTCGTATGGCCGAAGCATTTTTATGTGTTGATGGACGATCGCTTCGCAATCGAAAATACTGAAATATTGCCCGGCAAGCTTTATTGCTGTTTCGTTTCGCGCCATAAGTTCGTCCCTTTCTGATGCGAGGAAAGACGCACAACATCATCAATTTTTATTTATATCATCTGATGGGGAGCTAATGGGTTCTTGTTAAGTTGGCCACGAAGACCGATCGGTCACACTCAAGGGTCAACAACCATCCGGCGGCCTCTACGCATGAAGTGCGAGCCCGGATAGGACTCTGGCCTTAGGGCTAGTTTCCCCCAGGAGTCAACCTTGTGGCGCTCCTGGACGGTTTGCGCACCGTGCGGCGTAAGCTAATCGATTGTGAATTCTGACTAACAGTCGGTGGAGTCTGGAAACAGTACTGTTTCCTCCTGTTTTTGGGAGCTAATGGGCCCATGATGAGGTGGCCACAATGACCCATGTGTTCAGGGTCGGTCACACTCACGGGTCAACACCCATCCGATGGCCTCCACGCATGGGGTGCGAGCCTGGGTAGGACACTGGGTCAACCAGTCTCCCCTGGGAATCAATCCTCTGGCGCTCCTGGACGGTCTGCGCACCGAGCGGCGCAAGCCAATCGATTGTGCTCTCCGACTAACAATCGGGGGAGTCTGGGAACTGTATTGTTTCCTATAGAGTGTAATGGACAAAAACCATTACGGGTTTTACAAACATTAAAATAAGTAGTTACTGCCAAAATTAGATAACAAACATAACATAACAGTAGTATAGGTTACAAGCGAATTTCATCGCATATTATGCATCACTAGCGATTAGATTGAACACGGGAGTAGAGGATCGCTAGTGAGATTATTTTTTTTTTGGCCTGAAGAGCTCGCCTGGGAAGGTCGTCGTTTTAGTGCGGCGACCGGTTTTTGCCTCCGGCGATTACCGGTCGCCGGAACTCCATTTCAATTGAGAGCGGCCTACCGTCATCTGCAAATAATTTATAAAGTCAAAGTCATCTCTTAAAATCTATAACTAGAATCAAGTGCGGCGCCGGCAAAGCATTCCAGCGTGATTTCCACATCCTATTTGGGCAAGTAGCTTATATATTCTCACTGTAGATTCTAAAGTAAACTCAATTTCTTTCGTTTAATTTGAAATATCAAAGTCGTGCCATATTTAGTCCTTCAGACGCACCTTGCACGATATATATACGTGCTAACACGTTTTTCTAAATATATAAAGCCGTAATTTTGAGAATAGGATCAATGATAGATACCGCCAGTAAATTCTAAAATTGTACGGCGATCTCTAGTTAAAAATGGAAGCTGTAAAATAAATAAATATAATTAATAACGCACGTTAGAAAATCCTATGGATTAAAACGTGGCAGAGTCGAGGTGGCATTGAGTTCTTCCCGAGGCGATTAATAAATCAAATAAATTAATAGAAAAAGCCAAGTCATAAAAAACCAAATTCTAGATAATTATAGCTGCAAGTCGTCGTCAGGGCACAAACCTGAATATGTAGTATTTCTAATTTAAATAGCAGGGAAAAACTATAGACCAAAAGACTACCGTCATTTGTACCATTAGAAAGCGTAGATTACCCGACACCAAAATTGCCGAATCATTGTAGGGCAAAATAGGGAAAACCAAAAATGAATAATGCTCATCGAAACACGGTTAAAATGGAACAACTGTAACATACTTTCATAAAACCTCGAACGGCCTTTCGACGATCGACGTAGTAAATTAAATTTTCATAAATAATATAAATAGTCAAAATCATATATCTAGATTCGGGAAATGTATCCGCAACAGGTTCATTGAAAATAAACAACAAATATATGTCGGAAAAATATCTTTTATTTTTTTACTCATAATACTGAGAATCTATCACATTATCAGAACAATTTCATTTTTATATCATCCTATAATTTCATTTCTATATAAATAAAATCGAGTTTAAAACCGTAAAAGGAAAGGATCGATTAAGGTACATATATTAAATATTAAAATCAGTTTCAATAATATCTTAAGAAAATTCATTAAAAATCCATGATTCTTTATCAAAGAAATAAAAATATATTTATTCGTGTTGCAAGATAAATTTACGTATATTTCAGAAAGGCTCAATTTAAATTAACGGCAAAATCTGCCGTCGCGTCCGCGCCACCTGGCGGCGAAACGCGGGCATTATTAGCACAGTGCAGGATTGAACAAATGGTAGCAATATTTGGTAACTAACTCGCCGCGCCACAGCAAGAGGGCGTGCGAGCGAGAATAATGTATACGATTTAATAGGAGGAGTGGCCTAGGGAATAATAATTTAATATCCATAAAGGCCGTTCATCCCACAAGGGATGGTCAACTTGCCGTAGACTGGGTCAATAAGGGATTCTAATACCCCGTGCCTGAGATGGACTGAGCTGACTGGCGCAAATCCCGACGCAGCCTACATTCCCCTGCCCCAGAGAACTTCTAAACGGCGGAATTACTCTGGCACTTGTACGTGGATCCGAATAAATCTTCGTTTCTTCCGGGCTGGCGCCTATTATAAAAAATAAATCTTTACATATCGTCCGGAAGCATATTGGCAAATACAAATTATTGTATTCTAGAAAGCTAGCTAATATATTAAAATTATTCGGGTCTCATGACAAATTGGCGAGCCAACGGGGGCTAATTTTTTTTTCAAACATTCCAAACAGTATTCTTTTTCAAAACAATTTTATCTTCTGTTTGACTAAATAACCAAGTTGGACGCTTGACAAATTGGCTTCCAACTTGGGGCTTATAGTATAGTAATTTTTTTACAAACAATTTTTTTTCAATATAATTTATCTTTTGTCTTTAAAGCGATCACGCTGGTCGCCTGAAAATTGTCGCCCAGCGCGGGGCTATTTTTTTTTCAAAACTTTCATATATTTTTAATATCAATCTTTCAAAACTTTTTTGTATATTTTTAATATCAATTACTCTTTTTTACTACAACAATATTTCCCGCCCTCCCACCCTTTCTTTCTTATATATCCTAACTTTTCAAACATATTAATATATTACTGTTGCGAAATTATTATTAAATATTTATTATTATTTTTATACAGGCAACGAACTTGGTACTAATTAATTTTAAAAAAATAAAATAAACACAACACACACATACACGTTTACACACTGCCACGCTTTAAAAAAAAGCACTTTAAAATTTCAATAAAATTTTAATAAAATATTTATAAATACATTATAATATAACATCTTTAATAAATGATTCAATTTTAGCTTTTTATAAACGGAAAGGTAAACATTGCGTCAACTATAATAATATCAAGAATTTCTCTGTTCTTATATAAAATTGCAAGCACTTATACATTACCATGGAATACCTAGCGTCGCAAATGAATCATACGGAACTCTAAAAACAAATGTGAAAACTGGAAATACGTACGAACACTACTGTGTGCGTCAAACAGTACATGGGCTTCAGGCACTTAAGAAAATACGATTACAGGAAGTTTAATATATCTGATAGTGACAAAATAAGTAAATGATTGAGAAATAAAACACTGCGAACTAAAAACGTAAAGAAGGGAATAAACTTAAAAGAAAAAACGAAACAAACTAATTTCGAAAAATAATAATATTGAATTATGGTAACGAGGAACTACACTTAGAGGTTGTACACGAGTACAGGGTGTCAAAAAGAAAATACACGCAGAAAAATTTAAAACTTACTTAGCAAATTTAAATAACATATAATAATTTAGAATCAACACTTAGAAATATACCCTGATATACAGGGTGGTTCAAAAAATTGTTTTTTTCTTTAATTTTTATTTCTTTCATGTGAGTCATCTTCTAGCTTTAGCACCTATATATGTACTAATAATTTTCAGCGTTAAACTTCCAAACTTGAAACTTTTAAATTTTATCTAGCAAACGACTTTACACTTTCACAACCATATTGTTCAAGTATAACAAGATATGACTTTAGATTTTTTCCCAAAACATGTACACACATAAAATTTGGTAAGTAGTTGACACATTGAGCGGCTTCACCTATATACTCTCTGGGATCGATTTATTTACCAAATTCTGTTGGTTATTCCCGTTAAGAAAAGCCACCTCAGCCAATATTATCAAACACCTAGAAAATAACGTATTTCTGGCATACGGAACACCTGCGGTAATAACGTTAGACAACGCATCATATTTTAGGTCAAAAGCATTCAAAAATTTTACGGAGAAATATAAAATCCCAAAATTATTCTATGGATGCGTATATGCCCCTCAATCGAACGCAGTCGAACGTTATAATCAAACTATAGAAACGAGTTTATCAATTCTAGCAGGAAAAGACCAAAGATCGTGGGATAAACATTTATCTTTAATCCAAAACGCGTTAAATAATCATCAAAATCTGGCAACAGGCTTTACTCCATCATACCTTATGTACGCTCGTGAACCGATGGTTAATGGCCGCTACCATAAAATGTTTAGTTTCATTCCCATAGAAAAGTCCAAAATAGCAATAGACAGTCCACAGGAATTCGCAAAAGGACTCGAGACGCTCGCGGACGCATATGACGTCGTGCGGGAAAGACTCATGGAGGCCTTCAAAAATAACGCCTCGAAATATAACCTGAGGAGAAAGCACGTCGAATTCTCAGTCGGTGATTTCGTATGGGCTAAAAATCACATGCAATCACGAAAAGCGGAGTTTTTCTCAAACAAACTAGCGCCCAGATATTCAAAATGCAAAATCGTCGCGAAAAAGTCGCCTGTAGCAGTGGCGTGCCCAGGGTTCGTAAATAGGGCAAGCCCGACATACCTTTTTGTGTTTTTTTACGCTTTTTATAGTAAAAAAGTGGTACCTCTTTACTCTTTAATCTTCAGTTTGAAATTTACTGCTTGGGTCGTACATTCAATAAAGCACACTGAAGGCATGCTACTGCAAGACAGAATTTAACATATACTTATCAGCAGTCGCATACCTCTAGTGGCTTTAAAGGACTCTCTTGCGTCGTTGCGTCTCAAACGAGGTGCTGAGTTATTTTGTAGATTGTTTTCATAAATTTGATCAAATTCATATTGAAATTCAACACGTAACCAAGTCTGAAATTCCTTTATTTTGTTTTCCTTCATTAATTCCTATAACCCACATCGACTTGTGATTTTTGAAGAATGTTGTACAAGCTCTCAGCTTTTTCAAAAATTCGGCGGAAAACAAGGTGAAAAAATTTAAATGGAAAGATCGCATCGAGTTTTCAAAATTCTCCGCTGCTAAAACCGTATCCCCGTCCCAGTCCTGCGGGTGGTTACATATGTCAGAAAACAAAATAATAAGAATACATTACTGACCACAAAGGACAATTTCCTCCATTTTTTATCAGGCACTAAAAACCACAAATCAATTGAAATTACACAATAAAAAATTAGCCCGACGCGACGTCGGTCGCACATTTAAATCCAAACTAATTATAATGAAGTCGCGCTTTCTGTTGACACGTTCGCATTCACAGTTCGCATTCAACGTCATGGCTAAGCAAGCCCGGCTTAGCTCCCGATACAAAAGTTGTATATAGACATATATTGTTTAGCGTAATTTGCCACAGGTGCGAATGAGAGGAACACTGATTTTGAAAGCCGCATTGAAAGCCCAATATGTGCGAGCGAAACAGCAATCGCGCCCTGTAGATAATTATCGCACCTGTCGATAACAGTTTTTTTCTCGCGTGGAGCGAGCTGTGCGCGTTAGATGGCAGTAGTAGCGCTAGCAAAATGATTTATTTAATTGTTTTTTTTACGAATTGTGTTATTAATTTATTTAATCGTTAATTTGGAAGTATAGGCAAGCCAGGCTTTTCGGCTTATATGAAGAGACCGCCACTGGCCTGTAGCCTATGTATTGGTTGACGAACACGGCAAAAATCGTGGAACGTATCACATAAAAGACCTGTGTAAAAATTAGAGTCACATAAAATACACATAACATCTCACATTGCAAACAGAATTCGCAAAATATCCACATGTAATCCAGAATATGCAAAATCACAAAAAGTAACGACTATATTGGGTACACCATGAGATAATTACAAGTGAAAAGTAAAAAGTAAAAATATAAAAACAGAGCAAATATATAAAGTATTAAGTAAACAAATGTAACAGATACGGTATATACGTATTCGATACAAATATTCAAAGCTAAAAATAATAAGCACAAGTAAAAAATAAAATAGCAGATACACTGGGGCGTAGCATGATAAAAATAAAACACATACAACCCTAAATTTTCCTCAAGTAAAATAAATATATATATAATTTCACATACACTAGATGACATCATTAAAAAAAAATTTTTTTTCTTAACATCTTATCCGGCTAAGAACCCGGATTGTCTGGAAGAAGTTCAGGAGAAGGAATAGTACCAAGTTTCGCGTCAAACATATTTATATAAAATATCATATATATGTATATATTTAACATATAATATAGTAAAAAAAGGAGCCATGCGGATAAGTCTAAGGATTGAGACACTTCTATACCTATCATTTTATACTATATATTTGCATATAAGCAAAAACTGAAGGGTTCGGTGATCTAACCCTGCTCATGGAGTAAAAACACCTGGGTGCTTTATACCCGTCTATTGTAAACATCATCTGACATGTAGAATTAAAATTTACTTTGATCAGCTCTGAAGAATACAAATTATTTTATTTTATTATATTTTAAATAGAGTATACCGGACGTTAAGCCGTTCGCGTTCAAATTAAAATTGTTCACGGACAGGTCCTAAATTCATTTATGAATAAACTCTAATATTATTATTTATTTTTTATTATTATGTAATTACATGGAAAAACTGCTGACATTTCTAATTAGCGACTAGAATGTTCACGATAAAAAAAACCATTGTATATTACAACATATAGCTACAGAAAGATCTCGTCCGATCCTGAATTTATCAGGACATGGAATATTTTTTCCATAGGTACCATGATTTGTTTTTATTGTTTTTTTTCTTCAAAAAAGACTTATAGATTTTCCGTTATGTCCCGCTGAAACGCTGCTCAAAATTAGTTTGTCCATAAACGCTCATAGTTAGTAGCGAATTAGTCTTAGCTGAACACGTAATTTCTGATGAAGCGTACAATACTGTAGAGAAGAATCATTTTGTACTGTCAAGAACTGGTAAAAATAATAAATACAAGGCGGTCGGTTTTAGTATGAAAGATTGTATGCAAGGAAGATGTTGTATGTAGACGTAAGCAAGTAGAATGAACGCATCGCGAAAGAGAAAAACTTAAGCTAAATATTGAAAATTCTATCATTCACACTCAAGACAACAATAATAACATCTCAGTAAAATATATGTTCAACACAAACATTAAATTCGGAAGGCATAAAAACCTGATAAGTTAAATAAATTCTTGTCGAACAAGGTATATAAGATTTACTATTAACTTACTACTACTAGAGCAAATTACGTAGTTAATATGCGCTTTAGATCGCAGAACAGTCACCATATATAGTATCATAAACATATTTCAAAAAAATCTAAAGATTTTCCCATATTCTTCTTTTTTATATTAAAAACTATAGTGTCCACGTTTCCGCATGAATTAAAATTATGTGGATCGACGTCTATTATTGTTTCAACAGAGACTGGTCACCAATATATAGTTCATTTTCTTTACAAAAATCTTATAAATATTTTAAAGGGAAATCTCATATACCTATACTGATATATATTTTATACTTTTACTCGGGGAGACCAATACCACTGAGACGGTGAAAAAATCTATTATATAAATCTTATCAATGTCAGTGGAACCCTCACCATGACATACTATTAACCAACCATACTTGGTATAAATTATAAAAATATTTTTTAATAAATTAAATATAAAAATGCGAGATACTATCTACATCTCACAACATATAAATCTGATATAAATATACACTCTTCAATGTTTTGCAATATTCTTAAAAAAAAAGGTATCACGCTAGAAAATTTAATCTGCCCATAACTTATTAAGCCAGCCACACAATTAACTAAAGATCGACGCTGAGACATAGTTTGCTTTATATTATTTGTTTTGTAATAATTAAAGATAAGCTCTTACAAAAAGTAGAGTATTATCAAAATATATATTTTTTAATTAAATACTTTAATCTAGAAAACTTCATCACGTGTTTGAAGAAAAATAATGCTAAAAAAACAAAAGGTGTACCCAAACGGACACCTAATAAAATGTAACTTTTAAATTTAAATACTGGAAGCTTATTTAAAAGCAATGTGGGAGAATTTTTGTTAAAAAAGTAAAATGAAACATGTGTTAAATAGTAAGAACTAGATGTAGTAAGCTAAAGCTTGTTTAATTTGTAAAGAAAACGCAGAAGCACGTCTCTTTTTGTTCCCTCAATTGTTTGATAGAAAAATAAAAGTATATACAGAGAATATGCCCTTCCTGTCAAAACCCTTCCTAAAGATTTGCCAGCTAACCGTAACCCTAGTCAAAAAAAATGTAAGACCATATGATGCAGCAAAGAAATTGTACATTCCAGAACGAGACAGAGCGACGAGAAAGATGACTACAAAAAAAAAGGACAAAACGAAACGCTATATGGCAGCTGTAAGAACCACGACGCAGACGACTGAGATCTACAGCAATTCGCTCACGACTCCTCGAAAGCGCAGCGCACCCACATAATTGAATAGCAAAGGAAGATACCCGAGGATCGACCAAAGTAACTAAGATCCAATCACGCTTATCCGACTCCAGATCACGCAAAAACCTAAGGTAAAAAGTCGAAATATTTCCTTTTTCACCACAACAGGAAGGCCAGGAGGCACGTAAATAGATGAAACCACCTATGACGTCAGCACCGGCAACAAAGCGACCTGCAGTATTACCAGGGACGGTATCGTGGACCAACCGGTAAACAAAAACGGACAAGCGCGTGAACGCGACAATTTCCCCAAAATTGAGAGAAAGTGCGGACTGCATTGTTTAAATAGATAGAGACTAATATACCAATTGACAGTGCATTGATCTTCAAACCAGTGTAGCAACTTTTAAAAAGTGCATTTGTGCAGTGGGGGCAGAAAGGGGGGAAAACAGGATAAAGGAGATAGGAATTGGACAAACTTTTAAACGTTTTTTTGAACCAGTACATCTACACATCGATAGACTTTATAAAAAGCATCTGATATTGTGTCCAGATCTACGTGTATAAATTGACATTTTCGTGTTCAAGCTCCGAAGCAAAAAGCTTTGGGAGCGAACCTCTACTAATATGACTTTCTTCTCTACATCTCTTACCAAGGTGACGAGTTCCGGACGCAACGAGGCAAAAAGACGACAACTGAGCATCATATGGGCTACTACAAACACTAATGAATGGAAAATTCAAAAAGGAAATACGGCAAAACGGCGGACAATGACAAGACCCTGGACGGAGCGGAAAAAGACGACACAGGCCACTGTATCCCCTTTATCAAAAATTGAAAAATTTAACCCCTTGAGTATGATACGACCAAATCTGGTTCTGAAACAATTATCCGTTGAGTATGATACGACCAGATCTGGTTCCGCGTTTTTTTCACTTCTTTGACGTTCTCATATTTATTCATAATTATCTAATTGTTTTACAAAATGATATTTCAATATTCTATATTCGAAATTTCAATGCAATCATTGTGCAGTTGTTCTTTTTATGATTGGTGTAGTAGTTTCGTAGTTATAGTACTTTAAGGTCGATGTCGCCGAAAATCCTGCAAAAGAGACAGATGCATCCATGAAAATACCCATTTACTCCAAGGGTTAAGGTTGTACAAGACGTGTTTCGCAGAGCATTTTCTAATTTGGATAAATAGCTAATTATGAAGAATGAAACAGGAACCAAAAAAATAAAATAACTTTCTTTTTATAAACTTAATAGAAAATCGGAAAACCTCAAAATTTCCAACTTGGGAAAAATTATTATAAAACTTTAATTTCTTTAAATAATAGGAGACTAGAAGCAGGGGTTATCTCTTGATATCAATGTAGTTAAACTGTCAATATAAAATAGGATAGAAGTTTTAGAAATTTTTTTATGTCGTAGCAGGCGTAGCACGGCAACTGAAAAACCGTAGCGAGGGCTACGCTTTAGGTGGTAGATTCTTATAATAGTTATTAAAATCTTTTGTGTTTAAGGTCTTCGTGGGCGAAGACTGAACATCTTTTCCGGCATGTAATGGACAAAAACCATTACGGGTTTTACAAACATTAAAATAAGTAGTTACTGCCAAAATTAGATAACAAACATAACATAACAGTGGTATAGGTTACAAGCGAATTTCATCGCATATTATGCATCACTAGCGATTAGATTGAACACGGGAGTAGAGGATCGCTAGTGAGATTATTTTTTTTTGGCCTGAAGAGCTCGCCTGGGAAGGTCGTCGTTTTAGTGCGGCGACCGGTTTTTGCCTCCGGCGATTACCGGTCGCCGGAACTCCATTTCAATTGAGAGCGGCCTACCGTCATCTGCAAATAATTTATAAAGTCAAAGTCATCTCTTAAAATCTATAACTAGAATCAAGTGCGGCGCCGGCAAAGCATTCCAGCGTGATTTCCACATCCTATTTGGGCAAGTAGCTTATATATTCTCACTGTAGATTCTAAAGTAAACTCAATTTCTTTCGTTTAATTTGAAATATCAAAGTCGTGCCATATTTAGTCCTTCAGACGCACCTTGCACGATATATATACGTGCTAACACGTTTTTCTAAATATATAAAGCCGTAATTTTGAGAATAGGATCAATGATAGATACCGCCAGTAAATTCTAAAATTGTACGGCGATCTCTAGTTAAAAATGGAAGCTGTAAAATAAATAAATATAATTAATAACGCACGTTAGAAAATCCTATGGATTAAAACGTGGCAGAGTCGAGGTGGCATTGAGT
This sequence comes from Micropterix aruncella, assembly GCA_944548615.1. Lineage (NCBI taxonomy): Eukaryota > Metazoa > Arthropoda > Insecta > Lepidoptera > Micropterigidae > Micropterix > Micropterix aruncella. The sequence goes on from OX155967.1 coordinate 10,225,543, forward strand.
TCTTCCCGAGGCGATTAATAAATCAAATAAATTAATAGAAAAAGCCAAGTCACAAAAAACCAAATTCTAGATAATTATAGCTGCAAGTCGTCGTCAGGGCACAAACCTGAATATGTAGTATTTCTAATTTAAATAGCAGGGAAAAACTATAGACCAAAAGACTACCGTCATTTGTACCATTAGAAAGCGTAGATTACCCGACACCAAAATTGCCGAATCATTGTAGGGCAAAATAGGGAAAACCAAAAATGAATAATGCTCATCGAAACACGGTTAAAATGGAACAACTGTAACATACTTTCATAAAACCTCGAACGGCCTTTCGACGATCGACGTAGTAAATTAAATTTTCATAAATAATATAAATAGTCAAAATCATATATCTAGATTCGGGAAATGTATCCGCAACAGGTTCATTGAAAATAAACAACAAATATATGTCGGAAAAATATCTTTTATTTTTTTACTCATAATACTGAGAATCTATCACATTATCAGAACAATTTCATTTTTATATCATCCTATAATTTCATTTCTATATAAATAAAATCGAGTTTAAAACCGTAAAAGGAAAGGATCGATTAAGGTACATATATTAAATATTAAAATCAGTTTCAATAATATCTTAAGAAAATTCATTAAAAATCCATGATTCTTTATCAAAGAAATAAAAATATATTTATTCGTGTTGCAAGATAAATTTACGTATATTTCAGAAAGGCTCAATTTAAATTAACGGCAAAATCTGCCGTCGCGTCCGCGCCACCTGGCGGCGAAACGCGGGCATTATTAGCACAGTGCAGGATTGAACAAATGGTAGCAATATTTGGTAACTAACTCGCCGCGCCACAGCAAGAGGGCGTGCGAGCGAGAATAATGTATACGATTTAATAGGAGGAGTGGCCTAGGGAATAATAATTTAATATCCATAAAGGCCGTTCATCCCACAAGGGATGGTCAACTTGCCGTAGACTGGGTCAATAAGGGATTCTAATACCCCGTGCCTGAGATGGACTGAGCTGACTGGCGCAAATCCCGACGCAGCCTACATTCCCCTGCCCCAGAGAACTTCTAAACGGCGGAATTACTCTGGCACTTGTACGTGGATCCGAATAAATCTTCGTTTCTTCCGGGCTGGCGCCTATTATAAAAAATAAATCTTTACATATCGTCCGGAAGCATATTGGCAAATAAAAATTATTGTATTCTAGAAAGCTAGCTAATATATTAAAATTATTCGGGTCTCATGACAAGAGCGTGGGTAGTTGTCTACCTTACGGCGACTGCTCTTGAAATGACCATTGGCCATCCGATCCCGGTTCAGAGTCGGGCAAAGGACGCCTTGGTCCGCGATAGATTCGGTGCACTCCGTTTTACCGCTTCGTAAGGGAGAGGATCGCGCAAGCGACCTCGAACTCGGAACCAATCGAGAGACCGGAGAAATCTGGTCACAATTGGAAGTGAGGGCGCGAGTATCTCGAGCCCGCCGGGTTTATTCCTGGCTCACTCGCGGTAAGGCGTTGGACTCTCACGGGTTGTGACGTAGCTGGACGTAGGATTGTACTGTCCAAAGTCTTCTACGTTCACTGCAGGGCGACAGAACGACTAATCGTTAAAACGTCCTGTGGTGACGGGCTCACCCGTTGTAGTCGACACCGCAAGATGTTTCCTATAGAGCGGGGGTAGTTGTCGAACTTATAGCGACTGCTCTTGAAACGACCATCGGCTACCCGATTACGGGTGAAGAGCCGGACAAATCATGCCGTGGTCCGCGATAGATTCGGTTGACACCGTTTCACCGCTACGTAAGGGAGAGGACCGCGCAAGCGACCTCGATTCTTTAACCAGTCAGGAGGTAGGAGTTATCCTGAATGTTAATTCCAGACGGTGATATCCTTCCAAACTGGCAGTCATGGGGCGAGGCTACTCGCTGGGTACCTTTCCCGGTGCCTCGCCGTAAGGCGTTGGCCTCTGACGGGCAGGCGGCGGAGCTTGACGGTTTACTGTTTTCCGGAATCTGGCCTGCTGATTCAACCCCGGAAAAAAATATCCGCATGATTAATTTCATATTCGATATAATAACGCCAATTATGAACCCCTGAAAATCGGCAATCTGTGAAGACTTCGGGTCGGATACGTATTTATTTGCCTACCTTCATTATGCTGGGCTTACAATAATAAAAACGAAGTTCGTAAGAATGCGCACGGCAGCCGTCGGAACGGCAAAATGGCGGTATCGCATTATGTTTGATATGATCTGCGGTTGAAATTATTAGGTAATATAATAATATATAAAATTTAATTTGTTATTTTTACTGACACAACCGTGGCACTCCAATAAGACTCAGGAAGTGAGCTCGCCTTATCACAGGAGTGCCTAGCAAGGCGGGCTCGGTTTTACTTTTTTCGGCACATTAGGAATAATTTTATGCTTTTTAAGATATAATTTATGCACAATTTGGCCTGGGCACAGACAGATGTATGCCTAAATTTAGAAGCATATAGCGGTATTTTCTGGATTGTACATTATATTTCTTTTGTGCTATTGCGTTTGAATGTTTATGTAACGAATAAATAAATAAATAAATACTGTCTGATCTGAAAGTATCAGCTTTTACAAAACTCTTGCACTTTTTGGTCGCTGGCTCCCCAACTATACATTTTGACCTTAAGTTGCAACCCTCGGCAAAACAATATCTAAAATTAAAAGCGAAAATATATAAATAAATAAAATTATATAAAATCGACATTCGTCGCATGAAACCTAAAAAAGAAGCGAGATTATTCCGTCTCTTTCTTTGCACTTCATTTTGCGCCTGACGTGTTTCCCGGCCAGAGGCTTCAAAGCGGGCTTCTACGGACGAGTTTCCGTTGCCCATTAAAACTTTACAGCGCACAATCAGAGGCAGCGGTGCTTACCTGATGACGTGGCGCGTGAATCTTGCACTTATCGAAGTTGTAGTTTCCGACTGCAGTGGAAAGCTTGTTCTCACACAAACGACACTTTGTTTCTATTATCGTCGCGCTGAACTAAGTGTACACTATGCAACAACGTCAGTGCTGTTTCCATTTTTTAAATTTATTTTTTTATTATCTGTACTGTCTATACTAATATTATAAAGAGGTAAAGTTTGTGAGGTTGTAGGAAGTAATATCTAAATCTACTGAACCGATTTGAAAATTCTTTTATCAAAAGAAATCCACGTTATTTTTGAGTGTCATAGGCTATATCAATCCGAAAAATGAAAAGACTTTTGCGTGGTAGTCGGATTTGCAAAAGAAGTCGGAGAAAAAACGGTCGAATGAAAACGTTTCTTACGAACGCTGCCTTAACGATGATAGATAGTAATACTTTATATATATCATATAATTTTTAATACTTTAGAAGAGTCAGTAAAAAATGTTCAAACTGTACGCCAATTTAAGATAAAAGTAAGAAAATGGCTCCTTTATGAAGTAGGTCGTACAAAGACTGACAAAGAATTGCTTCATACAATAATTTAAAATATGTGTGTATGTAGATGTATGTGTGTGTGTGTGTTATTATTTATGTATGTATGTATGTTTGTATGTGTATATGTGTATATTTATGTAACTAACCCTTTATCATATATATTTGTATTAATATGTGTACTATTTTATGCCATTATCTTAGTGTTAGTATTGAAAGTAGTCTATTAGTCAGTACTACTCAAACTTCAGTACTACTCAAAAAAAGGCTTTATATTTATATGCCCAGATACAGGCTGTTCGGTCTAGTTGGGCATTCGTCTAGAATGATTGTATGGGTTGTGTTCATTTTCTTATTGCTTATTTAAATAGTTACAAATCATATCTGTACGATCTCACTGCGTTAACTCTCTACCAAGTTGTAATAAATAAATAAATAATAAAATAAAATATATGATTGAGTTTTAGAGAAAAGTTGTAGAGCTTCATATTGCCTACATAAAAGTCAGCGACAGCATATGTCTAACTTTTATATTTAAGTCACAAAAAGTAGTTGACTTAAAAAGTGTTTATTGGTCATATTATCAACAATTATGAATTCTTATCAAAATAAGTAAATTTATCGTCTCAAGTGTTTAAAACAAAAGACTTTTCCATTTTACTGCATATAATTTTCCTTTTACTGCATAAATGGTTAAAGAGATAATACGACATAGGTATGGAACCGCGACCGTATCTCGGGTTGGAACTCCTGAAAGACAATATATCTTGGTACCAAATAATAACATTACATCTAATATAGTATACAGAGAAGATTTGAACAATTAAAATAAACATAATTTATTCAATCATAATCATTTCATTTACTCATTTGTAACCCGGTAATATAGACAAATTGGCATGCAAATACATACATACATATGCAGTAAAAATATAACCCTCCTTTTGTCAGTCAGGAAATAAATCATAGCACTCTGTACTAACCGAACCACACTCATAATTTCATCACAAGTAAAAATGTTTACCGCCCAACGAAGTGGGCACGAGTCAGTCGGCATTATTGCAGCATAGTCGGCAATATTGCATTTTGTGATAATGACGGCATAGTCGGCAATATTGCAGCCACATATTGCCGTAAAGGTATAGCCCGTTTAGGAGCACCATAATCCAGTAATTGTGCCACGAAGATACGAAATGCCGCAAAGCACTCCTTGCTACTGACTAGGTCAGAATACCAAATGGGATATCCACTTATGTGGTCACACATCGCGGCATTGATATAATAGCTCCAACTAAGTTTCGTTATATTCTTCGTGAACGTGATTATTATGCATTCTTCATTTTATTTGATGTGACGTGTTTCCTGGCCAGAGGCTCCAATGCGGGCTTTTGCGGACGAGTTTCCGTTGCCCATTAAAACTTTACAATGCACAATCAGAGGAAGCGGTGATCACCTGACGTAGCGCGTGAATATTGCACTTGTCGAAGTTGTAGTTTCCGACTGCAGTTAAAAGCGTACTCTCACACAAACGACACACTGTTTCTAAAATCGCAGAGCGTGTGCATTGTTATCGTTATATGTGCACTGGACAGCAACGTTAGTGCTGTTTCTAGAGGTATTACATTACATACAAACATGTAATAATATATTACATAAAACATAATATAATAATATGACAATAATATTAATAATTATATTAATATGATAATAGTATTAATCCTACTATATAAACGCGAAAGTTTGTAAGAATGTATGTATGGATGTTTGTTACTCTTTCACGCAAAAACTACTGAATGGATTTTGATGAAACTTTACAATAATATAGCTTACACGTCAGAATAACACATAGGCTCTAATTTATAAAGATATATAGTTTTCTATCATCATTATCACAATTTTCCATCACGACGCGGGCGAAACCGCGGGGCGCAGCTAGTATATAATAATAAATACATGGAATTAGTTACATGCGCTTTTTCTTGCGCATTTGAGCCACAGTATTCAGTATTCAATTTATTTATTCAGAATATACAATAAAAGCATGAATTATGAATTAAAGCTAATTATCGGATATTAGAATTCGTCAGTTTAAATGTAGATATAAAACGATTAAAGCATAATATTAATTCGACAATAGCGTTGACTAAAGTCGGCTTTACACGGCAGACAAATAAAATTTTTAAAAAATTAGAGCTGAATCCATGTACATGAGTATACATATGAAATAGATAATTATTATAGGAATATTAATAGTCATCAAGAACATGCATACGACTCTTCCATCGCAGAAAAAAACATCGTTTGAAGGGCAACATACAAGTAACTAAATACCTTCATAGTTGTAGTAGTGGGAAATATACGAAAAGAGACACGGATGTACACCACACACAGAACGCACATGCCCACGACGAACAAGTCCGCAAGGCTGGAATTCGATTCGGAGATCCAGGATTGCATTTGGTATGAGGATCCATGATTGCATTTAATCCATTCTTCGCCTGGAAGGCTGTTTGAAAAGGCCTTAACACAAATAAGGCAAAAGCATTCTTCGTCTTCAATCTCGTCAGAAGATCTCTTTGAAGACAAAATCGTTGTATTCACCGTCTTTTTCTACTTTTACTTTCCTGGCAAGAAAATTATTGTATACGCACTTCCGTGTGTTCCTCCTCGATAGCGCCAAAACGCTTCATCCTATTGAACTGAAATTATGCATGCAGGCATCAATCAGTCATAGCAAGAGTTGAAAAGATTGTATTTAAAATCGGTCCACCAGGGGGCGCGCTAGTCATACTTCAATCTCGAAATATTGCAGTTAGATTCTTGAAATTCGGTGGTACACAGATGCCTTGTTGGACCAAAATGACATTGTAAAATAAAATATTTTGGTTGGAATATCTCGTATACGAGCGACTCAAAAAAAAATACCGCCGTATTTAGGAAAATACTACATAATTGTTGAAAAATTACAATTTTAATACCACAGAAATACTACAAAATATGCGACGCTCGAATGATAGATACATTTGAATTGTAGGTATTTTCGCGCAGGTATTGCGCAATTCCTTTTTCGTGTCGGACGAAAATATTCTTCTTTCGTGGGTTCTTATACCGCCTTATCTAGAGTGCTTTAACTTCGAAGAAGATAGACCAAGTACTCAGGATGCATAAAGTTTCGGACTAAAATATTCTTCTTCTTCCGATATTCTTCTTCTGCCGTGGGTTTCTATCCCACGGAATGGTTTAGGAGTGGGGTTGGGAGAGGTAGGCGTTGGAGCTCGGGGGTTGGGGGGCGGGGCGTCGGGTTTAGAGGTTTGGTTGGGTGGGGGTTGGGGAAGGGTTGTTAGAGGGGTGGAGTAGGGGGGGGCGGTGTTAAGGGCTTTGCGCGCGGGCGGGAGGTTGTCTGCTTGCCGGAAAAGTCTTGGGATGACACAACCGATTTTTTTCTAACTTCAGAGAATTCTGACTTCTAAACGCTTGAACCGATTTTGGTATTGTTAGAATCGTTATGTCATCCTGAGTGTCATAGGGTACCTAAACTGTCCAAATATTAAGTAAGTAGTTGTCTAAGTGTCTAAATGTCAATAAATTATCATAAATATATCGTGTTTAGTTTCAAATGAAGGGTACAATTGAGTACATTCCGACAATATACGTGTATCTACATATATGGATAAATATATAAACCACAAATATTTCATAATAAATAATTATAAATACAATGGTTCACTTTCTGTAATACTTTATATTGTGTGATTATTTTTTGTATAGAGTGCCTAAGATGACTATTAATATTCTTATAATAATTATTTATTTTACATGTATACTCTTGTAGGTACATGGATTCAGCTCTATTTTTTTTAATTTTATTTGTCTGCCATGTAAAGCCGACTTTAGTCAACGCTATTGTCAAATTAATTAATATTTCTGCTTTAATAGTTCTATATCTACATATATTAATATATTACTAGCAACTGACGAATTCTAATATGCGATAATGTTGTGATAATAATAATATAATATTGCGATAATATTGTGATAATATTGTGATAATAACTTCTGATAATTCATGCTTTTATTGTATATTCTGAATGAATAAATTGAATACTGAATACTGTAACGGCAGTCGTGTTTATTTATTGTTTTGATACATTTACTTGTTCACTTTTAAACTTCTGCATGGTTTTAACCAATCCTGAAATAATTATAATGTCTAGGAGCTACAATACAAAACTAAAGAGCGTTTACGCAAATTTACTTCTGGTTTTTTAATTGCATGTGTTGTGGCTGCGCAACTTCTCGTTAGAATTTTGTGGTCAGTGATGTTATGTGAGTCGCATTGTTGAGATAGTAAAGTCGGGTCACTTTTGCATAAATTTGCATACTAGCTGCTAGCATTACTGCTATCTCAGTTACATCTCTCATTCAATTTTGTCAGCTTGCTTTGTTCACACTACACGACAATGGCTTGGATATTACGTTGCCGCAGAGTGTTTCTTCTGGCAATTTAGCAATAATCATGCTCTGACGCAGTGGTAGCTATCTCAAAAGTTGGAGCATTATACACTAAAAGTTTCCGGCTTAACTATGTTTAAGAGGTGATAAAATAAATCGACAATGACTATGTACAAGACAAATAAAAACAACTAACAGTCTTCCTCTTCCCTCTTTTTAACCGACTTTAAAGAAAGGAGGAGGTTATCAATTCGGTTGTTTTTTTTTTAAATATTTGTTACCTCAGAACTCTGCCATTTATGAACCGATTTGGAAAATTCGTTTTTTATTTGAATATACCTACATATTGATCCCATTTTTTAATCAAAATCCTATTCTGATAATGGGATCCATGCGGAATTGAGGGAACTCCTCAAATTTTACCATATAAAGTTGAAAATATATATGTTGGTTCGATTCCGATGACAATGCTTTTTTTTATGGTAAGCATGACCTGTTTTTACACCCTGGGCTGGCTCCCGACGAAGGGCATCCTCAACAGTCAACAGCACAGGCACGAAATTTTGTATACGCATTAAATTATGATAGCCCGTTTTGAGTTTCACCATGTCGGCTGTCGTTTTTTTTTTTTAAATTTTGTATTATTTAAATAATATTATTATTATTCGCGTCCGCTGTTATTAACACATGTCCGACCAACATAGAATACCGTTTCTAGTGCAGTTAGCTGGAACATATTGTTGTTTAGATGATAAGCCAGCCAATTGTTATATATAATCTTTATTATGTAATGCGATAAAGATTGTATTCATTGACCGAGTGGAGAGAGGTCCCTGTTTTAACTTGGCCGGAAATAACTGTTTGGCATTTCGTCTGTTTGTTTGTAATTCAACGACGACCAACGCTTTGTTTCATTTTCTTCAAATTTGGCATGAATGTTCCTTTAAGTCATATGTAGGGTTTTTTGGGGTGTCAGTTTTAATGGGGTTGGAATGAAAAAATATTTTCCAATATTATCTATCACTCCTTCTCTTCCTCTAATTGTGGGAGTTACTAAGGCTACAAAGGTTACTAAGTTACTGAGGTTTTTTGTTTATACACATTGTCCACCATTTAGAAGTTACGATAAAAAACTAAGAGAAGGAAGAAGTGACTTCGGACATAGATGATTTGTATCCTGGTCATATGGATCACTCATTATACAATTTGACGATTATATCCTCGAAAGTACTAACAATTACTTCTATTAATTTCTTGATATCCAACAGATGAATTATAGAATTTTTCTCACGAACTACTTTTGTTTATCTTTGGTTTCCTAAGAGTTCTGTTTATATGTCGTTGTCAGAAGTCACGATACCACTTAAGTCCAGCGGAGTTTTCAGTCTTCCAGCTTTTTGGCATCTTGATTTTATTGGATTTTACGAACTGAAAGGACAGTTTAACCCCTCCTATGGCGGGGTAAAATTTCTGCCCGGGATAGTTTTGCGCATAACTTTTAAACTACTATACGGATCGTAAAAAGAATAACTGCAAAATGATCACATTGAAATTTGAAATATTATAACGTTACAACATTATCTCGTAAAACAATTAAGATAATAATGAATAAATATTACAGTTAGCACAGCGCGGAAAGCGTCTAACCAAAAACGGTTAGCTCACATAGGAAGGGTGTATTGATTTTTTTACTTGCACTACTATGAATACTGTTTTGGTTATATTTATGAGCGTCTGATAATAAAACCAATTAAACTCAGTACAACCGTAAAGAAATTATATATTGACGTAAATAAAGCGTAAAGTGTAAAGCGGAGCGAGATAACAAAAATACCGTGGTTCCACTGTAACTTCATACAGGCGACTGGCGAACGCCGGACGCCGCCGAGTCCCTCTCCGTCGGGCCCGCGATCCACGCTCGTCGCGGGCGCAGGGGCGCGCGGGGGACGAGGAACTGGTAGCTTCACTACTGTTTATTATTTAATTTATTTAAGTGACTTGACGCACCATATCACTCCCTTCGCAGTGACGAAGTCACGTATAGACTGTGAAAAATAATGAGAACATACGAAGAAAAATCAGTTTTTGAAGCGAACTCTGGTCATTCTTCCATATCGAGTTCGTTGTCCATTTTCTTTTGTTTGCTGATTAGGTTTCTGTGCAATTATCTCTGTATTGTCTTCAGAAGCGAGCACGTAAGCAGGCTTGAGCCTATCAATGGATACTGTCTTTAGAATTCCATCAATGACGATTTCAAAATATTTATCTGTTCTTTTTCTGACCGGATATGGACCTTTATACGGGGCTTGCAGTGCTCTCTTGCCGCTTTCTCGTTTGATGAACACGTGACTTGCTGTTAGTAGATCAGAGTGAACGAAAGCAGTTGTTTTGCAGTGGTGTTTCAAATGACGCGGTCCTAGATTGTTAAAAGATCTTCGAAGCTGCGTCACGAAATCTTCAGGTTCAGTTAAAGTTTCTTGTCGGGGTGATAAAAATTCTCCCGGAAGGCGTATGGTTTGACCAAATACCATTTCCGCAGGAGATGCACCTAAATCCTCTTTGTATGCTGCACGACATCCCATCAATACTACAGAGAGCATATCCGACCATCTATTAGTATCGTGGCAAGTAATCGCGGCTTTAAGCTGGCGGTGAAAACGCTCAACCATCCCATTTGCCTGTGGATGATACGCTGTCGTTCTAAAATGATCGATGCCGGTTATCTTACATAGAGCTTGAAAGAGATTTGCCTCGAATTGGCGTCCCTGATCTGTTGTTATTCTCAGCGGAGTTCCGTAGCGAGCAATCCAACCTTCAAATAACTTGCGTGCAACTGTTGTAGCGGAGATGTCTCGTAGTGGGAATGCTTCAGGAAATCTAGAGAATCGGTCCACAATAGTGAGACAATACCTATATCCTCGAGAATGAGACAACGGTCCCACTATGTCGATATGGATGTGGTCGAATCGAGCACTAGGTGGTGCAAATGTTCCTATAGGGGAGTGCGTGTGTCGATTGATCTTGCAACTTTGACAAGCTGGACATTCTCGAACCCATTGCTTGACGTCTTTAGCCATTTTTGGCCAAACAAACTTTTCGGAGATAAGACGTGAAGAAGCTTTAGTACCTGGGTGAGAGAGAGAATGAATAGATTCAAACACATTCTTTCTGAAAGACTTGGGAACAAATGGACGAACAGAAGATGTACTGACATCGCAGTAAATTGTACAGGAACAAGTGGGAATTTGAATCTTCTTTAAAATGAGACTGTGCGAGTCTGATGATTCAAGTAGTTTCTTGAGGTCTTCATCAGTCTGCTGAGCTTGTCCAAGTGCGTCGAAGTCAATGTGTGGAGTAATTGCTTCAACTCTAGACAATGAATCTGCAACAATGTTCAAGCTTCCTGCAATATGTTGAATATCTGTAGTAAATTGACTTATGAAGTCCAGATGTCTGAATTGACGTGGTGTGCATTTGTCGGGCTTCTGCTTCAACGCGAAAGTTAGTGGCTTGTGATCAGTGAAGATTGTGAAACATCTTCCGTCCAACCAATGCCTGAAGTATTTGATAGCGTGATACATAGCGAGGAGTTCACGATCATAAGTACTGTACTTAATTTGTGCTGGTGATAGCTTTCGCGAAAAGAAACCGAGTGGCTGCCAACCGTTGTCAGTCATCTGCTTCAAGGCGCCTCCAATACCAACGTCACATGCATCGGTGAATAGCGCTAGATGAGCATTTTCTTCTGGGTGTATGAGCACAGTGGCTTTAATAAGAGCTTCCTTGCATCCTTCAAAGGCCTCGATCCGATCTGGAGTCCACTCTACGGGATGATTACCTTTTACACCACATTTTAGACAGTCATGTAGTCTCGCTTGGACGTTTGCAGCATTGGGAATAAATCTACGGTAAAAGTTTATTATCCCAAGAAACCGTCGTAATCCTTTAACTGTTGTCGGCCGAGGATAGTTCTTCACAGCGTCAACCCTAGTTGATAACGGTTTTACGCCTGAAGATGATATTTCATATCCCAGAAACTCAATGGTTGACTGGCCGAATTGGGATTTGTTCAGGTTGATGACGATCCCATATTCAGAGAGACGATTAAAAATAATGCGTAGATGTTCTAGGTGCTCTCCTTCATTTTTCGAGAATATTAAAATATCATCGATATAGGGAAATATGAAGTGTAATCCTTTAGTGATGTCATCAATGAAACGCTGGAATGTTTGCGCCGCGTTGCTGAGGCCTGGTGTCATTTTAATCATTTCGAAGAGTCCAAATGGTGTAATAACAGCAGTTTTGGGCACATCTTCTTCAGCGATGGGAAGTTGATTGAAAGCGCGAACCAGGTCAATTTTGGAAAAAATACGACATCCAGAAAGGTTACCAGAAAAGTCTTCAATATTTCGGATGGGATATTTGTCCGGAATAGTACGAGTATTGAGTGCTCGATAGTCTCCGCACATTCTCCAGTCTCCATTTGGTTTGGGAACTAAGTGTAGAGGTGAAGCCCAAGGACTATTCGAACGCCTTGCTATTCCAGATTGAACCATGTCTTCAAATGCCTTTTTTGCAATGCACAACTTACTCGGTGCAAGACGACGAGCCTTGAAAGTAATAGGTGGGCCTGGCGTAGTTTGTATATGGTGCACAGTATTGTGTTTCACTTCTCTGATCATTGCTTCAGGTCTCGTAATCTCGGGGAATTGTGATAGCAATCCGTGGAAGGGAGTAGAAGTAGCGACAGTCTTGACATGTGGGAAAGGATCTTGTCGAACTTCTCCTTGACGAGAAAGGTTGGTCACGTTATCCAGCAGTCTACGATTGCGTAGGTCAACAATTAGTCCATAAAATGATAGGAAGTCAGCACCAATTATAGGCTTCGACACGTTGGCTATAGTAAAGTTCCAAGAGAAGTTACGACGTAATCCCAGATTGACTTGTATCCTGGTTGTTCCATAAGTATTAATAGGAGTACCGTTAGCAGCAAAAACTTCGTAGTCTGTAGGCTGTCTGCGTCCTTTTATTCTAGAAATTGGGTACACACATATGTCTGAGCCAGTGTCAATTAAATAGGTTTCCTTGGTGATGCAATCGCTGATGAAGAGACGGGCGGTTGTAGGGAACGAATCATTTACCGCCTCTAATGACCCGTGGGCTGGTTTTCCTCGTAGTTGCATGGCTTGATGCATTTCTTCGCACGGTCTCCGAAGCGATGATGGTACCAGCACTTTCCACTTTCTTGTCTGGATCTGGAACGGCTTCGGTTACGGTTTGAGTTCGGCGCCTGCATTTTACGATCAAGCTTGGTTGTTAAAGCAGCTACTTGTTTTGTTAAAGCTTCTAGTTTACATTCTAAAGCGGAATGAGAAGCAGTAGCATTATCAGCTAAACGGGGATTTGATAGCGATGTAGCAGCGACATGTGTGCTTGGCGTTATTTCGTGAATTTTATCAGCTAATATGGCCAAATTATCGAGTGAGGTCTCCATCTGCGTAGCAAGTATAAGTTGTGTCTGAGTTGGAAGACGACCAATCCACAAAGTGCGCAATAAATTATCTGGAAATGACGTACCCGACAGGTTTTTTAAATACCTCAAGAAGGTGGATGGTTTTCTGTCGCCCAGTTCTTCTTTTTCCAGTAAACGCCGCACCATCTCTTCTTGCGATTCAGAGAAACGCGTAATGAGTGCCTGTTTTAATCCTGAATACGGGTTGTCGCTCGGAGGAGATGTTATCAAGTCTTTCACTTCTATAGCACTTTTCGTGTCTAAATGCGATATGGCTTAGTAAAACATTGTTTGCTCGCGTGTGATACCTGCTAGGTGTAGTTGAGCATCCAGCGTCGCGAACCACAAAGCCGGTTCATCTGGCCAAAAGGGTGGAATTCGAACAGAAACTCGATCAACGTTTCTGCTAAATCCATCTTCTTCGCTTTTTCCAGCTGTATTTGGCGTCGTCATGTCGTAGGTAGGTTGCGAATCCACCAGGTAATCGATAAGATGTCGAGTCGCTCGCAACACGTGCGGTATAAGGTATTCAACACGTTGTTTATGTTGTTATTATTTACGATTATCTCACGTCGGCGTCACCACTTTGGTTATATTTATGAGCGTCTGATAATAAAACCAATTAAACTCAGTACAACCGTAAAGAAATTATATATTGACGTAAATAAAGCGTAAAGTGTAAAGCGGAGCGAGATAACAAAAATACCGTGGTTCCACTGTAACTTCATACAGGCGACTGGCGAACGCCGGACGCCGCCGAGTCCCTCTCCGTCGGGCCCGCGATCCACGCTCGTCGCGGGCGCAGGGGCGCGCGGGGGACGAGGAACTGGTAGCTTCACTACTGTTTATTATTTAATTTATTTAAGTGACTTGACGCACCATAACTGTTTTGACGTAGGTCGCTTTTTTGCGTGTCAAGGAAATCTTTTTTGTACTTCACAGTGAAGTTCAATCAACGTTACTTCTGGCTGTAACTTAGCCTTTTCATTATATCGCATAAGTGTTGTTCTTAATAACCAATGTGTGCTACAGTACAACTGTTATTTCTTAATCAATTCAATCAATCAATTTTTCTGCTGTTTCTATGTTCTACGGCTCTTTCTTTCTATATTATATGTTTCATTCTATGTTCTACTGCTCATTCCATGTTCTACTGCTCTTGTTATGTTCTACTGCTCTTTCTTTCTTTCTTGCTCGTTTCTGCTGCTCTTTTTATGTTCTACTGCTCTTTCTTTCTTTCTTGCTCCTTTCTACTGCTCTTTTTACAAGCTTTCATTTATCTTACAAAGTTTGTTAGTTATGTATGTTAGTTTGTTCAGGTCAAATCTTGCAAGCTGAATTAGAACCACTTCCTCTTATCCTATGAAGTTGAAATTGTACTTGTTGGTACAGTTTTGATGACAATGCATTTTTATGGTGACGTAGATGACCTGATTCTACGCCCAAGATCGGCTCCCGACGAGACTACTCTTCCACGGTCAACAGCACAGAAACGAAATATCATTTAAATATGATAGCCCGTTATAAGTTTTACCGCGACATGGCTTCTGCACCCAGGGTTGGCTCCCAACGAGGGGACACCTCAAAGGTCAAAAGCACAAACACGAAATTCTGTATAGCATTCAATTATGATAGCCCGTTCTAAGTTCCACTATGATATGGTAGCTGCACCTAGGGTTGGCATTTTAATAAAAGCTTGTGTTTTTACTATTAACTAATTTAGGTAAAGTTTGTGAGGTTGTAGGAAGTAATCTCTGGATCTACTGAACCGATTTTGAACATTCTTTTACCAATAGAAAGCCACATTATTTGTGAGTGTCATAGGGCTATTAATTAAAAGACTTTTTCGTGGTAGTTGGATTTGCAAAGTAAGTCGGAGAAAAAACGGTCGAATGAAAACGATTCTTACGAACGCTTCTTTACGATGAGAGATATATGATTGAGTTCTAGAGAAAAGTTGTAGAGCTTGGTAATGTCTACAAAAAAGTCAGCGACAGCACATGTCTAAATTTTATATTTAAGTCACAAAAAGTAGTTTTTTATATTAAAAAAATATTTTATATCGGTCATGTTTATTGGTCATATTATCAACAATTATAAATTCATATCAAAATAAGTAAATTTATCGTCTCAAGTGTTTATAAAACAAAAGACTTTTCCCTTTTACTGCATAAATGGAGAGATAAGACACTCTCAAGAAGACACTCACAAATAACAGTAATATAGTCAAATTGGCATGCAAATACATATATACATATGCAGTAAAAATATAACCCTTCTTTTGGCAGTCAGGAAATAAATCATAGCACTCAGTACTAACCGAACCACACTCATAATTTCATCACAAGTAAAAAGTTTTACCTACCAACGACGTGAACACGGGCCAGCTAGTTTATTGATATTTGAACATTTAGACAATTACTTGTTTTCTATACTTGCATGCATGCATGCATACACATTGTATGTGATATAATAGATTAGTTATGGCCAACCGACAGACTCGGTATATACTAATATCAAAAGAAGATTCCACACGATTTTAATATGTGGGCACGTTGGCGCTTTTATTACATACAAAAAACAAGAGGGCTCTATCAAATATGGAGGGCGCGTTATCGCCGAGCTAAATTAATAAAAATCCAAAGCGGTCCAGGCCACAAGCAAAGCCGCCCGGGAGGCCTAAAAGCAATAAAAACACTTTGCGGCGAGTTGGCAGCCGAATGGAGCGCGCGACTCGCCGCCATCATTGGATTCCATTTACCAACATTCGCGCTCCAAAATTGCTAACGGTTTTACGCGGCACTGCGCCCAATGGAGGTCGGCGGCTTTGTGGTTGTACAGAAGAGTACGATAGTCAATGAAATATTATTTAATTTTGATAAAATATGGCATTAACCCAGCAACGGGCGCGAGGATTACGATGCCCGCATAACCAAATTAATCTTCTCTACTAAAACACAAAATATTGGCAATTGAGGGTAAAGCGTGAGGGACCTGTTGCAACCTACCTCAGCAACAAACTAAATAATTAAGCAAGACAAGAACGGTTTTATTGTTATACAAAAAAATGTACAAGTAGTTCAATAGAAGTAGCCATGGACACACATACAGAAGGTCAGTAGGGCGGTGTCGACTTCAACGGGCGAACCCGTCACGCCAGGCTGGTGTAACGATATGTGATCGTTCTTTCAGCCGTGGGATGAACATAGAAGACTTAGAGACAAGCCAATCTACTGTCTAGTTCCGCCAACAAGCCCGTTAGAGGCACCGGGAAAGGTACCCAGCGGGCAGCCTCGCCTTCTAACTACCAGTTTTGGTAGGATATCTCCGTCTGAAGTTAACCTTTAGAATATCTCCGTCCTCCCGACTGTTTACGGGTCCGAAGTCGCCTACGCGGCCTCTACCTGCTGTATTACAGCGGTAATTCAATTTGAATTTATCGCGGACCTGACAGCAGGTCAGGAGTGGCATGACAGCAGGTCAACATCCACCCCGCTGCTTAAGAGACTGTATATTTCCATAGTCTCCAGACTCCATCAGAGTGCACAAACGATTGGCGTCGCCGAACGGTGCGCAAACCAACCAGTAGCGCCGGGGTGCCATCCCGCCAGGAGTCTTACCCGGCGTAGCCTTCCGCACGAGGAGGCTTTTGAATAGGAGCTGAATCGTGAGTTGAGCCGATCCAAGAACAAAACGGATCTTGTGGCCCAGGCTGCACGAAACCGTTCGCTACCAAACCGTTTCCTACCATACCTGAACAGCTGAAATACTTTTCTGAAGATTTTCACAATACGAAATGCCACATTTCGAGAAGAAATGAAATGAAAAATATTTATTTGCAGCTGTTGTTATAAAAAACATATACAAAAAAACAAGGACACACAGATTAAAAATTAAAACGGTAAATAGACTAAGACTATGAAATAAAGCTACAAACGCTGCAAATTAGGGGTATCCTCAGGATATCTCTTATCCTGTTTTCAGGACACACCTATTAATTATTGGTACATATATGATTTTAAAATAAAATATCCAAATCAAATAAATATTAAAATAAAAAAATCCAAAAAATCATGATCAAATAAATACACAAATCGAAATAATCAAAATCAAAATATTTAACATCAAAGACATTAAAAGAAAATAACCTAATTATATAAATTTAAAAATCTACATATAAAAAATCAAAATAATAAAAATCAAAATATTTAACATGAAATAATCATGTTACAAGTAAACGTACACAATGATAAGTAAACGAAGACAATAGTAATAATCAAATTAACAAATAATTACTTTAAAATAAAATCAAATTATGACATCTAAATATCTTCCTTTAATAATAAACTTTCAAAGTGGTCCTTAAATACTGCAATTGATTTCGATCGCAAAGCCATTCCCAACCGATTCCATACAACCGCAGAATAATAGGAAAAGCTGCACTGGAAATGTGTAGTTTTGTGCTTCAAGTTGCTCACGTGCCCGTGTTGAATGGACATGCCGGTTACGGGACCACGTCATAATCGAGTAAAGATATCGAAGCTGTTTATTGCGTACTACCTTGAGTACAAGGGTCGCAAGATGGAGCTGCCTTCTTTTACTTATATTCAACATGGAAGCTTTCGCAAGAAACGGTGACACATGATGACGTGGAGGAATCCTAAAGCAAAATCTTGCGCAGGCATTTTGCAGTCTCTGAAGTCTCCGCTCAGTCTTCCTATATAGACAGGGGCCGTACACACAGTCGCCATAGTCCATTATAGACAATACAAGGGCATTTACAAGTAGTATTCTGATTCTGACGCTGAGGTACTCCCGAATTCTCTATAAGGCCTTTAGACGTGAGAAACCCCACCCAACGCTTTTGCTGACATGTTCCTCAAACCATAATTTTCCATCAAATAGAATACCCGGGTTCTTAGCCGTCGTGACCAGTGATATTGGCGAACTGTCTACCATTATTGGAAGAGAGCCATAGTTGGCAATTTTAGTCCTGCCCTGTTTCGACCCAATAATCATAAAACATGACTTCGAAGGGTTGATTTGTAAGCCATGTTTATTGGACCAAACGGATAACCTTCCAAGATCGGCATTGATTAGGCTGACTGCTTAAAATGGACAATTCGTTTCTATGGGATGCATCAGTTGAGTGTCGTCGGCATATAGATGATAGCGACAGTTTTCAAAATTTGCAGCTATGTCAGAAGTATATAGTGCAAATAAGACCGGTATCGATCCCTGTGGTACGCCTATTTTAACTTCACGAAGAGAGGAAATCGATTGACGGCCAGATACATCTTTCAAAATTACTTTTTGAAAACGCTCTGACAGATAACTACGTATCAATTCGCATGCTGACCCAGAAAAGTCTAGATGTAAAAGTTTTGCCACCAGAAGAGAGTGATCCAGAGAATCAAAAGCCTTGATGTAATCTAAAAGTATGAGGGCAGTTGCTTTGCCATTATCCATGTTGGATAGACATAAATTAGTGACGTGCGCCAGCACAGTAGAGGTGCTATGATTGCGGCTAAAGCCAGACTGGTAATCAGGAAGCAGATTATTTTTCGCCATAAAAGGATCATTTGTGAATATATAGCCTTCTCCACGATTTTTGAAAAGCAAGGAAGAATACTGATAGGGCGGAGACCTTTAAAACTAGAAACAGGTGTTTTCTTTGGAATCGGGCGAATCAGTGAAATTTACCACTGACGTGGTACTTGACAGGTTTCGATGCACTTGTTTATTATAGCGGTAATGTACTCAATTATATATGGACGGTGTTATGAAGGAAACATCCAACCCCAAAATGGAAGTTTTGAGATAAATGAGTTTGAATGTTTTCAGATTTTTTATTTTGTTTTATTTTGTATGTTTTATATTACATCTAATGTGGTTATATGTAGGCAAATATATATTTTTTGGTTTGTTAAGTCTGTCTATTTCCGTTTTTTCTATGTCTCTCAGAAAGAGAAATATGTGGGATAGTAGTTTTCAAATAAATCAACACAAACACAGTCAATGTGGATTGGATGTTTTATTATAAAAATTAAAATTACTTCGTTACATATTTTTATAATAATGTTGGCTTCGGGATTTCAAAATTTACTCGTTTTGTTCAATTTCAAATTCCATTACACTATTAAATCCGTCAATATCCTCATTTATATCAGAGGAACCATTTAAGTTAAGATAAAAATCATTGGCGTCAGCAGGAATAAGATAGAGCATGCTGATCAAATCTACTAATTTGGCTTGAGGTATTGGCTTGCCGGCAGGCCAAAGCGGCGTCAATAATGTAATAAAATGTGTGCCATCCTCAGAAGTATCTTCACTCCTTATGGGCCGACGCTGCGTCGTACGTATGAATTGCAGATTGATTTGTTTTGCCACTTCATCGAAACTATTCTTCACATAGAGATGGTATGGATCTTCAAATTTAATCTGAATTTCTCTGATACGGAACCAGTTGAGCTTGTTTTTGTTCACATCAGATTTCTGATTTACGATATCTTTTTCTAGTAATTCGGAGCTGTAGAATTCTTCCCTGGACATTACCTCAACGATAAGTTGATTTTTCTTGCGGCAACTTTTTATGACGTTCAAGTAATCAATTGGTGTATAGAGCCGCTGTTGATGTTTGAGAGCACATTCTATGTCTCCAAAATCCTTGTCATTAGGAAGGAAACTATGACCTGAAACCAGGAACCGAATCGTAATGGCTTTTAATGAAGGGTGTGATTGCAACAAAGCTTTCAGCATCATAGTTAACTTAATGTTGCGATTCTGCCCTCCGCAAGAATCGCACCATAAAATTAGATTATTAATGTTTAAATCAATGCTCTTTTCGATGTATTTTACGAGAGCAGAACCTACATCTTGTGAACCTTTACCAGCCTTGCCCTCTAACCAAGTGTAACAGTGACCTTTTTTTGATTTTCCGCTATAAATACCGAGATTATATAACCATAGTTGTCGCTTTTAGTACACAATGTTCGTAAGTATTTTTGGCAGAGTTTTTTGCATGTCAAAAGTAAGACATTCAGTGTCAGATTCAGTTTGTGCTAACAATAAATCTTTTTTGAGCAGATCTCAAGTTTCTGTTGCTAATATCTGATGGTCGTCTCTATTCTGAATTATCTCACTTTTCTTTTCTTCATCGGTTTCGTGTCAATTTTAACTTTAAAAGTATCACATGCGTTCTACGTATCTTTTTTCATGGTCTGAAATCCCAAGTTAAACTTAGTGTAAAATATATTTTTGTAGAAACTCAAACTAGCTGGAGTTTCATGTTGTTGTGAATAGAGCTCATATAATCTTTAAAACATGGATTGAAGTCATGGCGTCACATGGATTTCTTTAAAATATTAATCATTTTAGTAATCATATGCATTTATTGAATTAGCATGAAATGTTCAAACCACATGGATGGTTTCATATTATAAAGATGAATTGCAATCTCTACACAGTTTACATAAACACCCAACCGACTTGAATGTTTTTAAAAATTTTAATAAAATTATTCGCCTATAAATTAACTTTTTATAAAAACTGACTAACCCACATGGATGCTTTTACAATATCATAAAATCTAATATCCAAACTTTTCTAAATACATTCAACCCACTTGGATGTTTCTTTAAAATTGAATTTCACAATTCAACCCACATGGATGCTTTAAAAATAATGATATTGTCTCGATATCATATAACCAAGAACACAATTAAGTGGTATAGATGCTTCTTAAAATTGATAATTACTGCCGTTAAGGAATGTTTCAAATTTTTATTGAAACCATTCATGTGGTATGGAAGTTTTTGAAGCTTAAATTTTGCGTCATAAAGCAAATTATGGAATACTAATAAACGATTTTCTGAGGAATGGGTTGCTATTAGAGGTTGGATGTCTTCAACAAAAATGTAGAGTAATTTATTTTGGATTGACTAGTGTGTCTACCTCAAATACCTAAATGTGTGGGTTGGATGTTTCCTTCATAACACCGTCCATATGGCAATCAGATTATTATCATTTTGATAGAAATGCCATCATTCCCAATCGCATTTGAGCTAATTTCATTTATATATTTCGTGACTTCCCTGTAAGACACCTTATTAAACTGCAGGGTATTGATATTGCGTAAATTAGGATACATATTGTAATACTGAATAGAATCTACGTCCGCTTTTAAAATTTTTGAGTTGTCAGAGAAATATACATTTAACGACTCAGCATCGAAGTTTGGTGGCAAGGCGCTATCAAAAGAGTTTGCATTTGTGAGGTGATTGATTTCTTTCCATAACATTTTGCTATTTTTTAAATTAGTATTAACGTGATGAGAAAAATATTCACTCTTCGCCCGCTTACACAAACTATTAATATAATTTCTTAAACGATTATAAGGTTTCCTGTAGTGTTCACTAATACGAACTTTCTTAGCAAGTTTATCGCGACGGAACATGAGCTCCTTGATTTCGTCACTTATCCATGGTGTATTTCTTTCACGTATCGTATGATTTCGTATCGGGGCAAACAAATCGAAAGCAGATATAATTAGGTTGCTAAGAGTGTTAAGATTGTCTTCAGGGGAATGTGTTTTTAAACAAGATGACCAATCGATTGTAGACAGATGATTTATGAAAATATTTAATCCGATCAATCGGCCTATACTCGATTGTGCGTATAGCTTTAGTGGGTTTGTGGAAATTAAGAGAAGCCAAAACTAGTGAGTGATCGGTTAGATGTGGCATGGGTAGGACCGAAGGTCGAATGCAATCGGCTTTCCAGTTAGTTATAACCAGATCAAGCAATGACTTATGAGCGTCGGTTACACGTGTAGGAGCCGAAAGCATCGATACATCCATTTAGTATAGTAGCTTCCCGCTAGAGAGGGGCCAGCAAATCTACATTAAAATCTGCCAAAACCATAATTATGTCACAGATGGGGGGGGGGACACATAAGACAACCGATCTTCAAGCAATTGAGCGCAGCCTGCCCAGCCATAGTCACTAGTACGATATATTGAACCTATGATAAATGTTTGTTTTTTAAAAGTAAACTGAATCCATATTTGCTCTAATCTAATATCGTATTGAAAGTCTATTATATTAAACGTGAAATTATTCTGGATAAAAACCCAACGCCACCGCCGCGTTTTCTCTTACTATTCATTCGAGGCGATTGTACAAAAACATAACCAGGCACACGACAGAGCGATTCATCGACATCTGATAGCCAAATCTCTTGTACAGCAAGAATATGAATACTGTACATAGACAACATATTTATGATCTCATCCAACTTTTTACTAATCGAACGAATATTTATGCTTGCAATATTGAATGTATATTTATAACCAGCTTCGTTTGTAGCCAAATTAGATAGTCTTTGTCGTACACTTCAATTGTAAGTAGGAATACCTAAGATAGAATGGTGTCCGGAACTGCAGCCATCCATGGTGTCCGCATCCTTTGAGTCGGTCGAGGTGTTGACTGTATTCGTGGCAATTCTTCCCTCGGGAGCTGAGGGCGTACTCGTAGAAGGGCGAATCATCGGCGTCCGCGGCAGTAACATCGCGAGAATAGCCCGATCCGGTGTCGTTCTTTTTCTTCGCCAGTGGTTTCCGCAAGCCTCCAACATGGGGAGTGTGGCGCAGAAACTGCGTACGCGTCAGCTTCCGTTGGCGGAGGTTATGGAATTTGGCACCGCTAGGCGCGGTCAGCGTTTGATTGGACGCAGGAGGAACGCGCGCGGCGACAGTGGCGCGACTCGTTGCTATCGGCCCAGGATTAGCCACAGGGGCTTCGTGGTGGTGGATCTTCTCCTTTGTCATTGCAGTCTGAGAGTAGAAGTTGACCGCATTTTTCGGGCAAATGCTGTTGGTGGTAGGCGGCTCAGATTCAGATTCAGCGGATACACCTTCCAGCCTCTCGCTGTTCCATAGATTGTTGTTTATAAATAGCTTCACACCTTTCAGTTGAGCCGTATGTCCCTGGAGTCTCGCAGCAATCATATGCGATATCAAGGTACGCCTGAGCTCTCTCTGCTGTATCGTATAATCCTCGGAGAAGCGAATATTTTGCCCCTGTACTTTCTTTGAATTTTGCAAAATAGACAGCTTAATGCTGTATTTAGAGAGCTGTACTAATATAGGCGAATTTATTGCGCGGGGCCCGATTCTGGTAACAAAAGCAATTTGCTGCATGTCTATTGCTAACCCGAGCCCATTTCTTATCAAGTCACAAACAAGAGAGAGTAAGTCTCCGTACCTTTCTCTATCAGAGGTTGATTCGAGGCCAAATATAATTACATTCATCCTTCTCATATTTCGATCCAGCTGTTCGATTTTTTTATTAACATTTTGGAAACTCTCCCTATTATTCCTTGTAAGCGAGACAACTTCAGATGTAAGTGTCTGTAACATGCCAGTGATGTCTTCCAGCCGCTTGTTTAATTGTTGGAAGTAGCTTTCATCGCTCTTTTATTTAGCTTATTATATCTGGCAACTCCGTTACTAATGCCTATACCATCTCAGCGAAGTCACTTTGAGCTATCCAACCAGGCGACGAGCGGTATCCAGCATCCACCAATTGCGGGTATTGCGCGATTCGTAGTGGGCGGGGTCATCAACGAATGGACATTGCCGAAAAACGATGAGGTCGATATTGTAAAGTAGAAAAAAGTCTTTTCTCACCCGTTTTTGGATCGATTTCCGAGATTTCTATTCCAGAAGAATGCCTGTGACTTGCGCTATTAGCGGTTAGCCTTTTCTGCGTGATTAGCGCGTAATTATACAGGTTTTTAAATTAAAGTCTGCGTAGCGGTAGCGAAATGAACTTGATCCAAAAGGGGCGTTGCCAAATCCCGATTTTTTACGGAAGGACTCGCGGTACCCACCGGCCAAACGTCTGCGCCGACATGACATCGCGAATGCAAAGACAGAGCAATACAGCGTTCTACGAATAAGCGAGATTGTACATCCATTAGTCAAAGGCCAAGATTGGTATTGTGGCAAGATTGCAATCGTAGCGTATTAGGGCGACCTGTGATCTCATATACCATCATTTCCAGTACTCAACGACGCACAGGAAATGAGTTGAAAAAATATGAATTTACGATGACGTCAAGCGTGGGCCCCGCGCCGCGGCCAGGCGTCCCGTGTCTTAAAAAGGCCCGTGACGTCTTCCACTAGGCGTTCGCCCTTGTGGAGCTTCACGTGAGCCGGGCTTTCTGGGTGCGGCATCGCAGGGCTGAGCGACCCGCGTCAGATTTCAGGGGGTACTTGTGCAGTTGTTTGGCGCTTTCAACGGAGGCAGAAGGCGTATCTGCACACTCTAGATAGCACGATGTAAGTTAATGGGCCTAGGGTAGTTGGGCCATGTGTTAGAGACGGCCTAACTCACAGGTCAGTACCCATCCGGTAGCCTCCACGTAGAAGTGCGAGCCTTGGTAGGGCTCTGTGCCTGCAGGCCAGTTCCCCTGGGAATAGTTTTCCTATCGAGAATCGTCAAGCTTCGGGCGCTCGTGGACGGTTTACTCAACGTGCGATGTCAGTCAATCGACTGTGCATACCGACTGATAACTTTGTTTCCTATAGAGCAGGGGTGGTTATTTACCTTAGGGCAACCGCTCTCGAAACGACTAATCGGCGACCCGATCCCGAGTGATGGGCGGGCAATGGACGCCGTGGTCCGCGATAGATTCGTTAGACACCTGCATAGTCACCGCTAACGTAAGGGAGAAACCCGCGCAAGCGGCCTCGAACCTATACCTAGTTGGAAGGCCGGCGAAATCCGGCCATAATTGATAGCGAGGGCGCGTGGAAGCCTGTCGGGTGTTTACTTGGCGCCACGCGATTTATAGTTGGTTCTCGCCAGCCAGTTGGTGGAGCTAGGCTAGTTGGTGAATTGTTTGAACCAAAGTCTCTACGCTCAGGTCAGGGTCAAAGAATGATTATATATTGTTATACCTTCCTGGTTTGACGAGTTCACCTGTTGTAGCAGACAACACTCCACTGTAGGTAGTAGGATAGTATGGCGGCGACTCCTGATAGGCTGGCTAGCGGCTACTATATGAGCGTCAGTAGATCTGCCACCGTCATCGTGATCCCCCCTCCTCGAGGGGGCACACGTGAGGCACGTGAGAGGAGGTCGCGGCTGGCGTGCGATGGCTCATATTTATATGACAGCTCGCTCGAAAGAGAGAAAAAGAAGAGCGAACGGCGAAATTCAGCGGTTTCTGCAGTGACGCGATAGAAGAGACCCCTGTGCTCCTCCTCTGGTCACGCTTAATATCCACACTACGCGTGCCTAGCATTCACGCAGTAAACGAAGCAAAACTAATCTTATTTATGGGTCATGCTGTATCATGTCATGTCGCACAGCACCAAAGTAAAATAAATTGCACGTTTCGCTGTATTATACCCGCCTTTGGCAACGCGTACAGTGAGCCCGATTGCGTTTTTCCAGCATAAAACTCCCATAAAGCGGGACAAGGTAAAACCGTACGAAACGTTTGCAAACTAATTCAGATGGTTTTATGTTCGACACGTAGTTTTTATTCAAATTCAAATTCTTTATTTTACAAAAAAATCATAATGTCAGTTACAAATAAATTAAACCTAACCGAACTGGATCGCACGAGACGTTCGCACTAAGGTAGGCTCAGATTCGTATAATTAAGTACTGCCTAATGCTAAATAAAAAAATACTTTGAAGGATGCCGCGAAAAATGAAATCAAGTAGGTAAACTAAAATTTTAGTAAAAAATAAAATTTCAAATAATCTTAAAAGGTATGTGATAATCATAATATAAAGAACAAAAAGCATGCCAATCATAAATATATGGTAGGTTAGGTTAGGTTACTGATGTGTTAGGAATGGTAAGTTAGCTAGGAATAAAGCAAATTAGTTTTTCAGTTTCTTTTCTTCCCTGGGTGATCAACCAGTGGGTTAGTCTTTTTTGTTTATATTTATTTTTATATTTATACCTTGAGTATAAATGTCGGGTATATCCTTAGTTTTATTGAACAACGACGGTGCCAAGTATAGAAAATGTCTTTGTGCATGGGTACTATTCAGTTTGGGCACTATGTGGTTACTATTAGTTATCGCTCGTGTTATAATGCGGGAAAAGATCGTCTATTTTACTTTTGCTCTAACTCACTGCATTGTCTCGTTCGCTGAACTATTTTTCGATATCGTGAGAAGAACGTGCTATTTTTGAAAAAAAACTATACTTTTTTTCCTACAAAATAAACAAATGCCGATACTCGTTATTGGTTTGCTGCTTATAGCCCACCATAAACTCACGTGTAGTTTGTAAGGACAACGTTTCAACTAGAAAAGGATAACTTCATTAGGCAGAGAGGCGACTCACCTCCGACGTCGAGTTTGTCTTGTTAGAGGCAGTCTGGCGCCAATAATTTTGCGACATGACAACTCACGTCCAAACACCTCGCGCGCATCTGAAAGGGCTCTGCGAAACCCGAAGTTTGAACCTTTCCGCAACCTAAAGAGGAGTAAAGACTCCCCCAACCTAAAGAGGAGTAAAGACTCCCCCGATGTTGCACCTTGCCATTTTTATTTTTTTCCTCTACTTAAGAGAGACCTCAAGTGTAATCATTACATCAAAGACGATGAGGTCAAGGCAGCTATCAAGTCCTGAATTCGAGAAAAATCGGAAGAATTTTTCAGTGACGGAATGGAAAAACTTGTTACACGCTAGGATAAATGTGTTAGTCCTAACGGTGATTATGTAATATTAGATGATTTTTGTATGTAACGGTGACTTTTGATTGTAATATTAGTATCTTGTCCACCCTAGAACAGGCTAGTCCCAGTTATCTGACAGAATCAAATAAGCAAAAGCTTAAGGTTTTGCCATTTAGTTCCTGTTATTTTTGTAAGCAAATCAATGTTTTATAGTAATTAATTCTTAAATAAATAAATAAATAAATGTTGAAATATAAATATATGATTTTGAAGCCTAAGAATTGTACTTTTATTTACTTTTCGCCCGATTTTGCTAATTGTTTTTGTTCGTGTTCCACAAGCATGTGTGCATTGCTTTTCAGCCTACCCTCGTATATTAGCAAAACAATATTTGTTCAAACAAAATTTAAAAAAATATTATCTTCCTTTTTGAAAATCAAGCCATCACTTCATTTATCTTTAAAATTGTTTTAGGGTCATTACAATTAGAACATAATGAATCATTAAAAAAAAGATTACCTACAATTATTTTGTCTTGTTAGCTTGTTTTACACTGTGCGACGGGACGACGACACCCACCCGCGGATCTTCTTTGAGTGGAAACTTTCTCGTTTACGTCGAAAAAAGACTTTTAATATCGCCCCCCGTCCGCGCGCTACCAACTTTCGCGCGACGGAAGGCAGTTTTCGGATATACCTACTTAGCGTTGGCAGCCCTAAGATGGCACTCGGGCAAGTCAACAGACGAGTGAACCGTCAGCGCCAGTCGAGTGTATCGAGGCATCAGTAATCGTTAGTCACGTTTCTTTCAGCACTTTTCTCCGGGGGGCATTTTAGTTGTTTGAGAGGAAGTTAACAAGAATCTAGGTTAGTTGTCATGGGGATATAGTGGAGAGTGATTAGCATGACATGTAGAAAACTTCGAGAGACGGGTAGTGTAAAATCTCTATTAACGCTTTTTTAAGGAATACTCATTATAAACAGACAGTTGGGCTCGAAATAGTAATTAAATGTCTAAACTGCCTACGCTGTAGACACAGTAAAAAAAACCTAAAGACATATATGCTTAAATGCTTCAGATCCGGAGAGAAACTTACTGGTGATAGCTACATTCAGCAAGACATCTTCAGCTTTGAATGAAAACTTACAGATACATTTACAGATAATTTTAAGGACTTTTGGAGAGACTTTTGGTCTACACGTAGTGGGAGATGAATTTTGAGGTATGTAGGGTCCGAAACGAAATTAAAATATTAACTATTAATTGAAGAACAAAAATAATAAAAATCGGTTGTCCCCCCAAGACTTTCCCGGCAAGCATATGACCCCCTCCCCCCTCCCCTAACTTCTCCACCTCGCCAACCCCCCCCCCCCTCCCCCTCCCAACCCACCCTCCCATCCGATAGTGATTGTATCAAGTGACTATGATAGCAAAAGTAGCATATTTTAATATTTTGTTGTATTTCCGTAGTAATAAAATGGTATTTTTTCAAGAAGTATGTAGTTTTTCTTAAATACAGCGGTATTTTTTTAAATGAGTCGCTTGTATACGAGATATTCCAACCAAAATTTCTCAACGTGATTTCGGTCCAACAAGGCATCTGTATACCGAATTTCATGTCTAACCGCAATATTACGATACTGAAGTATGTCTAGCGCGCCCTCTGGTGGACCGATTTTAGCTAAAATCTTTTCAACTCTTGCCATGACTGAATGATGCCTGCATGCCAAACTTCAGTTCAATCAGATAAAGCGTTTAGGCACTATCGTAGAGGAATACACACGAACACAGACACACAGACTCACATACAGACTTCAGTCTGGAAATGGAAATGAAAATGTATATATCAGTCCTTATTTCGAAAAAAAAATGCGCGTTCACAATATTTTACCTCCTCTACGGTTGGCAGGCCGGTAAAGTAAAATTGTAGGACATCTAAGCTTAAATGCTTCAGATGTGGGGAGGAACATTCTGGAGTTAGATACATACAGTCAGCAAGAAATCTTCTCCTTTAAATGAAAATTCACAAATGATTTTAGGGACTCTTAGAGAATTAAAGGATAGGATATAGTCTACACACAGTGGGAGCTAAATTTTGAGTGCTGTAGGGTCCAAAAGGAATTTAAAATATTTATTATTAAATCGGCAATTTAAAAAAGTCGGTCAGCAGTGCAGACTGCATGACCGCAATCGCATGGGGGGGGGGGGGGTTCTTATAGATGTGAGCGGGAGTGCAGCTGTAGCCAACACGCAATCTGCAAACGACTGCTATTTCCTAAGGGAGGGTAACATTAAATGAGGGAAAAAGCTATTCAATGGATAGCGGAAGTGATGGG
Organism: Micropterix aruncella; assembly: GCA_944548615.1. Classification (NCBI taxonomy): domain Eukaryota; kingdom Metazoa; phylum Arthropoda; class Insecta; order Lepidoptera; family Micropterigidae; genus Micropterix; species Micropterix aruncella. The sequence goes on from OX155967.1 coordinate 10,255,001, forward strand.
GACGGCCAGGACACCGCCGTCGTCAATGGTGTCGTCGAGTACGGTGACCAAAGATGAAATGGTGCTAGCCGAGGAAGACTCTGGGGCAGACTTGGCTTGCATGGCGAGAAGCCGCTGTTGTGTGGATTTGAGAAGATACGCGATGATAGCAAACAGGTTTGTATGCTGATTATCTAGGCCTATACCATTTTCGCTCGAAATGAGGAAGTAATCCCGAGTAAATGCCGCCACAGACTGCTGCGCACGGCCACGTTATACACGTGGCTTTAGCTTTGTTCAATACCAGCTGCCATACAAATCGACACATTGTAACGTATCCCGATTAACCTTTCGAATGCCTAGAAATTAATATAGATGAAAAGCTGGGAATAATGTATTCTGGAATGCCAAGAAAAAGATGAAAGCATCACGGCTCCAGAAAGCGGCTTTTCGGGATGTTAACAGTGCGCAGAACCAGGACGCGGTCTATCCTGAGAACGCCGAAGGGGATGCGACACGAAGCCAGGATGCACCGAACTAGACTCAGCGATGGGCGTGGGTTTGTCCTGCTTTGCTTCGCGCGCTGAAAGGAGGGCTTTCCCGTAGGAATTGACGACCTTGAAGCTAGTTGGGTTTTTTTCCGGGGTGATTAGATGTATATTAAACCTATGACGTAACTTACCGCAGTAGAAAGTATTTCAAAACGTGACAGCCGTCACCGCCTGACATTCAAATGCGAGAAGAAGAAGATTCTACTTTTAAACTGCGGTGAATTTCGCCGCCTGCTTTACAACGAATAAATGAAATGAAACCCTTGCAAAATATTTAAGAAAATCTATTTCCCATAATTCGATGAAATCGACAACGGCGCTCCGCCTTTAAACCCTGAGTTTGTTCTATCAATATTTAAAAAAAAAGAATAACGGAGTTTCATACACGATATTTATTCAAGTACCACAGTATTTCCAATATGTATTTCAAGATATTCTATTTTATTCTAAGAGAAGGCTTTGCAAGTTCGTCATAATAGTCGTTCAATGGACAAAAATAGAATTCTGACTTGGGAATATTTTTGATAGGTAGGTACGGATATTCTATGGGTGTCTCTCACGGTTGCACAATAAATGAATGATTCTGTTCCGGAAAAGGAGTATGGGTTTTGGAAATACCACTATCGAACGATCGTTTGTATTTTATCCCTAGAAATCGAGGGCGTTGACTCGGAGAAATTGTCTAACGAACCCGGCGCTAGTATCGCGTTTGCGCGGCTGACTACCCGATGCATTTATAAACAATTAAGTATGTAAAAGAATGAAATTTTCCTCTGGTTTTCGATAGCAAAAATATTCGCTGGATCCTCGGATTGTGCGCGATGATTTTTTAGAATTAAATTACCTAAGACTTGAGTTTCAAATTACAGATATCGTATCCGCACTAGACAGTGGATTTAGAGAAGCGATTCGTTGAGTAAAAGCAAGATGCGAATTATTGACGGCTTAAGATTGCAGAAATCAGATGGCAAAAATTACTGGGAGAGACTCGCCTCGTGGGAATACGAGTGACGTCCTCGGTGACTCGGAGTTCTGGAACTGGGATTGAGCGGCGCGTATCCCACTGACTCTACGTCGTATTTTGGTGACGAATATGATAAGCAAAACTATTGAACTTGGCGAGATGATATGTCAACTTTGTTACAGCGGTTCCCAAATTAAAAAATGGCGACCGAACCCCGTGGGGCCGTAACCCTAAATACGTGACGACTAGTTCGTCACAACATAGCGGACCACGTACACTCTAAGTACGGCTGCGTGGCTATGTGACGTCAGAGGCACACGCGTGGGTTGCGGCGGATGCGTCCGCTGAGCGAAGCTGTGCACACGTTTTGTAGCCACGGCGTCTACGGCAACCATGTTTCCTCCCAGCTTACCTGCCTTCGCCCTTTCGCTTTATATAGACTGATTACATCACAGAAATAGTACGGATAGATAGAATGCCATCTATTAGTCTATCTGAAAATTAAAGTGAGTATTTATTCCGTATGGAAACCATTTAAACCAAATTAAAAATTTACATCTTTATGTAAAAAATACTGAAATAATAAGAGGTATGATTTAAAAATTCGTTTGTTATTATATTATTATTTTATACGTGTTTAGAGCGCCATATAAAGTGCACTGCCATACTGTTATATCACGAACGCTGCCATAATATTATTATTATTTTGTAGCTATGAGCGCTATCTACACGTTGCGTTTCGTAGTAAAATCCTAGTTGCCAAATCGTAGTACGGTATTGAGCAATGTAATACTCTATGAGTCTATATAATCAATGTTGCAGTCACGTCGAGAAATTCGTACCCAAACAACCGTTGTGGTCATGTTGACCACCGTTGGTTGTTACGGGTACAGCTCAACGGTACAGAGGCGACCCAGAACTAGCAAATAAATTTAAAAAATCGGTTTTGACACCCCAAGGCTTTCCCGGCAAGTAGCCAGAGACTTGTTACATCTGAATAATTATTTCATAAATAAAGTCGATGAGCAGGCTGAAATTCAGGGATTAGGGAATTGGCAGGCTGTTTCATTAATAGCGTTGTAATTTCCATGCAAATGGTTCCATGCAAATGGTTCCATGCAAAAGGATTTGTTTATGTATGTAGGTACGTAAAACAACATTTTTGTGGAGAAAAAGATCTATATTTACCTTAAATAGTTGTTGCAGATAGGCAGGTGAGTATTTTACATTTTGATCACAATTGTACATAAAAACCACAAAAACGAAATAATTGTACAAAAAAACAAGCCGTCACGAAATATGTAGGCCGGTTTACTGACCCACTAATCATATAAATGGTTGCCACATCTAACTTGCGCGCGCCGTTGCCACATTTCACTTGTGACCTTGGCGAAATTTTGACTGACACACGCACACTACCTTTGACATCACTAACACTCTGATACGGATTGGCGGAGCTGGGAAATCGAAACTTATCCTGTATATTACTAAATATTTACAGTATATACAATTCTCGCAATATTTTTAAAAAATGCTTTATTCTCTTAGGTACTCGCGTTTCAAAATACGTAATTTTATTCATAAAGGAGACAAGCTAGTGATTTATTTTCATACGAAAATAATTAAAACTTCACATCAGCGCCATCTATTATAGTGTAAGATTGACACAGCTAGGTAGCAACGCCCTTAATATGCGATGCAACGTAATGGAAATTTAAATTTCGAACGCGCGTCATCTCATTCAAAATGCGACATAGACATTTCACATGGGATACTTATGTCTTAGGGACTATTAGGTTTTTCATTCTTTGTTCTTTAACTTTATATGATAGATTTATATAATGCAGTAAATTTTCTTATTTTTTGTACTGCACATTAATACTTAAAATCTATCGACACCCATTCCTTCCTTTTCCTTTCCTTTTCCCCTCCCAACCCCCCACAGAATGCACTCTGCGTATTGGAGACTTAACTAGCTAAAACTACTGTTGAAAGCATGTCATCGGACAGAAATGTAATTGGAATATTTTTTGTAACGCTGTATGTTTTCCCTGTCAAATAAATAAATTATTTAACAATCAATTTGCAAACACAGGTCGCCTTCGAATTCGAATTTGGAACGACCCATGCATTGCAGGCGTTGCCACTTTTAAGGGGCTTGCTATTAAATTAATATATGGCGCACTTTGCATATGATATCTATCGCTTGTATATGCAATAATCCAACTAAATTAAATTTCGGCCCAACAAGGCAGAAGGTGTGTACCTACCTAATTTCAAGTCTAAGTCCAATATTTCGAGACTGAAGTTTGACTAGCGCGCTCTTTTCTACTCTTGCCATGACCAAATGATGCCTGCATGCCAAATTTCAGCCCAATAGGACGAAGCGTTTGGGCGCTATCGTGGAGGAATACACACAGACGGAATCACAGACACATAGACAGACTTCAGTCTGGAAATGGTCTTTATCTACTCGGGGGTGTCAAAATGTATATATCCGGCTTCACCTCGAAAAAAAAAACCTTTTTAAATGAACAACATCTGGTATTTATTTGACATTAGTGCAAATTCACATTGTCAGAACATTGACATTAGTTCAGATTTACAGGCGTTAGTGCTGACGCCGATAACTGACACACTGGGCCCAATTGCGTTTCTTCTTGAACTAAAACTGAAATTAGTTCAAGCGCACGAGTAAGAGCAATACGTTAGAGTGGAATATGAAATGAACGATAGTCGATTTTCCCTCACTAAACCTACCTGTCGAACTTATAGCCGTCCGAGTAAGTTTGGGAGCATTTCAGGCGGTCTTAGATTTAGCTGCTTTATTTTGGGTAGGCAGTTTTAATGAAGAAAAGTGACAACCGTTCATTTCACATCCTACTCTAACGCATTGCCCTGTCTCGTTTTACATGAACTAATTTCAGATTTTTGTTTACAAATAAACGCAATCGAGCCAACTGTTTATACACAGTCAATCAGTCGTAGGTATTTCTTCAGGGTGTACGCACGTTAATAAAGACAGTGGGGAAAACGCGTCAAGTTAAAGTTTTCCACGCGACGCGACGTCACGCTACAACGCAGTGCCAGCGACTGACCAACTACTGACTTCGGCGTTTAGTCAGCACGTAATGCCCATTGTACTTATACTATTTTGTTGCTGTGTAAAATGGATGCTGTATGGTGGGAAGAGAAGACTGACTTCAAAATATGTAGCGGGAATATTGAGGCTAGCACTAACGCGACAGCGCAGTACTGACTGGAATTAACTTACGCGATGGCATTCCGGGTCAGCGCTGACTTGTTTTGACGTTGAAGTCAGTAATAGACTTAATGTATGTAAATCAGCATTTATGTATCATGGCACTGTGCATTGCAAGTTTGGATTGCAGATGTGGACTTAATGTTTCCATTAGTTACTTGAATTTATTAATATTGATTTTTAATATAAATATAAGAAGATCAGTATATGTATTTCATAGGAATATGTATTTTTAGACAATCCCATAGTACCAAGATGCCTAGACTAATAATACATTCTCTTTCTTTAAGGTAACGGATACATCGAGGGCACGGAACTAGATGGATTCCTAAGGGAGTTTGTGTCAAGTGCCAATTCTACAGATATCAGCCCCGAGGTAAGTGCAAATAACATTCATATTTTTTTAAGCGAAACGGAGTAAGATACGAATGCGATATATATATATATATATATACGAGTGGTATTACCCGGCGTTGCCCGTGTTATATCTTTTCTCAAATACCAATGTATACCAATTTTCTTGGCGATCGGTTGAGCAGTATAGAAGTTGGTGTGCTGCAGCGCCGTCTAGTTGAAAGTTGCAACAAAGCGGATATATATAAAAACCTTAACCATGAAAAAATACATATATATGCCAACTTTCATGGTGATCGGTCAAACGGTTTCGGAGTCTATTAAACTCGGACAGACGGGCATACAGATATACCAACATCCATTTTTATATTATATTATTTTGGCCTGTTTTTAAAATTTAAACTTTGAATGCCTATATCTCGCTTATTTATAGCGACCGACACAATTTTCTTCCAGATTTAGCATTAAAATGAAAAAAATTGGAGAGAGGTTCCTATACTGCAGTTATTCCACTTTTATAACTATGTGATAATACTTACATGTATATATTTTAATTAAAGAGTTTTGAACAATGAAGCACAAATAATTAAAAAGCAGGAATAATTTCACTGTATTACCTTCACAATATTTTGAATTTAGAATAACGCTTGGCCGACTATGACGTTTGTACGTTTAACATAGCAGCGCCATCTATGGATTACTCAATAGATAACGCCATCTGTTAAAATTGTTTGGAACTAACAGATAATTGCGAATGTCAAATAATAGACATTGCAATAAAATAATATCGCGACTATAAATTAAGACGTAAGCTATCCTATCTTTCAAGTTGGATCAAACTGCACATTGTGTGCAAATTTGATTCAAATCGGTTAAGTAGTTTAGGAGTCCATCGCGGACAAACAACGTGACACGTAATTTATATATATTAAGATAAACATATTTTTGAACATAATCACATACATGCTAAAATATATGCGTTTGGTTATAAAAAAAACTTAAAAATAGGATATTGTAACAACATTGACGCAAAGGGAATTTCTTATGTTTTAGTATGTGTAAACATTCTACAGGTGATATGGTTTAACCAGATTTTATTATAGTTTTATTTTTTTAGTTATTCAATTATTTAATAATAAACTCTTTATTTGCACTTAATAAGTATACAAAAAAGGCGAGCTTATTGCCACATGGCAATGTCTTACAGCTAACCTAAACATAGTGGTACATGCGCGCATTGTGAAAATAAAGATTATTACATAACATACAGACAAGTGGAAGAATTTAAGACTAATAATGCCCGAGGAGAGGAAATTGGGAGAGGAACAGGAGAGAAAGGGAAGAACTGGTTACTTCTTAGAAAGGTAGTAATCCTTAAGGCGAGTCTTAAACGATGGTAAAGAAGGCGAGTTTCGTATATTTGCTGGGAGATCGTTCCAGAGTCTTGCACCATGGACACAGAAAGAATAGGAATAGAAATCACTATTATGACTCGGAATTTTTAATAAACTGTCAGAGGCTGACCGAAGTACGAGACCGTGGTAACTTAGTGGTTCAAAAAGCTCCTGGAGATAGGATGGTGTTAATTGGGTGAGTACACGATATAGGAGAGCCAGTATATGAACATTTCTTCTTTGGCGTATTGGCAACCACTTTAACTGTGCCCTATAGTCGGACACGTGATCATACTTACGTAGACCGAAGATGAATCGTATGCATACATTTTGCAAACGTTCAAGTTTGTTGAGCAGTTCCTCTGATAAATCGAGATAAGCCACATCTGCATTATTTAATATATTCCGATGATTCTATTCTTGAAGGTTGTGGCGTGTGGTAAATTCTCGCCTCCATAATTAACCACCGTAAAGTGGAGCTATTTAGGATAAATTTTCATATATAATGTTTAAACGCAAAGGGAATTTTTTATGCTTCAGTTTGTGTAAACATTCTGTTGGTGATATGGTTTAACCAGATATGCTTTATTAAAGAGTTATTCTTTTAGTCATTCAATTATTTAATATATTCCAATAATTCTATTCTTGAAGGCTGTGGTGGGTGGTAAATTTTCGCCTGCATAATTAACCACCGAAAAGTGGAGCTATTGGGGACAGTTTTTCATATATAATGTTTTTATATATTTATTTGATAACATTGTACATATATAGCATTTCAATAACAATATCTAGCAAATATATACGGCATTTGAAAAACAATACTAATACGCTATAAATTATTACAAAAAAAGAAACAAATAAAATATTGAACAGTAAGTCCTGCTTACTCTATTTTATGTCGAAGAGGCAACTTTCTCTTCAAATGCCATAGAGAAGTGCTCAAGATGTCAATCTTCGGCGGCAGAATGTTCAATGGTATGAGCATCCTACCCTATCCTGGTTCTCTAAGCAGGAGATGAGTCGAATCGGTGTATAAGTTACCCGGCGCATACAAACTATACATGTCTAATATTGCAGGTTAGAAGAGTATTCTTTTCAATAATGTTATAGGCGAAGATGATGTGTAATTCAAGATTATTGGAATGGATATAAATACGGGTAAAAACCAATCTGACGATAATAAATATATCTAATATTTTTGGAGTTTATTGGATTTTACTACTTAATAACCGATTTCATTAAAGGCCCCGGTACGACAATTTGATAGATAGTAAAAACTAGCGTTAACAAAAATCCGTATGCTTTTATAAATGAATAAATGTTAGCGCCATCTAAGCAGACTGTTTCAAAATTAAATAACTTTTCGTAGCATAATAATATACGAATAATCAGTCAATCAATCAATCAAGCAATCAACCAATCAATCAATTATATAATAAATTAATCAATCGAGGAAGCAAGCAAAGGAGCAAGCAGTTTTATATGAATACAAGTATATTCATGCTTTCAGTATTATAAAGGATGCGTTTATTTACCCCTTTTGCCTATTGTATAATCAATGCGCGTCGGAGCTGACACGCACACTTTTTTCTTTGAATGTGTTCCATCATCAGTACAACTTAGCCTCATTTCAAAACTAGTTGTATTCTAAAATGATTCTAACAAGAGTATTGTATAATATAAACATTAAAGTATGTTAAGAAATTGTCTAAACGTGCGTATTACAAATCCCATCATATTACTTCCACGACTGCAAATGTTTAAAATATGGGCGTAACAATTTGTGAAATGTTAGACATCTTAACGGCGGGGACACTGCGTAATACTTTGTATGGATTCAGTGGCGAAACTAAGTCGGTACAGGTCGACTTCGGTTACGATCGACGCGACGTTCCATCCAACTCTAAGATGCTAAGGAAGCCGAAAAAATGAATGTCTCAAAACTGAACGATGATCTCGCAGAGTGCAAATCGAGACGAAAATTATTCTATAAATGTATTTGTTCATATTTTTTTTATAATATATTAAGTAGATAATTTAAATATTTGGATACCTATGCAAAAAATGGTACATTTGTAATAATATTGTGTCTATTATATACATACCAGTTTCGCTTGGTAGTACATACTGCCAGTTTCGCACTTGGTAGTTCTACTCAAAATAAAGTAAAGCAATATAATTCAGTATTGAATTAACAGTAAAGCGTCGTATGTATATAGCAACAATTTTTTCGAAAATTCTCCCGCAAAACTGGTTCAGTATTCAGTATTCAGTATTCAATTTATTCATTCAGAATATACAATAAAAGCATGAATTATGAATTAAAGCTTATTATCCCATATTAGAATTCGTCAGTTTATATGTAGATACAAAATTATTAAAGCATAAATATTAATTCGACAATAGCTTGCGACGATTGACCGATAAAATAATGAATTGGTTATTTCTTTCGAAATGAAATTGTTTAAAAAAAGTATTGATTTTGATTTATGAATTTATAATTCTTTATAAAATCGATTATTTATTCTTGATATTGACTGTTTTACTGTTTACTGTCGGCTCACTAATCGACCAGAAAGGAAAGTATTGTGAACGCGTCAAGATTTTTTTTCTTGATAAAACGGAAATATTCATTTTGAGCCCCTCCAAGACGATTAAGACCATTTCCAGGTTGAAGTCCGTCTGTCTGTCCGTATTCCTCCACGAGCGCGCCCACGCGCTTTATTGAGCTGAAATTTGGCAAGCAAGCATTATTTGGCAATAGTAACTTTTGTAAAGGTTGTGGTTGAAATTGGTCCATCGATTTCAACCACACTAGCGCACTAGTCATATATTGATCTCTAAATATTGGATCTATAAATATGAGAGACTTGAAATTTGGATTATCGATGTCTTGTTATGATTTTTTGTTGGAATATCGCATATAGGTACAAGCTACACTAATAATATTTAAATTACGTTATATATTTAAATCAAATATTAACGCCATCTATTAACGCTTGGTCCTGCTCCGCCCTTAGTTCAGAAAATAACCGCGCAGCCCGAGGCGATTGCAACGGAACCCAGCCGGGTTCATCCGCCGGCCGAGAGAGGGCGCTCATCGATTTTATCTGTGAAATTAATATTCATATGAAATCAGTCTTTGGGATGCCGGGAAAATGACACAACCGATTTTCCCCCCTTTTGTTTTCTCTTATATTACGTGTGAGTTTTTCTATGTTAGTGATATCGGCTTAAAGGGAGGGACAATTGCATTGTCCCAATAGGGACAATGCCACGTTTATTTTATGTGATTTTTTGCCTAAGCCTCAGCCTCGTAAGTCCTTTAACATGTCTAGTACAGCGGTGGAGATGTTTTCTTGAACAGCTGTTACACTATAAACATCTTGGAGGCGTTTTTTTAGGACGTTCTCCATTGACAGGCTTAAACGCTGGCTTTTTTAAATCCGAAAATAACTTATGTAAAGCTGATTTGCTTCCATTTAAAGATTTCAAAAGCTTGCTAAGTAGTCGTGGTAATGTATTTTTTGCGAGGGTTTTAAATTTTCGCCCCATGGTTGAAGTATGCGCGTCAGGGTTGCCAGCTTCTTCTACTATAATATCGGGACAAACAGTGGCGGTGGAAGGAGGAGGTCAAAAAAGGAGGAGGTTATCAATTCGGTTGTATTTAATTTTTCTATGTTTGTTACCTCAGAACTTCTTCATTTATAAACCGATTTGGAAAATTATTTTTTTATTTGAAAGGTTCTAGAGTAAAGGTTGGTAATTCGGTGATATCGGTAATACAGTGATAATTTGTTTGAAATGGTTCTATTCTATCTATTCTATCCCCGCGAGACCGCGGCGTTTGTGATTAGGCTCGTTGCATTCGTCCTTTCTCACTCGAATATCACCGATATCACCGAATTACCAATCTTTACTCGACTTCCAGAGTGGTCCCATTTTTATCAAAATCCTGGATTGATGATGGGATCCATGAGGAATTGAAGGAACTCCTCCAATATTATTATATGAAGTTGAAAATTCACATGTTGGCTCAGTTCCGATGACAATGCATTTTTATGGCAAGAATGACCTGATTCTACACCCAGGGTTGGCTCCCTACGAGGGGACTCCTCAACGGTCAACAGCACAGACACGAATGTCATGCTCATCATGACATGGCTGCTGCAGTTATTTTAAAAAAGGAGCCTTTTTTTTTGTTAAAATTGTGTCTATTATTAAGTATATTTTCAATTCGGTGTGACTTTATTGCAAGGTTGATTGATAAATTAGGAAGTCAGTCACCTTTTTTATGTATGCCTTATTTTGGCTGCCAAGTAGCAGCGTATATTCAACTTTCCGATATTAAGATTTTTATCAGTAATAAAGGCAGGTATTCATGTCAAATCTTCTGTACAAAAAATCTCCCTAAAATCCTAAAATTTATTTTCGAAGACAAAATAAATAAAACAAATCGGTTTTATACTTTAAATATGAATATTCTTATTTCATGGAACATTATATTATTAACACTATTGGCGGTGTGAGCCAAACAAATTTCGATAATTTCAATATTCTGTATGCCGTGGGTTTGAAAAAAATGGAAAATATTCGCAAATCCCTCCCACAATAAAGCAGTCGAAAAACAGCTTTGCTCGAGGCATTAGCAAGTCTAAATCCAAATGAAGTATCTGCGAAAAGATTCAGCCCAAGGTCTGTTATTAGTCCCGGGCGGATGGGGGAATGGGCAATGGAGCTAAAGATTTAATGGTCCGCATACTTAGCGCCTCCTCCGAATATATTTTCAGGCCGAAAAACCTTCGGGACACTAACGGTTCGGGAAGCGGCCGACCGGGCCCTCGCAGGTCGCCTCGCCTCGGAGGTATTCCTCCGCACACCGAAAAAGGTAACGCGGGAGCCGCATAGCCAGAACATACCAACTTTATTTTATTCATGAAATAAAAGAAAGAAAAATAGCTTTATTTTACCAAAACATTAACAATGATAAACTAAACCTAAATTCTATTACTTTCCAGACCCACCAACCGATCAGCAGGGAAAGTATTTTTGAGATAAAGATCATAAGTAAAATAATAACAGTATATCATCTCCATAGTACGCACCGATTTCGCACTCATACAAGCGCTCGTTGTCGGCAAGCTACCACTACATAGATTCTCGGGCGCCTCGGTGTTAGCCAGTCAGGTCGCGCGACAGCTAAGTATACAAAAGTGGAATGTTTTCTGTACAGGCTGTAATGCAACCTATCAGAAATTACATTTACGAGTTCTTACATTTACGAGGTAACGTTTATTGTTCATTTGCGTAGGTCAGTATGTGTCTAGGTAAGTAGGTGCATAGGTATATAAGTGGGTAGGTAGGTAGGTAGATGCATTTTTGTTAAGTACCTACTTTAACTTACTAAAATGTAGGTATTTTGAACACATGCAACAAGTGATGAATGCTGTCACACAAAGTCAGCACTAACTCATATATTCTGTTACAGTACAATTTTGGGAACCGACTCTCGATCTATACACCAAAAATACATAAACGTATATAATAATTATTAGGAATTGCATTTCTGCTTTAATGGGATCACAACTTGTCAATTGTGTATTTGTTGTGGCAACCCTGGTTGTTCGGCGAAGCGTAGGTACTTATTTCGGAAACGGGCTCGAGATGTCCTACTGATGTTATTTTACTATGTGAAGACTTAATTATGACCCCGTCCCGTTAGATACGATTAAGATCATTTCCAGATTGAAGTCTGTCTGTGTCTGTGTGTGTGTGTATTCCTTCACGATAACGCCCAATCGCTTCATCTGATTGAGCTGCAATTTGGCATGCAGGTACCATTTGATCAGGGCAAGAGTAGTGGTTGAAATCGGTCCACCAGAGGGCGCGCTAGTCATAATTTAATCTCGAAATATTGGGCTTAGAGACTTGAAATTTGGTACATAGATTTGTCACTGGGCCGAAAGCACATTGTGAAAATTTGGTTGAAATATCTCTTATACAAGCGACACAATTTTTTTAAGCTCTGTCATGTTTAAGAAAATAATAAATCATATTGGTAAAAATCCATTTTAATAGATAGATAGATAGATAGATAGATTTTTTATTCGAAGTAGACTTACAGTACTTTCCGAACGTCTTATGTTTCTAGACATTTATGCCTTGCTTGTAGCCTTTACCATTGATTACTACACAATATAATCAATGGCTTTACGTAATAGTAATAATAATAATAATAATAATAACACTTTACAAATGGTTTTCATAGCTACATATGTTACACAACAAGGACTTGACCAGACCAATGTATCGCTTAAAAATCTTCAATTTTATAATAGCCTTTAGAGCACAAAGTATCTTTAACAATTTTTGTAAATTTAGTGTCTGGTAAAAGGGTTAGTTCCTCAGGCAAAGTGTTATGTTTATTTTTGAACCTGGTGTTCCTATTGTGTATGTCACCCAACCTACGGAACCTGTGCAAGTTTTTACGAACATACATTATGTCACCGAATAAAAACTGACTATAAACCGTCAGAATATTGATCTCTTTAAATTTCTCTTTTAGCGATGCTCGGGAGTTTAAACAATAAATGGATCGTATGGCTCTTTTCTGCAAAGTAAATATCGTTTGCATATCGGCTGCACGGCCCCAGAGCAAAAGCCCATACGACATTATACTATGGAAGTAGCTGAAATAGACAGTTCTGGCAGTAGCTTCATCAGTTAGTTGCCTTATTTGACGTACCGCAAATGCTGCCGAGCTAAGTCTTCTAGCTAATAATTCAATATGAGGACCCCATTGAAGTTTATTGTCTATTGTAATTCTTAGAAATTTTGTAGAATTCACAAACTTTAGTATTTCACCGTTCATAACAATATTAATATCAGATTCACTAACGTTAGGTGAGATAAATTTAATGCACTTAGTTTTATTATAATTCAAAAGCAAATTATTGGCGGTGAACCATCCTAAAACTTTTGTCAGTGTTTTTTCTACTTTTATTTTATTTTTTATTTTATTTTATTTTATTTTATTCTGGAACCAAACAGAACTACATACAATGCAATAAAAACCTATTTAAAAGTGACAAAAATCCATTAATGTGATTCCGAATATAAAGTATACAAAATGAACGCAATATAATTTTATATTGTTTCCGCTTGAGAATGGGGGGAATCAGGATGGGAAGTGAGGTGAAAGGGAGAGACAAAATAGATAAAAATATATTATGTATGTATATAAATATATTTATATTTAATTTTAGGTATGATATATAGTTATTATAATGAATATACATTATAATTATAATTATTGGTTTTCCTAGGAACGTTGAATATGAGCGAAGAGTCGTCAGCGAATAAAACTGTATTACCCAATTTCTGTACAAAAAATGGCAAGTCATTAATGTAAATTAGGAATAAAAATGGACCCAGAATTGAACCTTGAGGAACGCCCATTCTTACAATAGATCCATCCGATTTAACTCCGGAAATATCAACCTTTTGTATTCTGTTACTCAAATACGAGCTGAGCAACTCCAATGCAAGGTAAACCTTCTAAACCATAAAATTTTTATTTGCGCAGAAGAGTATCATGGACTACGCAGTCGAAGGCTTTAGAAAGGTCACAAAAACACCAATTCCATTTTGGGAGTGCTCCCATGCATCAAATATATGCTCCAAAAGTTTAGCACCAGCATCGATAGTGGACCTGCTTTTTCTAAAACCATACTGTTCTTTATGAAGCAATTTATTTGAAATAAAAAATATAAGCAATTGACTGTTTATAATTTTTTCAAAATTTTTTGAAAGAGCAGGCAGTATTGAAATGGGTCTCTAATTTATTGGTTCAGTCTGTAGTCCTGATTTAAATAATGGAATGAGCCGGCTAAGTTTCATTAGATCTGGGAAAACTCCTTGCTCTACACTTTGATTAAAAATAACAGGCAAATGCGGCGCAATAATATCAATAACTGAATTAATTACCTTTACTGACATACCCCAATTATCTTCCGTGTATTTAAAGTTTAAAGATTTAAATGTTTTAACAATTACATCGGAGGTTACATTCTCAAATACAAATTGGTTCACGATGTCACATACTACATTTTCTTGCAATAGTTTCTCTGAATGAACAGGCGAGGAGTTTAAAGATTGAGTTGTTAAAATAGGATTATTAGTAAAGAAGATTTCAAAGGCTTTTGCTATATCGGACTTGCTGGATAAGGTTTTATTGTCAATCTTTAGAGTAAAGTTTCTGTCTCGAGATTTAGTTTTACCAGTCTCTCTAATGATCATATTCCAAGTAGTCTTAATTTTGTTATCTGAATTCCGGATTTTTCTGCTGATGGTCAAAGATTTAGCTAAGGAGCAAACTCTTTTACATAAGAGTACATTTGACAAAATCAGTATCGAGGGGGAGAATGGTTGGAGGTAATTATTTGGTGGAGAGGGGGTGTTGGAAGAAAGGAGAGTTTTGGAGTGACACAACCTTTTTTGTTTAAAACAAATAATACCTATAACTTTAATATATTCTAAACGTATGGAAAAGTATAAAATGAAGTCGCAATGAACAGCCTTAAAATCCGCTGTACAACGATTTTTAATTAATGTATGAAAATGAATTAAAAAACAATGGAATCGAGTTGGCGCGCTATTGTCGTTAGCCGTTCTAGTTCCGCGCACCGGAGTGAGAGAGCCAAACGGAGCACGCCATCCTCCTCTCTCCCTCCAAATTCAGCCTCCTCTCGGAGAAATCTCGCCGAGAAAAGTTGCGCTCGCGAAGGGTAGGTAGTGGTAATAAGACCATCGTCGGAATTGCGAAAATTGCGACGTGTCACGGAGCGGCATGACAGATATTTTTATTTGACGCGACTTCGCTCTGTTTGCCTTAGTGATTAGTTGGTGAGAACACACACGTTGTGTTTTTTATGGTGGAAACAGATGAGTTAAAAAAATATATTACCCAGTGTAATCTCGTTTCAGAAACCAAATCGCAGTTTGAACCCTTGAATAGTATAACAGTATCATCGGAATTTGTGATGATTTTACCTACTGGTGAATGACATAAGTAATTTATATAGACGAGGAATAACATAGGTCCAAAACACTACCCTGTAGGACACCAACTGTGAGTTTCTGGCTTCGCTCTGGCGGCGCTTTGTACTCTACTGGCTAAGTAACTATCAAACCATATATTTAATTCCCACACTGCCTACTTTGCACAATAATACATTATGTTGTACTGAGTCAAAAGCTTTTGCAAGACGAAGGTTAGCTCTTAGATACTTATCTCCTTTATCTACCATTTGGACTATCTATCCACCATTTAGACTATTGGAACCCAAGAAAGAGCTGGTCTTAGTGGCCTAACTAAACGAGAGCCATTAGCAGTCAAAATATGGAAATCTGGCTACGGCAATGGAATCACGAAAATGCACAATGTATTCGACGAACATTTCTCGACGAAAACATGACTAAAACTGATAAAGCTATGCAACATAGCAGCTGTCAAATATAAAGAAAAATAAAGAAAATATCCCAAATTTATTTTTTAAGTAATAAGGTAAAAATCATGGTAACGGAATAAGGAAATTCCACTTATTGATATGTTTAATACTGTAAGGCATAATTAGAAAATGTCGTTTGACTAACATCATTGATTGATTAGCACAATTAATTTGTATAGGTTACGTAGTCGTCTGATGAAGAAATACGACAGGGCTGCATTTTCTCACCATTGTTGTTCAATATATACGCCGAGGCCATCTTTTCAACAGCTGTCTACGATGTCTCGGAAGGAATAACAGTTAACGGTCATGTCATTAACAATATCTGATATCTTGATAGCTGACACCACGCAGAGATTGCAGAAACTCGTGGACATCGTCACCGTAGCGAGTGCGTCATAAAAAGACCAAATACATGGTAGTAAGTCGAACACCGCAGTCAAAGTCAAACTCTTTCATAAATATCTATGGTGCAGACCTTGAAAGAGTGAGCCAATACAAATACCTGGGTGTCATAGTCAACGACAAAGGAGACCACAGTGTCGAAATTAAATGCCGAGTTGAGCAGGCCCGTAGCGCCTTTCGCAAAATGGAAAAAGCCCTTTGTGACCGTAATTTGAGCCTTAATCTACGAACGCGTATAGCAAAATGCTACGTATTCTCCGTCCTATATGAAGCTGAGGCCTGGACACTCACAGAAAGAATGGCCGAGCGCCTCGAAGCGTTTGAGATGTGGATGTATCAGAGAATGCTTAAAATATCGTGGCTCCAGAAGGTTCGAAATACGACAGTCCTTCAAAGACTGAATAAAAAAGAGACAGAGGTACTCAAAACCATAAAGAGACGCAAGCTCGAATACTTCGGCCACATAATGCGCAACCGAAAATACGAACTCCTGCAAATAGTAACCCAGGGGGAAAATCAAGGCAAGAGGAGCCCTGGGCGGCCAATGACATCATGGCTGCAAAATCTACGCCAGTGGTTCCTGCTGAGCACTGGAGCATTGTTCCGTGCGGCGGTCTCCAAGACTGAAATCAGCAAGATGATCGCCAACCTTCGTTAGGAGACGGCACTACAAGAAGAAGAATACGTCGTCTATTTTATAATGTGGTTTTACAAACAGAGTGTTTTTAAATTAATGCCTCAAATTTTTAGCCAGCAAGTTTAGCCTTTCTTCGGAATTGTATTACAAAAATGAATACACTGCCAATAAAAGAGGCTTTCCTACTTTTATTAATATAAACTGGAGAAGTGAAAGGTTATTTCTAATTCTCGTATTTACGTTACGGCGATCACTTACTTTTGAGAACATATGTTCGAAAGCCTGTGCGAATTCTATAAAAATAAAGGAAAGCACCAAACTCTTGCCCACATACATTCTCACAATACAAGGCACAAATCGATGTATACTCATAATTCTATACCTGCAACATCACAATTTCAAAGGACAAATCAATACAGAATCATAACATTTTATAATAGGTTGCCAGAGGAATTAAAAAATATACAAACTATGCACTATTTAAAAAACATACCAAGGAATTTTTATTGCAAAAATGTCTATATGGCACGGACTTTTAAAATTTTATATTCACAATTGACTACTTGTTTATTTTATTTATTATTTTTTTTTTTAACTTCCATTTTAATCCTATTCTGAACACTTCATTTTATAGACAATTTACTTACTGATTATGTAACATGATTTAGGAATTATTGCTTGTATTTTTATATTTTTACTCTTGATTATTATTTGATTATTTCCAAATTGGACTCCTTAATTATTATTATTATTATTGATTTATTTATTTGCGAGATCATTCAATGGATTTGCTTTTCTATTATTTTTCTTTTTTATTTATAGATTTATACTCTTTTTTTTCTTTTTTTTTTGGATTTGGTATTTTTATTTTTGATATTTCTTAATGTACTTTTTAATATTTAGACAATGTAATGGTTGCTTTTGTATAGTTTATTGACTTTCAGATTTCTAACTTGATTTAATTTTATTTTTGCCAGATATATGATATGTGTAAAATATGAATATTATAAAAAATGTATTTATTAATTGTAAGTTCTATAGGGTTCGCCGGTTTTTTTTGGAATGAATAAACTTTGAACTTAAAATTTACAAAAATAAATTGATAAGCGACTGTGAGAATATTAATTTCTTTAAAAAGTTCTTGCAGTGTATCCCTAGAACCTAGTCCATATATATTGACTGATAAGCCCTATTTTGCACCAAATAAAATGTTCTAATATCTAATAAAAATAAAAACCATTTTTTGCTATTTCTTGTTCAGTTTGATGCGCAGAATCAGCCATTGAAAAAAATGGGTTAGGTATATATTCAATGTTGTCATGTGCGTTAGAAAAGGGGACTTTTAGGTGTTTCAGGCTCCTTACCGTTACCACTGGGAAGGTGATTAGAATCCCCTTTCCGCGACCGTGTGGTCCGTTGTAGAGATGACCACCTTTCGCGGTGCATGTCAAATGGCGGCTCTCACCGAGGAAAGCGCGACTGCGCAAGAATAAAATGCAGTGTGTTGGGTTGCAGTGCGCAAGAATAAAATGCATTCGGTTGATGATTTAATTGCGATCGCCGGGCGAGTCGATGTGTCAAGCTCCTTCGGTTTTTACAGCGATGTGACTTTGATATCTGACTTCAATATTATTTCGTGTGCGTGGCAATACCACAAATTTGAACTGCCTTCTGGCGAGGCAGATGAATTATGAGATTGTGACGTAGTCTGTAGAGTCTATAGGACTCATTACGTTTAATTTTTGCTTCTACAAGTACATGCTTTGAGGCAGTCGATTTTAAAATGCCGATGGTATTTTTTTCCGCATACAAGATTATAGAACTTTATAATAGATTCGATTAACGCAACATAGATCGATGTTTTGATATCATTATCTATACTTCTAATAAATCGCAACGCTGTGGTTTGCCGGAGGTGGTCCCATAGAAGATTGAATTCAATACGAGAACGTGAATTGAAATCGTCTGGCTTTGGCATTCACCCAATTCTACTGGATAATCCCCTTTTCATCTCGCCTAGCGGATTTAACGTAATCCTCTTGGAATTGTCGCCAAATGCCGGTAAATAAATTCTCGAGGCAATTTCTACATTCACAGTCGTACAACCAATTGCTAATTTTACAACCAACATTATAACACTGTCATTAATTTATATATTATTCGGGAAACATACAACGCTTCGGTAATTATTACAAATTATCTTGGTACAGTTGTTTTACTGGCCAATTAATTGTATCTTACAATATTTCCTTATACTACAATTTATCAAAATTGATTTAAGTTAAATTACTGTAGAGCTACATTATATTTTAGTCGGAAATTCGACAATTGCAATCCAGAATAATAGAAAATAGGATAGGAAAGGAGAGGAATGGGATATAGTTTATTGCATTATACTTTATTATAATATTATATTATAATATAGTTGATGATATTATAGTTTATTGCATTTTTTATATTTACGCGGTGACGGGCGAGGGGAGAAATCCCGCCCACCACGCGGGCAGTTCTAAGGACATGGGTCTTTTTATCTGCCCGGGATGTCTTGCAACGATAACCTCACGCATACTGGAAGGGTAGTGCGTGAGGAGTGGACGAACAGAGACATGGAGAAGGATTCATAAGGTATCTACCAACTCCGGCACCCCGTAAACCGTTTATTAATCAAAAAAACCATATTTAACAATTTCACTTACAAACTACTTAAGAAATAAGTTAGATACATACATATATGATTTTCGACAATACTTAATAACACAAATATAAATCTCCGAAACTCAGAGTTTTTTAAACGTCCTTTGGCGATTAAAGTCCCATAACCTATACCCCCTAAATTTGAAATAGCAGGACAACTCCATTACAGCTGAGTCATTCCAGTAATGTTTTTATTTTTGTTTATTTATTATTTCATTTATTGAGATATTTCATTAGGTATACAGTTCATTGATCATGTAATGTTTGCTTCTTATAATAATTAATATAGGGAGGTTTAACACATCTTACATGACCTTTCCTGCCAATAGCACAACTAACTAGGCGATAATTTGGCCCGTCTCTAGATGTGCATATTTTTACGCAATTTTTAAAAATTAAATGGTTTTTTTTAACAATAAATTATTTGAACTCACCACCTAGCCTCTACATACACATACACCTATACATACACACGTACACCTATACATACACCACCTATACACATAAATAGACTAAGATTATAAAATACATAGCTATGTAATAAATAAATACATCTAAAGTTCAAATTAAATAAAATTTCGTTAAGAATAATACACGTATATGTTATACTAAATAAATTACCGTGCGTTGCGAAGAAGTTCATTAGATTTTACAAATCCCTTGTAAAGATGCAGGCATCTATTAAGGTTTGCTTTAAGGATTTTTACGTTGGAATCATTTTTCATGTCTTCACTTAGGGAATTGTATAATTTTGGGGCTATATAGAATATATGTCTTTGGGCAAATGTTGTCCTGACTGACGGAATTATATAATTGATACTCGCGGACATTCTTGTGTACAGATTGTTTTGAGTTCGAGCGGTCATCTCTAGATTTGTAGAATGCAATGTCCCTTGCTTAATGAATATCTGTTTAGTTGATAGCACATGGGATTCAGAAAATTACAAGGCAGATGGATGACGCCGGTTTTTCCTGTATCACTAATAATAATAATTTATGGGCATACTAAACTAAAACAGAGACGGTCCCCTCAAATAATTACTTCAAAACTGCATAATAATATGGCATTATTCTCTGCTGATCCCAAACGGGTTCCCTGCGCAAAAAATGCTGAACAACGTCTTTGATTAAATAAATTATGCTATATCAAAATATGCCCGACCGCACCAAACATCAAGTATACAGGTGAGAAGTGGGTGAATCAGTATCAGAATATGAGCAACTTTTAATAATAATTTGTTAGAAAAGAAAAATATTTTTTTATTCTATGACCTCGATTTTTATAGCGTTAAAAAAGTTTAATAATACAGTTTAAGAAGCAATAGTCAAATCTAGAGATAGCGCTTATATTTCTCAAAAGATAAACAGGTCGTTTGGAAACATTTACAGCAACCTATTTATATATTACAAACGGAATAGATATCTATCTATATATAAAACAAAGTCGGGTTTGTTCGAACACTTATGACTCGAGAATGGCAGGACCGATTTTCATGGGTTTTGATTTGTTGTATTTGTCTCCGTCCCGAATAGCAGAATAACTATAAAAACATTGGAAAATTCACGAAAAAATAAAATAAAAGAAAAAAAATCCCATACAATTTTTTTATGGATTTCGTAGCTGTCAAACATTTAATATTAATCCCGTCGATACGGTAAACTCTCCCCTCAAATTAAAGAAAGTATTTAAATAAAGGTTTCGAATCGACAAGATATATCCACAATATTCGGACCACAATTATTACATAGTTTAATTCAATCATGTCATGCTGACACGCGATTGATATACTTAATTTTTGTACTTTTATATTTCTTTTTGTGTTATTACCTTAATAAAGTAGTGAACTTAATATTTATTTTGTAATCATTCTATTACTTTCGTAAAATCATTAATTAAGTTCAGCTAATCTGTAACACGACATTCATTGACCGTTAGGCGGTACGAAGTTCGCCGGGTCAGCTACTATATATATGAAACAAAGTCGGGTTTGTTAGAGCGCTTATAACTCGAGAACGGCTGGACCAATTTTCATGGTTTTTGATTTGTTGTATTTGTCTCCTTCCCGAATAGCAGAATAGCACTGATTGAAGCCGGCACCCTTGAAGTGCGCGATTAACACTGATTCGCGCACTTCAAGGGTGCCGGTAAATTAAAACTCACCTGTATATATCAAACAATACCATAATCTCCAAACAAAAGGACTTTCCAACATTAAAAAAAATATATTTTGTTTTCTATTGAATTAGATGTGGACATTATCGGGAAATTTTTAATATTTAAAAACAATACTCCTAGCCGTATTTTATTATTTTTTTTCACTAAATTATTGTGACTAACCTATTGAGGATATAACCTATAAGCTTTGCGGTAGAGTATGAAAAATTTTGATACAGAAAACTGTTAAAAGGGTTAAAGTAGAAAACTGTTAAAGTTTTGTGAAAATTGGTTCAATAGATTTGGTATAAATTGATGGACTGTAAGTGTCCATGTGCTCAATATAGATGCAAAGTTACAACTTTTTCCAAAATTTGATTATTTTATTTATTATTTAATTCAGAAATCATACGTTTAGTACGTATGATTTCCTAAGAAAAAAAATAATTGAATAAATGGCCGTACATATATTTATTATTTATCTAAAATCACCAGAGGTCATTTGCAAAATTTTCAAAATAAAATTGTGGTATATTTATAAACAATAATTTAATATTTTTTTGCTATTATTAAAATTCTGGTGTCTCAATAACATGTTTTCGAAAAAAATTTATTAGTATTCGATATTATATAAAACGATTGTTTAAATTATGGGACACATATGTCCCATGGTTCTTAACCGCACTACCTAAACGAACGTACGTGATATATCCGCTATATTATCGCCCGAACGCAACAAACCGTATCACGTACATTCAAGTAAAAAAGAAAAAAAGCCGAAACCCACAATGCGTATGTTATTCGTCAAATCGTTCCTACGATTCTAAATACAAAATAGGGCTATAAATGGGTCTATTGTTTAAAACAGTTTTCTGGTATATTGCATACAAGTATTAGGACATTATTAAGAAATATATAATAATTATTATTACATATATACAGTTATTAAGAAATCTAACGAAAAATACCTAACGATTTGTGCCTACTTTTTGAATAATAACCCAAAGGTCAAAGGGTTAAGCTGCTAATGGTGCTCTTTAACACTATTTATTCGATAGGCTCATATACGCCTTAAGGTAACCTTTATTAAAGAGACCCTCTCTAGGCAAGGTAAAGTGCTGACTTGACAGGCCTTGAATGCGGCGAGTCTTACTTACGATCTCCTTAGCTAAATCTCTCCGGAGAGAAAGCTATTCACACATATAGTACTCATTCGCTCGCCCTCCACCTGAGCGATCAGCCTTGACCCGTTCGAGGACGAATTTTTTGTCTCGTTATTGACTACGTGTATACTTCTTTTGTAGACGAAATATAAGCTGGCTTATTTGTAAGAAAGAAAGAAATAAAAATAGCTATATTGTACTAAAACACTAACAATGATAAATAAAACTTAAATTCTATTTTTTTTATCGTTTCACGATTCAAACACGGGCCAACCGTTGTAATATTAAATTAAAATAACTAACTAAACAGCCTTATCTCAGCAACTTAATATTAAGGGTTTTCCAATAAACGCGGATTGATGTTCAAAGTTTAAAGTTCAAAGTTTATTTAATTCCAAAAACCCTGCAAGGGTATAGAATTTATAATTAATACATATATTTTTTGTAATTCTTATTTTGATCATATATCCAAACCGGCCGCAAAAATAAAATTGTATCACATTAGAAATCTGAACGCCAATAAACTATGCAAAATTAACCATTACATTGTATAACTATTAAAACAATAATTAAAATGAGAACTAAGAAATATCTAAAACAGAATTAGGAAATATCTAAAACAAAATAACCAAATCGACAAGTTAACAAAAAAAAATAAATGTATGGAACAGAAAGAAAAATCAATTGAATAATCTTGCAAAAAAAAAAACAAATAATAAAACTAACATATAATCAGAGAGTAAAAATATAAAAATTAAAGCAGTATTCCTAAATCATGTTATAAAATCAATAAATAAATTGTCTACAAAAGGAAATGTTAAAAATACTAGTAGTAGTAGTAGTAGTAAAGCAGTCCTTGGTGTCACCTGGATCTATAAGATCTTCTGTAACTACTGTAACACTTTGTGGTTGGGTCAGTTGTCAGCTAGTAGCCCGGTACTGATTACTAGTCCAAGCAGATCAATGACCTTCAAGTGGGGCAGATCGCTGGGTTCGAGAAAGGCTCGTCCCAGTAAACTGTGTCTTTTTGCGGCGAGGCCTGGGCAGCGACCAACGATGTGTATGCTGTCTTCAGGTTCTTCGCCATATATTCGGCAGTCCTTGCTCTCGGTCAAGCGAAGGTTGAATAGATGTGCTCTAAGGGTCGTGTGTCCGGTGAGGAGACCGATAGTGGTTCTGAGGTTCTTCTTGCTCATGTCAAGTAGGGCCTTGGTTGTCTTTTGAAGTGGCTGCTGCATCGTGGCTTCTGCCTGGCGACATCGCTGGCTCTGTTTCCAGGATGCCCGATGTTCCTGCTCCAAGCAGTCCCTGATAATTTTCTTACCTGTAGCGAAGGGGCTTCCAACAATTGGCTCCACCGGGCATTCCAGTGTGCCCAGTTTTGCCAGTCTGTCGGCCTGTTCGTTGCCGGGTATGCCGCCTGTCTCAAACAGCCACGGAGTGTTTTCCCTTTTTATTTCGTAAGCGTTTGCATTGTTTTAACTTATCCTGATAGTAATTGTGGAGTTTATGAGCTACACAACTAAAGTGCCTCTGCGCAAATTTAGTTTTGCGTTTTTTAAATTAGATGTTTTGCTGACGCGCAACCTCTAGTTAGAATTTTGTGGGCAGTGATGTTGTGTGTGTTGAGATAATAAAGTAGGGTCACTTTTGCATAAACCTGTCTATTGTCCAAAAGTCTCAGCTCTTTAAATAGTTCGTTTGTTGGATATCCATGTGGCTTTCTGGACATGACCCTCAGGAGAGTTTTCTGCGCTTTAAGAAGCGGATCTAACACTGAATATGTAGAACCCCCATCTTAATATTTCATATGTAGGTAATCGTGCTGTGGGCTAGCACGTAATAGATGTTAATAAGGTTTCTTAACGGTAGAACATATATTACTTAGAACAATAGGAACTATGAATTAAAAATCGTTTGGTATTATATTATTAGTTTGTTTAGAGATAGGGTAGCGTATTGGCATGTTTGAAGCGCCATATATGGTGCTTCGCCATACTGCTATATCAAGAATGCTGATATATTAAACATAAGATAAGATTAATCAATGTTTGGAACTATGAGAGCCATCTACATGTTCCGGTTCGTAGTAAAATCATAGCTGCCTAAACGTAGTACGGCATTGAGTAATCTAATACCCTATATAATCAATGCCGAGATATAGCCGCCTTGTATTGATATTGGTCTCTAATGGGTTAGGGTGAGATAAAAACACGCTCTGAATGGAAATATACTGATAGCGGATTAATTTATAGATTTTGGGCAAAACGATTTATTGGCTAGAGGAAATTCTCTACGAACAGCCTCCTACGTGAGCGCAAGAAAGGACTTAACACCCTCTCCATTAACAGCGAATGAAAGGACTCACTGCGATTGAATCAAGCGATCGGATGCGAATTGATATTTATTTATTTATTTATTTATTTATTTATTTATTTTATTTTCGGGAAACATACAGCGCTTCATTAATTATTACTAATTATTCTAATACAGAGTTTCGCTGGCCGATTAATTGTTTCCTACATTATTTTCTTCTACGGTAAATCAAAAATTGCATTGCACTAAATTAAATTAAATTAAATTGCAATTGAACTATTGTAAGGATAGGAAAGGAGAGGGATGGGATATACGTAGGATAGGATATAGATATTCAAATTATATTCACTGTGTAATCACTTCCTAGACGTCTAGTGAGCTAAGGACAGCTTCGCTGAATTTAGGTTGATTCAGGTAAAAAATGTCGATATCTTCGAATCGTCTATTATATGTGGTCATCAAGCGGTGCATAACAGAGTTTTGGGCGTAACTAGTGCTCACACGAGGGATTTCGAACGTACGAGGAGAGCGAACCCTTCGTGGCGGAACCAACAACGACAGTTTCTTTACCAAATGAGGGCTATCAATTTTGTTATGAATTATTTTATGCAATAATATCATATCAGCCGCTGTGCGGCGGTCTTCCAGTGAACACATACTGAAATAGTTCAGCCTGCTCTCGTAGGTTCCAAGTCCCAAGTGCTCACGATAGTCCAGGTATCTAGTAAAACGTCTTTGGACGCCCTCCACCCTATTTTTATACACGCCATATTGCGGATTCCAAATCTGCGATGCGAACTCTAAGGTGCTACGAACATAGGAAAAGTAAAGCGTTTTAAAGATGTTAATGTTCGAGAATGGTTTACATATTCTATTAACAAAACCCAGAGTCCTCAACGCCTTGCTAACAATACAGTTGATGTGTTGATCGAACGTCAGCTTTTGATCCAGTTGTACCCCAAGATCTCGAATGCACTGAACTTCAGGGATATATTCACCATTTACGCGTATTTGAAATTGATGCTTTCCTTTTTGCGACTGAATATAATGCTATTACATTTGGTAGCATTTAAAGTGAGCTTATTTTTCACGCAATATTCGAAGAGTCGGTCAATATCTGTCTGAATATGGAGGCAATCAGCCATGCTATCCACTTGAGCATAAACTTTGAGATCATCCGCGTATAATATATAACGTCCTCTGGTGAACCATAAGCCAATGTCAAATATATAAGCGTTAAACAGTAAAGGACCTAAATGAGAGCCCTGCGGAACTCCAGAAGGGACTGTCGCGAAGTTAGACCTGAAACCACCAACTGCTACAGCTTGGTGCCGGTTTGTGATATAAGAGGAAATCCACCTAAAAAGGTCTCCGTGCACTCCCAGCCTCCTTAATTTATAAAGAAGAATCGGGTGATCAACCCGATCGAATGCCTTAGCGAAGTCTGTGTAGATAGCGTCCACTTGTTTTCGCCCGTCCATGGTCATTAGGATAAAGTTAGTATATTCCGCCAAGTTTGATACTACCGAACGCTGCTTGAGAAATCCGTGTTGCTCAGCAGGTAGAAAAGTTGCAATATATGGATATAGCTGTGAGTATACCACCTTTTCGAACAGTTTACTTAAGACAGAAAGAATTGATATGGGCCTATAATTGCTAACTGTGTTTTTACAGCCTGCTTTATGAATCGGGACTTTGAGTGCCTCTTTCCACTTTCTAGGGAAGATTCCTTGAGCTAACGACAGACGGAAAATCATAGAAAGAGGGCGTGTTAGCTGAAGGGCACATTTTTTTACGAAGACGGGGGGGACTAAATCACTTCCAGCGCCTTTATTCACATCCAGGTCTCGAATGCATTTGAGTACAAACTCCTCAGTGATGGCAATAGAACCCATGCTGTTGGAGCTCATGCAGTCGCTTATCGTTGCTGTTGATGAACCGAATGGTTGGAAGGTTGGTTCAGATGATGTGCTATCTTTGCTAATATCGCTCTGTGCTGAGCTTCTTTCCGAGTATACGGTTTGAAATACGTGGGTACTCAGATAAATGGCGATTGGCACGCTAGAAAAATCTCCATAGCAGTGAATTCTTTGTATACAGATACATACCAAAGCAATATCTAGGCGTGACGACATAACGGGCGAACCCGTCACTCTAGGGAGTTTTAACGACATCAGGTCGTTCTATATACCGTGGAGTGGACGGAAAATTTAGCGAACAAATTCAGTCCACTCTCTAGCTCCACCGACGAGCCCGTGAGAGTATAACGCCTTACGGCGAGGCACTGGGAAGTGAATCCAGCAGGCCGACCTCAGGCCCTCACTGCCAGATTTGGCCGGATTTCTCCGTCCTCCAGTCTGGTCGCAGATTCGAAGGCGCTTACGTGGCCTCTACCTGATGCTAGCGGTAATTCAGTTCAAATTTATCGCGGACCGTGGCGCCCTTTGGCTGTCAATTAACGTGGGATCGGGTGGCCAATGGGTCGTTTCAAGAGTAGATGACATCAGGTCAACAACCACCCCCGCTGCTTAGGAAACAGCATGTTGCTTCCAGACCCCTACAATTATTCGCCCCCTACAATTATTCACCCCTACCCCTACAATTATACGAACATTTAATTTTTTATTTTTTTGTTACAAAAATATTTTGTTTTTGTAATAATCACAGTATGAACAAGCACGCACAAAATTAAACGTTCACCTTAGAACAGGTCCCGGCCTAGTTAGGTGGCGTTGTCACTGGACTTTGCAATGTATTCATTTTCTGCTGTTTATTCAATGTTTAAAATACTTCTGTGCATAGTTCCTAAGATAAAATTGTTTTAAATTACTTAAATAAATAAATAAATATTCGCTGGAGTGCCCAGTTGATAGGCTGGAGTTCAGGAGCCCCTGAGGGACATCCCCCAGGGAAACTGATACCCCAGGAAAACAGAATTCTTACCGGGGTAGCCTCCTCCTTCGAGGAGACTACTGGATAGGGGTTGAGCCGTGAGTTGAGTCTTATAAAAAAATTAATACACATACAGGGAATACATTCTGGTGATACTTAGACTGTTGTCGATGTACTCACGTTTATTGTTTGCCCTACAAAAATGAGATTCTTATGTTGGGAAGGACTTCATGTTCTTAATCACTTCGTCATTTTTCTGTCAACTGTCTTTTTCTTTATGTACCGTCCTTTAGAGAGCGTTAGGTTAGGGCACTTTTTATTATCTCCTTTAGAGAGCGTTACGTTATGACACTTTTGAACTTTGTTTTGAAAATAATAGATTCCTCGACATTTTTATTCTTCACAATTTATTAAAGAATAACCTATTTCTTGAAGTCTAATAAATAATGAAATATTATATTAATAAATTTTCTATTGTATAGGCCTACAACCCTTAAGGTGTCCACTTTACCCGGGTTTACCCTCTTCCTATATCTAATGCTTTTATTGAACGAATCTTTAGTAGAAGAAGAATCTTTAGAAGATTCTAGAAGAAGTTTGGAATGAGAGAAGAAGGACGGAAAAAGGCAAATAAAACCCTGAGAAATCTTGTAAAGAATCGTAATCTTAGACATACTGATGTAATGAAAAATTTCAAGTTTCCTCTGAAGGCTCTGAAGTATTAGAAATTAAGAAATAATATGATCTTTTATAAAATCGAAGACTATCGCGGTTGTTTGACATTATAAATAGGATAGAAAACGAATTTACCGCGTGAAATTTGTAGCGCCCGACTTTTCGGTGACGTTGCAGCCGCCGTTATCTAGGGTAGACTGAAGAGCTGTCAATCCGTTGTTTTGCGGGTAGGCCGCATACCGCTTCCGCCACTGCGTAGGTTATAACGGTGGTGGGGGGCCGGGCTCGGAGCGCGGGAATTCTGAAAATCCGTCTTGCACACAACACTCACTGTATCCTGTTTTACGTCTTTGAGTTCGGCTTTCGGCGGCGGGAACATTTTAAGAAGAGGGTTCCACGTAGAAGAGAGTTTGTGACCGTCGTCTCTATTGAAGTTTGGGGTTCTTCTTATTTCAATGGCTTCCCGGGTTATGCGAGGAAAGTAGAATTGTTCTTTGGATAGCACAATGGAATTTTGAAACTGCATCCAGTGGTTACTTTCGCTATCCAATATATGTTCGCAGATCGTCGATTTTTCTCGCTGAACGTTTTTAACAGCTTTGATGTGTTCTGACAGTCGCGTGACTATGGGCCGTTTCGTTTGTCGACAGCTCTTCAGTCTACCCTGGACAACGGCGGCTGCAACGTCTCCGAAACGTCGGGTGCTACAAATTTCACGCAGTAAATTCGTTTTGTATCCTATTTATAATATGATCTTTTATTCCTAAAAAAATATCTAAACTGCCATCAAAACAGAATCCAACACACACTCTGCTTCTGGTCATTTTAACATGCTTTTATTTACCTTGCAATGTTTGTAAGTATGTTATTTTGTTTAGGTCCAATCTTGCAAGTTGAATTAGAACCACTTCCTCTTATCGTATGAAGTTGAAATTTAAAACGTTCGTTGAGTTCCGGTGACTACGCATTTTTATGGTGCGCTTTGCCTGATTCTACACCCAGGATCGGCTCCCGACGAGGTTACTCTTCCACGGGCAACAGCACAGGCACACAATTTTATATACGCATTCAATTATGATAGCCTAGGCTTGGTTCCCGACGATGGGACTCCTCAACGGTCAACAGCACAGAACTGAAATTTTGTATACGCATTCAATTATAATACCTATCTAAATTTTACCGCGACGGTTGCTGAATCCAGGGTTGGTTTCTAACAAGAGGACTCCTCGACAGTGAACGCACGCACACGAAATTCTGCATACACCATTCAATTATGATAGCCTAAGTTCTAAGTACCACCATGACAAGGCTGCTGCACCCAGGGTAGGCTCGGGACAGCATTTTAATAAAAGCTTGTTTTTAAAAATGTCTTTTTACGATTATCTTATTCAAGAAAAAGTATCCTCATCATTACGTTTCCGTCAGTCTGCTCTGGTACAGACCCCGCTTAACGCTGCAGTAAATACAACGTTACAACACAGAGTTAAAAGTTAATTAACGAATAAACCGTATCCGTTAACCAGGCCCGATTTGCGATATGCTATTAAAATAGGGTTTATGAAGATAATTATTACGGCCATTAGATACGCATTACTAACGATTCCTCGCGTTATCCGAGGCTTAATGGCAACCCATCCCACCGCAGCCGTTCAATGCTTACAGGAATTAGTTGGCACAGCGCCAATGATGACATATTTGAATATCTATATATGTAAATAAACCCTTTGTACAAAATCTTAATTAACCAAAAGTTCCTCACTGATAACTTTGAAATTTTGCCATAACGTTGCATTCAAATACGTGCGAGCTATTATATACCTATATCAAATATATTAGAAACACGTGCTTTCCCTATTCTTTCTTTTCCATTTAACCAGACTGAGCAACAGAAACGCGTAGCCCGGGTAGGTACAGCTAGTCTTAAAAAAATGGAAAATCTGAATGCCGTAAGATTTTTAATAAAAAAGGTAAAGGGTTTACAGTTTGTGTGTATATTTTTTTTCAATTTCAATTTCAATTTATTTCCAAAAAAATCTTAACAGATTGTAGAAACTTACTATTTAGGTACATTTAAATTACAGTATATTAGTTCGTTTTTACAATATTTAAATTTATCACCACGTACATACAGTTACTTCTTTATTGCTTTTAGGGCATCCAAATCATTTTTAAGATTTATTTACTAAAACCACAAATTAAAATAATTGAAAAAAAAAACAAGAAATTAAAATCAGAAAAAGTCAGAATAATTAAAAAATGCTACTTAAAATTGTCAAAAAAATGACCAAAAAATTAGAAAAATTATTTAAAATTAACAAACTCATCGATCGAGTAAAAAGCTTTGTCTAATAAGAATTCTTTAAGTAACTTTTTGAATAAGCTTTCCACTTGAATAGTTTTTAAACTTTCTGGTAGCCTGTTAAAGTAATATGGCCCTGAGTATTTTGTGTCTTGCCTTGCTGTGTTTAGTTTAATACATGGTATAAAAATGTTTAATTTATTTCTCGTATTTTTATTATGTGTATCTGAAAACTTTTTATAATGTGTTTCTTTATTTTTAAAAAACTCAGTTAGTAACTTAAAGAGATAGAGTGAGGTTAAGGTGAGGATTCTTAGCCTTTTAAAAATGGGTCGACACGACTCTTCCCTTTTCACCTTTGCAATTATTCGCACTGCTCTCTTTTGGAGTATAAATATGGGTTCCCTATGACAAGCATAACAATTTCCCCAGATCGTAATGGCATAACTTAGGATAGCTTCAATATAGCTGAAATAAACATTTCTTGTTTGCAATTCATCCAACGACCTTCTTACAATACTTAAAGCATAACATGCCCGACTTAACCTACTTTCGAGGTTTTCACAGTGAAAGTTCCATTTTAAAAGTTCGTCGACATGAACACCTAAAAATCTAGTACAATGAGTTTGAGGAATGGCAGTGTTATTTATTGAAAGTATTATTGGCGAACCTTTATTCCGATTTCGATGATTTGTAAAATGTATGAAGTTACTTTTAGACGCATTTAGTGTGAGGTTGTTGCTCTCAAACCAACTATTTAGTTTGAATAGATTAATTTTAACGTTAATCAATAATTCGTCCATATCTTTACCGGCAACAATTAAACTAGTGTCGTCAGCAAACATAGTTCCATTTATATCGTTGAAATACATTGGTAAATCATTTACATATACTAAAAATAGAATAGGGCCCAAAATGGAACCCTGCGGGACTCCAAGTTTATTAGTTAAAGGGATCGAACAGTGTTTTGTAATGTTTTGATTTTGACATTGTGTAATTTCCACGATTTGCGTCCTATTTGTTAAATATGAATCAAACCATTTTAAGCAGTCTCCCCTGACTCTTTACTGTAACATAGGCTTTACTGTAACAGAATTAATCTAATTTTGTATTTCTTTAAGTGCCTAGTGACATTTTGTGGAATTCTTAAATACATGGCCGGGTGGTGTAGTGATTAGGTCGCCTGATCATACTTTGTAAGGTTTCGGGTTCGATTCCCGGCTGCATGAAATAAAATTAACGGAATTGCATTTCCATTTCTGTCGATTAAATGCAATAACAAGACACACATTTACTCACATTTTGCATGGACGTATACATATAAACACTTCATAGTGGGATTGGTTGTAAGAGATTGTCGTATGAAATTTCACAATAAAGAATAGAAACAAACTATGAATTCGAAGCCTATCACGGTTGTTTGACATTATAAATAAGATAAAAACGAATTTACCGCGTGAAGATTGTAAAACCCGACGTTTCGACGATGTTGCAACCGCCGTTGTCCACGGTAGACTATTCTAGTCTAGACTACTCTGCCCTGGGCAACGGCGGTTGCAACATCGCCGACGCGTCGAGTGTTTTAAACGGTACAGCAGGTGACGGTAGATTGCTGGTAGATTGATGGAGTGTCTTTGCCAATCGAGTTGAGGAATAGCTAATGTGGAGATTAGGGCATATGTTATCATTAATTTCCCCCCCCAGAAAGCAATTCAAATTTCCCGTGCGCAGTATTTCCACGCGCGAACTCATGGAGTCAGATATAATTGTCACGTAACTTTTACGAACGCACAGCGATGTAAACGCCGATCGAGCTCGATCACTGCGACCCGCTTATGAGTATCGATTAAATCATCAGCCGAATAAGTATTCTGCTTAAGCCGAATAAGTAAGGATATACACAGATGGCCCCAAAACCACTCAAGGTACCGGAGCCGGCGTCTTCTCAAATGATCTAAAAATAAAGATATCAACTACCCTAGGCAACTTAAATACGATCTTCCAAGCAGAATGCATTGGCATCACCAGAGAAGCACAGGCAGTTGCAGCCAAAGATGTCGGAGACCTAAGTTTGAAATTTGTCTCCGACAGTGCCTCCGTGCTACAAGCGCTAGCAAAAAATACTATAACCTCAGTCCTTGTACTGGAATGCCACAATGCGCTTCAATCCATTGCAAGGTCAAATAAAGTGACCCTGCAATGGATTAAAGGGCATAGCGACTCACTGGGCAATGACGCGGCAGACGAACTGGCCAAAAGGGGATCAAAGGAAATAGTATATGGACCGAAACCCTTGATGCCCATTCCCCAGGCCCAAATAAAAACATGGCTACGCAGGAACACCGAAGAAACCCACCTTACAGAATGGAAAAAAAACGCAGGATGCAGGCAAACAAAGAACGCGGTTCCGGAAGCGTCCAAAAAACTTGCCCGCAACCTCACCAGATTAAAAAGGGACAAAATCCGTAAAGTCATGGGTACTATGACAGGCCACTGCCACCTAAACAAACACCTGTTTACCATAGGTGTGACAGACAGCCCTCTATGCAGAGGATGCATGGAGGAAGAAGAAACGCCACAGCATGTGCTCATGGAATGCAGGAGCGCGGCAGAGCAACGGGCAAGAATACTACAATCTCCAGCATCTGTCCCGGAAGCCTGTAGCAACCCAAACAGGCTGCTAACCTTCTGGGACAGCCTGGGTTGGCTGGAGTAACATAAATAGAAACATGAGCCACCCACAACGGCCCAATCAAGAGGCCAAGTGCGGGAAAAAGCCCAGACAAACTAACTAACTACTAACTAAGTATTCTGCTTTTACTCCTTTGAGCATCTGGTTGAAAACACCATCGCGTTCACCACGCGCCGCGAAAAGTGGTCGTCGACGGCTACACTGACTACGCGGACCACACAGTCGCGGTAAAGGGGTAACTCAAGACCTCCAAATCTAATGATTTGGTTGTGTGCGTCTGCATCTCGTGTACGAGTCTAGCGTTGGTCTAGTCTAAGCTGTGCTTAGCTTTCGGACAACTTGGGTTGTCGACTACAGCGGGCGAGCCCGTCACCTCGGGAAGTTTTAACGATTAGTTGTTCTATCTCCCTGGAGTGAGCGTAGAAGACTTGGGGACGAAACAGTCCACCATCTAGCTACGTCACAAGCCCATAAGAGGCCAACGCCTTAACCGCGAGTAGCCAGGAATGTTACCTGCCGGACCGACACTCACGCCCTTACTTCCAATTTTGACCAGATTACTCCGGTCTCTCGATTGGTTACGTGTTCGAGGTCGCTTGCGCGGTCCTCTCCCTTACGAAGCGGTGAAACGGTGTATACCGAATCTATCGCGGACCACAGCGTCCTTTGCCCGGCTGTTCACCCAGGATCGGATATCCGATGGTCGTTTCAAGAGCAGTCGCCGTAAGGTCCGCAACCACCGGACACCGAGTTTCGTCCATAAAGCAGGGCCCGATAAAGGGTCGAAAACGCCCTAGGCTAATTACTAGGTAGCCCCTCTCCTCCTCCTCCCCACTTACATATTACCAGATAAATCCAGGATTAAGTTTTTATGTTTAATATGTCACAATTGTTGGTAAGTTTTTAAAATATTTATAAAAATATGCAACCACTGGTTTTATAAAAATATTTTCATTTCGTAATATCACATCCATATTTATATATAGGTATATTATGCAAAAGAATATCAAAAATATAATTACCGCCGATGGAATTACATATTTATTAACAATATAGTTCGATATTATGACTGTAACATAAAGTTTCGTTTTTTTGTAATTCTTCAAGAACCTGCCAAAACTGGGACCTCCGCTTTTTGGATTAGTTTTA
The DNA here is from genome assembly GCA_944548615.1 of Micropterix aruncella. NCBI lineage: Eukaryota > Metazoa > Arthropoda > Insecta > Lepidoptera > Micropterigidae > Micropterix > Micropterix aruncella. Next base: position 10,290,091 of record OX155967.1, read on the forward strand.
CAATTGATTAATACTCTTTATAATCAATGGTTTTACGTGTATGTAGATTATAATTTCAAAGTACTGGTATGTCTGCACACGTTCTAGTTAAATACTGCTTATTAGATGATATCAAAACAAAACAAAATGAAGTTATCTCCGTAAGCCTGCGTTCAGTTTCACGAAGCATATCTTGGCCAATCCGTATACCTTATCTTATAAAGCAATATTTCAATTTGGGCCAATCGGCGGAAACGTATGAATTGATACGACTCGGTCAGAACCCTTCGAGGGTTTATTCCCCGTTCTGGCTTATACCCATCGACCCTATCGTAAACATTATTACTTGGGTTCGGCTAATATTCCGGACCTCTAGTACGCAGAGTAAATCAAAATCAACCAGTGCGGAAAACTATTACTATTACTATATCAGGTTAGGTATAAATTTGATTGCTGAATGTGAGCGTCAATGACGTCAGTTTGATTTGATTATGTCAAAGTTAAAATGCCTTTATCTTATTAACTTATTTATTTTATATAACTAATCAACACATTTACAAAGCATATTTGTGTTATTAATATTCATATCCATTAATAATTATTACACTTATTCATTTTTAAAAAAATAACACGGCCAATATGAGCATTAGCACTGCTGCCGCCCACCTAAGTGCCAGGATTTATTCCAAAGAAGCGAGCACTTTAGTTATTTTATGTACGTATATTCGGCTAGGTAAAAACAATTTTTTTTAATTTTTATTTATTTATTTAGGTACATAGGATTAGGTATACAGTTCATTCATAGGTCATGTAATCTTATAATAATTATATAAATTATTTAATAATTAATATAGGGAGGTTTAACACATCTTACATGACCTTTACTGCCAATAGCACATCTAACTAGGCGATAATTTGGCCCGTCTCTAGATGTGCATATTTTTATGCAATTTTAAGAAATGAAGTATTTTTTTTTTTAAATAAATTATTTGGACCCACCACCTGTATATATACATAAATATACCAATTTTATAAAAAATATAGTTATGTAATAAATATATACATTTATAGTTGTAATTTAATAAAATTTAATTAAGAAAAATAGATAAGTGATACTAAATAAATTGTCGTGCGTTGCAAAGAAGTTGATCAGATTTTACATATCCCTTGTTAAGTAGCCATCTATTAAGGTTTGCTTTAAATATTTTTATGTTAGGATAATTTTTCATGTCTTCACTAAGGGAATTATATAATTTTGGGGCTATGTAGAATATATGTCTCTGGGCAAATGTTGTCCTGACTGACGGAATTATATAATTGATACTCGCGGACATTCTTGTGTTCAGATTGTTTTGAGTTCGGGCGTGGTCATCTCTAGATTTGTAGAATGCAAGAAGCGCTTGCTTAATGAATAACTGTTTAGCTGATAGCACATGGGATTGGGAAAATAACAAGGCAGATGGATGACGTCGGTTTTTCCTGTGAATTACTCTCAATAATAATTTCTGCGCTTTTGTCAATCTATCCAGATTATCATTAGTAGTAGCGCCCCATGCCGCGACTCCGTAGGACAAAATACTCTGACACAAGGCCATGTATACCATTCTTATGGTTGTTTTGGACAGAATGTTGCGCAGCCGAAGAAATACATAAACCAGCTTTCTAATTCTCGAACTCAAATTTTGCAATCTGATTTTCCCAACATAGCTTCTCATCTACCGTTATGCCTAAGTAGGAGACTGTTGCAGATTTGCTTAATTTATTACATACACATCTATTCTTATCCAAGCATTTGTCGGTATGAATGGCAAGTGTTTGGTTGAGAACCTGGCTGGGATTTTCCCGCAAGCTGAAAGTGATAAATTTTGATTTCGCAGCATTTAGCGTTAAAATATGGTTGTCGATCCAAGTTTTATCCAGTTCCAAGTCACTTTGAGCTTTGAAGAATGTATCATTCCAATTATTAGTCGCAGTAAGAAGGACAGTGTCGTCCGCGAAGAATACAATTCTACCATTAACAGGTAATTCGCACAATTCGTTGATGTAGATTAAAAAGAGAATTGGACCCAAAACACTACCTTGAGGGACACCGAATCACACGTTAGTCGCTTCGCTTATTTGTCGACCAATTACTATGCTCTGAGTCCTCCCGTCTAGGTAACTCCGAACCCATTTTAAGGCCACCCCATCGATTCCGTAGTCCGTTAGTTTTTTTTCGAGGATTACATGGGAAACTGTGTCAAAAGCCTTTGACAGGTCAAGGAAAGTGGCAATTACCTTTTTTCCTTTGTCTATGTTTTCCACTATATATTGTATGACAGCATTGATGGCCTCACTGGTTCCCCGACCCTGTCTAAAGCCATACTGATTATTAGATAGCAGCTTCTGTGTCTCTAGATATTGTGTTAGTCTATGTTTGAATATTTTTTCATACACTTTAGAAACCACACTGAGGAGGGAGATAGGGCGATAATTTCCTATATCTTCTTTTTTACCACTTTTAAATATTGGTTTTATTATCGCTTTTTTCAGCCATGTTGGAAATATACCAGTCAAGAAACTGAGGTTTATTAGATGAGCAAGGGGCTCGGATAATGTTTCTGCAGATTGTTTGATTATCTTTGCCTGGATCCCATCTTTTCCTGGAGCACAGTCGTCTCTGATACTTTTTATAGTCTTTAAGACCTCTTCTTTATTCGTTTGCAATAATTCGAATTTTTCATTTAAAATCGGTTGCTTATGCATTGATAAGGCTAGCTCCCTCTCAGACATACCCTTTTTATGCAGTATAGAGTTAGCTAGGTCTTGTCCTATACCAGTGAAGTAGTCATTAATGTAATTCAATATATCGTTAGAGTGTAAGTCCATTTTTTTTAATTCCTTATGTATATACATCTCTTTTATATCTGAGCTATTATTTCTGTTGTTCACTAACCCTTTGATAATTTCCCAAGTTTTTTTTTGTCCCCATTTACTCTATCTATTTTGTTGTAGTGCCTTAGTAACAATAGAATAGAATAACTTTATTGTGCTATAAAAACATTACATTTATAAAAAAAGACAATTTATGCACAAATGGCGGACCTATTGCTATAGCATTATCTTACAGTCAACCATTTGATAAACTAATTTCTTATTGTCACCATACAATACACACAGTAGCAGAAAAGGTAAATTTAAAATAAACTTATTTAAATATATGTCAATAATTTATGTTAAGGTTGCCCAGGGAAGGATAATGGAGAGGACAAAGTGAGGTATTTGGTTAGTGGCTGTGCAGAAATAAATGTTTCTTTAACAACTTTTTGAAAGTGTGCAACGAAGGTGTATGCCTGATCAGGGAGCTGATTCCATAAACGAGCAGAATGACCGTAAAAGAGTGCGCGTAAACAGAAGATTACAAAGAAGTTATTGCTATATTACATTATTAAAAAGATTACATAGTCATTACAAAGAAGTTATAACTAATAATAACAATAGGAAATAATTAAAATAGAATACGGAAAATAGGTAAATTAAAATGTCTAAATTTACTAACTGTGTTGCCCGTCGCTGGCGAGTTGTATAAACTAAGCGGTATACCTGTTTAAAAAATTCTAGAAAGCGTGTAGATACACCAAAATTGCAGAACATCACAAGCCACGCAACTTTTATTTAAAAAAAAAATACTTTACTGGTATACCAATCGACGAGAAGGTAAAGTAATGTGAACGCGCGAAAAAAAAATTAAAAACGGATGCATACATTTGACCTCCCCCCACCCTCTTCCCCCGATACGATTTAGACCATTTTCAGACTAAGGTCTGTCTGTGTGTCTCTGTGTGTGTGTGTGTGTGTGTGTGTATTCCTCCACGATAGCGTCCAAAACGCTTCATCTGATAGTGCCGAAATTTGGCATGTAGCATCATTTAGTCATGGCGTAGTCAAGAGTTGAAATGATTGTGGTTGAAATCGGTCCACCAGAGGGCGCGCTAGTCATACTTGAATCTCGAGACTTGAAATTTGGTATACAGGTGCATCGCATATTGTGACATTTTGGTCATTTCAAGAGTGGTCCAACGTCATTTCAAGAGTGATCTTTTGCCCGGCTCTGAATTTAGGATCAGGTAGACTAATACTCATTTCAAGAGTGGCATGACCACAGGTCAACATCCACCCCCGCTTCTTAGCAGACAGTATATTTCCATAGTCTCCAGACTCCTTCAGCAATTATTTAGAGTGCGCAACCGATTGGCGCCGCCAAATGGTGCGCAAACCGTCCAGTAGCGCCGGAATGCAATCCCGCTAGGAGAAACCGGTCCACCAGCTTTGAGGCCTGAGACGCGAGAGTCTTACCCGGGGTAGCCTTCCGCACGAGAAGGCTTCTGAATAGGGGTTGAATCGTGTGTTGAGCCGATCCGAGAACAAAGCGGATCTTGTGGCCCAAGCTGCACGAAACCATTTGCTACCGAAAAGAGAATACAATCTAATCTAATCTTATCTATTCACCCTAGAAAGGGCTAGTCCCAGTTGGGTGGCATAATCAAATAAGCATAAGGTTAAGATTTTGCCATTCGGTTCCTGTTATTTTTGTATGCAAAATCAATGTTTTTCGTTTGTTTTATAGTAATTAGGGGTCGCCTAGGAGTTTTATTTTTTTTACCAAATAGGGGGGTCGTGATCTAAAAAAGGTTGACAAACACTGATGTAGGTACAGAACCATCCGAAATATCTTGCATTAGAAACCACACATCCTATGTATGATCGGACAACACCAGTTATCGACAACTCAATGTTTCACTCGAGCGTACAAAAGAGTGGAAGGCAAATAATATGGTGGCATTATTATTTATACATGTATGCGGAAGTTTGCGGAAACAAAGCGTTGTTTGTTTTAGCGAGGGTGAGCGTAGCTGGTATGGCCAATTCCGCGTCCCTATTGTTCCCGGATGTCGATAAACACAGCCCGTAATTCCCACTCCTTAACGATTTCATGGGACGCCAGAGGCGAATGTATAGTCAACGCGATGGCGGTCGCAGTAATGTTGTAAACATTAACCATTCATGCAAGCTTTCGAAATGTCACAGTGATATAAGAAACAAGACTTCAGGGATTGTTTGTTATTTTTTTAAATTTATTATAAACAAACAACGTAAACAAGTTACAAAACAAAACATTCAAAATAAATACTATCGTTATTTATGTATATGCGTATTGTGCACAGTACATCGGGTATTATACATTATACATTTATTTACCAGTGATTTTATTCTATCAGAAAAAGAAGAAAAAAATGAAATTATACATCAAAATAATAATATTATTATTTATTTTGCTCTGATGATTAAAAAAAAATACGAATATAAAAACTGTTTATTCATTTAATCAGATATTAGATGAGAGAGGGAAGGGACCAAGGACTGACATTATTTTTTAATGATTTCTTTGGAGTGACTTTTAGCGGATGCGAAAATATCAACGTACCCGAACCTATCATTGTACGTTGTCATAGCTCTGTTTACTAGGGAGTACTTTGTATAGTTAATTGTATCTCTTTGTATAAAACAGGTGCGGGTCTCGGGTAATGCGTGGGGAAGGGGAAGGGGAGGGGGGGGGGGAGAAGGGGTAGAATAGATATCTTTTCCACCAGATATTTTTTTAAATTATTTTTTTTATTTGTTGATTGGGGCTTTTCTAAGGTCTATATGAGCCTTATAAAACTGCGAACATTGCTGATCTATTGTGTTCGCCACCTACTATAGTTCTGCGCTAAGCCTCGTGTCATTTAAGACCCGCAGGAGGCTTTTGGCGCCAGATTGTTTTACCTCCTCAGGTTGGAGGTAATGACCACCCAAGTGGGAGGTGCTGGGGAGTTTCCTCTGCTCCTTGGCAGAACCTGCACATTTTTGTGTCTCTGAGCTTGAGGTTGAACATGTGTTTGTTCAGGCCACAATGCCCCGTGAGCGCCCTCACCAGTATGCGTAGATTGTTCCTATTTAGCGTTAATTAGCGCTTTAGAATGATTCAACCCTGGCGTGTTGTTCCAGTAGTTGATGGATTGTTCTAAACATATTTGTTTGATCATTAGGTTTGCAAGGCTTTTTGGTACGCCACAGCAAGGTTCAGGGCCGTATAACGTTCCCTTTGCTCCCGTCTTAGCAAGTTCGTCGGCTTTTCATTTCCCTCGATTCCTGCATGGCCGGGAACCCATCTTAGAATTACCCATCTAACGTATAGATGGCACTCATAGTTCGAAACATTGATTAATCTTCTCTTATGTTCAATATGGCGGCGTTCGTGGCATGGCAGTATGGCGGCGCACTATAGATGCTCTGAACACGCCAACACGCTATTCTATCTCGAAATAAAATAATAATATAATAACGAACGAATTTTTAAATCATAGTCTTAATATTTTAATATTATTTACATAAACATATTTTTTTTTATTTTGGTACCTAATAATTACGCACTTTAATGTTCAGATAGTCTAATAGAGGGCGGTCTATTTCTCCGAATTATTTCTGTGATGTAATCAGTCTATAAACAAATGCGATAGATAGCACTAATAATTGAATGTTAGTGTTATCATTGTTTATGTAGTTTAAATTATAAGGTTTTTATAATTTTTATTTTTTATTTTATAAACTTATCCAATACAATACAATTGATTTTTGCGAAGCAGATAAGATTGCATTTGTGTGGATTTTATCCCCCCACTAGATTGTATATCTGTTCTGGGGTGATAGTATTTAAGACTTTACTTTAATCATAGTGACTTCACTTTCTTTCTTTTTTTTTTTATTTTTTTTTCTTATTCATTCCGATCGCTCATTCATTCTTATAAATTTTAAGGTTATTATAAATATATAAATGTGTATATAAATAAAGAACTAATATTAAATAAAGAAAAAGAAAATATTTAATCAATCGGTTCTTTATTAAAACCTTTCATTATCAATTTTGTCATGATGGCTAAATAAATTGCTATTAGTTTCGCCGGACAATGCTATCAGTGCCACCTGCATGTCGTCGGCTTAGAAGGTTGCCAAAACATACTATGACATTGAGCAGGGAGCTAATGGGCCCTGTTGGAGTTGGCCACGAAGACCCATTTGTTCAGGGTCGGTCACACTCACGGGTCAACACCCATCCGGCGGCCTCCACGCATGAAGTGCGAGCCCGAGCAGGACTCTGGCCTTAGGGCTAGTTTCCCCCAGGAGTCAACCTTTTGGCGCTCCTGAACAGTTTGCGCACCGTGCGCCGTCAGCCAATCGATTGTGCACTCTGACTAACAACTTGGGTTGTCGACTACAGCGGGCGAGCCCGTCACAACAGGAAGTTTTAACGATTAGTTGTTCTATCTCCCTGCAGTGAGCGTAGAAGACTTGGGACAAAACAGTCCACCATCTAGCTAGGCCACAACCCGTAAGAGACCAACGCCTTAACCGCGAGATAGCCAGTAATGTTACCTGGCGGGCCGACACTCGCGCCCTTACTTCCAATTGTGACCAGATTTCTCCGGTCTCTCGATTGGTTCCGAGTTCGAGGTCGCTTGCGCGGTCCTCTCCCTTACGAAGCGGTGAAACGGTGTATACCGAATCTATCGTGGACCACGGCGTCCTTTGCCCGGCTCTTCACCCAGGATCGGATGGCCGATGGTCATTTCAAGAGCAGTCGCCGTAAGGTCCGCAACCACCCCCGCTCTATAGGAAACAGTACAGCTTCCAGACTCCCCCGACTGTTAGTCAGAGTGCACAATCGATTGGCTTGCGCCGCACAGTGCGCAGACCGTCCAGAAGCGCCAGAGGTTTGATTCCCAGGGGAAACTGACCATGGCCAGAGTCCTACCCAGGTTCGCACCTCATGCGTGGAGGCCGTCGGATGGGTGTTGACCCGTGAGTGTGACCGACCCTGAACAGAGATCTTCGTGGCCAACCCAGCATGGGCCCATTAGCTCCCTCTGACTAACAGTCGGGGAGTCTGGAAACAGTACTGTCTCCTATAGATCAGGGGTAGTTGTTCACCTTATAGCGACTGCTCTTGAAACGACCATCGGCTACCCGATTCCGGGTGAACAGCGGGTAAAGGATGCCGTGGTCCGCGATAGACTCCGTAGACACCGTTTCACCGCTACGTAAGGGAGTTAATTAACCGCGCAAGCGACCTCAAACTCGTAACCAGTCGGGATACCGGAGTAATCTGGTTGCAACTGGTAGTAAGGGCGCGAGTGTCGACCCGCTGGGTAACATACCTGGCTATCTCGCGGATATTTGTTGGCCTCTTACGGGCATGTGACGGAGCTTGACGGCGGACCGTTTTGTCCTAAGTTTTCTTCGCTCACCTCACGGGAGACAGAACGATCATATTTCGTTAAAACTTCCTGAGGTGACGGTTTCGCCCGTTGTAGTCGACAGCTCTAGTTATGACATTGAGCAATCTAATATATGTAATTCCTATATAATTAATGCTATTGGCAACATCCTAGAGGCGGGCATTTGTAGCATCACCCAGTCAATCACTGAGGCGGTCACCCATCCAAGTATTGACCGCGCCCAACGCTGCTTAACTACGGTAACAACGAGGAGAACCGGTGTCAACGTGGTTACGAACGCTCACATTTCTAGAGTTTACATTTATGTAGGTAGAGTTTAGATCTCTCAATAGGTCAGGCTTGCGTTTAGTTTGAGCTTAGGGAAAATTCCTAATTATTAATTCTGAGATTAGCGATCGCCATTATTTTTTTTATTTTTTCTTTTATTCAGGTAACTTACAATAAAAGCTTAAGCTTAAAAAATACACTATACATATGTCGCAGAAAATAACCCATAGCAAGATTTAACCAGATGTGTGTATTCATAAATGTCTTATTTTGGACAAGCCATTTTGGACAAACAGCATTTGCGCAATAAAACTTTTTGAAAATATCAAGAAAACATCACAGCAATACGTTAAATAAGTAACAATCCCATTTTCACAATCTAATTATCAAGAAACCAATATTTAACTACATGCCTTGTAAAGTTTTGAGTCGCCGACAAAATAAAACACACCTGCCGTTGCAATGGAGCTCGCCCGACTGCCGTGATTGATTGAGTGCGATACACCAGTGAGTAAGTGAGATGGAGTAAGCGAGAGAATTATATAATATTAACGAATTATAATTAGATTACTGACAATTTCCATCTCGATTTTTTTTATTTTTTTTATTTAACTTGACATTTGTACCATTTTATTGATTATTATATTATTACTATTATTTTTAATTGTCTCCCATAATCAATTATAATTCTTACTTACAGGACCATTTAATTTTAATATTATAATTTCATGACTATCTGTAGTTATAAATATCTAATATAACTCAATTATGTGGTGAGTCTCTAATGAAATATTTAGTATACATTTTAAAGTTATTTTAACATTAAGCGGCTATATAAAATGTCTAAACAACTATGTAAAGTTTTTTGAAGACAATAAATGCGATTTGATTTGATTTGGAAGATGGTCGTGCATTTCGTCTTGACTTGACAGTTAGAGAGAAACAGGGATATACCATATTAGGGATACTATTCCATATTTGGTTACTTTCCGCTAATAATCGCTATTTTTTAATGTTCGAATTCCTTTTTTTTATTTTGCACTCATCATTTGAAAATTATCTTATTAAACTCGTAAACTACTAAATATATTAGGAAATGTCTTACAACAAAGTTAGAGGCAATATTCTCAGACACTTTGTTTTACAATCTAGCATTAATAATAACGGAGTTAGGAAGTACAGTAGAGTCTCGCTTATATGAGGTAATATAGATCGAAGGTACCTCGGATAATCGAAAACTCGGATAACACTGTACCACTGTGATAAGGTTAGTTGTAAGACATTGCCCTGTGGCATTGAGCTGGCCTGTTTGTATCATGGTAACAAAGAGCACCTTCTCCAATTAATCCTGCAAGGAAAGATAAAAGGCCGCCGAAGTCCTGGCCGAAGAAGAACCCACTGGCTACAAAACCGGTTTGAATGGTTCAACTCAAGCACCACCGAGTTGTTCCGCGCCGCAGCATCACGGGCCCAAGTGGCCATAATGACCGCCGTCCTCCGATAGGAGACGGCACTTTGAGAAGAAGAAGTTTGTATCATAAATAAGTGCAAATAAAGAGTATATTATTATTATTACTTGCCGAGAAAGTCCTGGGTCGACGCAATCGTGTTTTGTTTTTGCAAAGTAATAATAAAACGTGTTGGCGTTGAAGCGTTTCAGGGCACAATCGGAAGACATAAACATCGTGTGTGTGTGTGTAATAAAAGTGGCATCCGAGGAAGCCAAGATGGCCGCCGTGAAAAGTAGACGTGTTTTCCGCCCAGACAGCCGGAAGTGGCTGTAGTGCGGCGGAAGCGGGTAAAATGGCGGACGTGACGCCACTGGCTGACGCGAGCTAATCTCGCTAAATCGCGAAATCCCCAAGACATCGGATATGTGCAGAAGGAAAGACGTACGCCGCCGTTAAGGGGATTCTGTTTATCCTAAACAAGCCAGGTCGATGAGGAGACCGGCCTTATAGGCGTAATTCACTAATATCCACAGTGGGATTTTTTCTTCATAATTCCAATATTATATTTAATTATTTAACTTTACAGTCAACTATAAATGGTTATAGAAATATATAGTCTTCTAAGCAGCGGGGGTGGATGTTGACCTGTTGTCATGCCACTTTTGAAACGACCTATAGGCCACCCGATCCGTGTTCCACTATGAGCAAAGGACGCCCAGATCCGCGATAAATTCAAACTGAACTACCGCTGCAATACAACAGGTATATGCAGCGCAAGCGACTTCGGTCCCGTAACCAGTCGTGAGGAGGGATGTATCCTAAAGGTTGATTGCAGACGAAAATATCCTGCAAAAACTGGTAGCCAGGGGACAAGGTGGCCCACTGGGTTACCTTCCTAGTGCCTCGCCGTAAGGCTTAGGACTCTGGCGGGTCCGTGGCTTTGTTGGACAGTAGATTTGTATTGTCTCAAAGTCTTCTACGTTCACCTCACGGGAGACATAACGATCATTATCGTTAAAACTTCCTGAGGGTTCGCCTGCTGTAGTCGACATCTCTAAAAAGTAAACTATACATATATAGGATGAAACGAACTTACAGAGTGAAGTTTGTAGCACCCGACGTTTCGGCGATGTTGTCCAGGGTAGACTGGACAACGGCGGGCCTCGAGCCGAAGCGTCGGGCGCTACAAACTTCACGCTGTAAAATCGTTTTATCCTATTTATAATGTTAAACAGCGCGACAGTCTTCGATTTCATATTACAGTAAAATTACAGATAGTATCATTATGTGAAACCACAAAACACGTGAAAAATAATGTAACTTTCAAAGGTAAAGTCAAAGACTGGCTCCTAGACATTGGGGGCTCAAAACCTGAAGATCTCATTACTACATTAGGGAGAATATTAAAAATATATATATATATTTGTACAATTGTGCAATATTACATATTATTATCATATACATTACATTACAACGAAGTGTTAATACTATGCTAACATAATCCTACTAATATTATAAACGCGAAAGTTTGTAAGAATGTATGGATGTTTGTTACTCTTTCACCCAAAAACTACAGAATGGATTTTGATGAAACTTTACAATAATATAGCTTACACATGAGAATAACACATAGGCTATAATTTATAAAGATATAGTGTGAATTATCTAAAATATAACGATAACTGTCAAGTAAGTAGGAAAAAATCTAAGAAATTGATATTCAAAATTTAAATTCTAAGCGTCATCATATATTTTGAAAATTTTCTCAACAATAAATAATAATTAAATAATAAATTTAGAAAATATAGTGCAATTCGGTAGTTAAGTAACCCGACCATGTTGCCACAAGCCTAGGAAATGGAAATATTTTCCTGAAAGTGTGGAGCTCACCAAGACGTGTGGCCGACGTGGCGGGTATCGGGCTAAATACCTCCAATCATGATGATGAACAGTACAACCTTACCACGGCCCCCAGTCTCCAGCAGCCCCACTAGCCCGAGCCACGGCAGCGGTTACCGTAATGGCGGGGCAGGGGGTGCTAAGAATCTCTGGGTACGATCAGGCTGCCAAACCAAACTAACCGATCCGGATGGATAGTGATTGGAGAGGCGTATGCCTAACGGTGGGCGAATGCGCGCTGAAGAAGAAGAAGAAGAAGAAGTAGGAAAAAATCTGCCATCTGCGAGCTATTCTGGCGTGCGCCGCAAAAACTGTTGGAGTTACACTTATATAATATACAATGGAAATGTTTATCTTAAATAGTCCTACAAAAAACCCAGCGACAGCATATATCTATATTTTATGTGTAAGCCATTATCGCCAAAATAGTGAACCATAAATACAATAAAAAAATAAAAATTATTTCTAACGCACATTTGGTAGTAATAAATTGATTATTATATCAAAATAAATACTTCTCTATCACATCTGGTATCTAAAGTAGATAAATTTTGTCTTTTACAGTACATCATTTGGACAAATTTGGACAGATATTTGAATAGTTATGACGATAACCAACCGAGTGCGCGATATTATGGTGATTTTTTAATAATTTTTTTTTATAAAAAAAAATAATTTAAATCGTTAGGTCATGTTTATTCTTCATATTATCAACAATTATGAATTCTTATCAAAATAAGTAAATTTATTGTCTAAAGTGTTTAAAACAAAAGACTTTTACCTTTTACTGAATATAGTTAAAGAGATAATACGACATAGGTATGGAACCGCGGCCGTGTCGTAATCTATACTTCTATACTAATATTATAAAGAGGTAAAGTATGTGACGTTGTAGGAAGTAATCTCTGGATCTACTGAACCGATTATGAAAATTCCTTTACGAATAGAAAGCCACGTTATTTGTGAGTGTCATATAGCTATATATTAATCCGAAAAATGAAAAGACTTTTTCGTGGTCGTTGGATTTACAAAGTAATTCGGAGAAAAACAGTCGAATGAAAACGTTTCTTACGAACGCTACTGAGATATATGATTGAGTTCGAGAAAAGAACCCTAAAACCACTATCGGTCTCCTCACCGGACACACGATCCTTAGAGCACATCTATTCAACCATGGCTTGACCGAGGGCAAGGACTGCCGAATATGTGGCAAAGAACCTGAAGGCAGCATACACATCGTTGGTCGCTGCCCAGGCCTCGCCGCAAAAAAGACACTGATCTGCCCAACTTGAAGGTTAGGACCTGTTTGGACTGGTAAGCAAGACTGTGCTACTAGCTGAACACTGGCCCAACCACAAAGTGGGTAGTTACAAAAGATCTTATAGATCCAGGTGACATCAAGGGCTGGAAACAAGCCCCCCCCCCCCCACTCCGTTTACTAATACTACTACTACTACTCTTGAAACATAGTGGAATGAGATCAAATTTATTTAAAATGCGCGCAGTCCAATTAAATTGGGATCAAGATGGTCATAGCGGCGGATTTGCAGGGAATTATTCGCCCTGAGGAGGTACGAGAATACCGCTTCGCTCTTATCACTAACTCCCGCTCCGTGATGCCGCTTACCAAATGAGGATATAAATTCACACGATTCTCCCCAGCATTCTGACGCAGATTGAAGAACGAAGGACGGCAACTGATTTTCTCGAGCTGTAAATATAATATTTGAAGCTCAGATTAAATCAAAATGTTTTTGTTCAGCGTAAATTAAGCCTGGCTAGTGATTTGATTCGAGGCTACCGCGAACTCCCGAAAATTATAGATTCAGTGATTGTCGTAAACTTGCAGTTTTTCGGCAAGGAAACATGCACGATATTTTATGTATGCTTGAATTACGAGATAAATTAAAAATGTAACTCTTGTGAAGTTATTTCAATATTTTATCTATTTATAGATCCCCGGAGAGAAATATTGACATTTTTTCGATAATTTACATAAAAATTTTATTAAAATACTTACAAAAAAGCTTATAAGCGCTTCTAATTGAAATTTATTTATTTTATTTATTTCAGTAATTCAAAAATAATGCAAAACAATTTTATCTTAGGTAACTATGCACAGAAATATTTTAAACATTGAATAAATAACAGAAAATGAATACATTGTAAAGTCCAGTGACAACGCCACCTAACTAGGCCGGGACCTGTTCTAAGGTGAACGTTTAATTTTGTGAGTGCTTGTTCAATACTGTGATTATTACAAAAACAAAATATTTTTGTAACAAGAAAAATTAAATTAAAATTTTCGTAATAAAATAATTATTTGATCACAGAAGAATAAACATGCAATGTTTTACTATAAATATAATTATAGTAAACAACACATTGCAAACAATGACCGTATTACACTTTTGCAAACAGTATCCTAAAATCACAATAGATTCGCCAACTGGAATATCACTCAAAACTGCAACTTCAATAAATAACTTCTTGATAAACTTAAATGACCAATTCTGTTTAAAACAAATAAATGGCCCCTTTAAAATAAATTCGACTTAATATATCGTCGATATTTAATATATCTGAGACCTCGGATGCGCCAAAAAAAAAACGGATTTTTGTTTTTTATTGTTATTGGTGTAGAATCGCGCTTCGAATCATTCTGTCCGTTGCAGTGGCATCTCGTTGATGTTTTATCCGGTGATACCTCTGACATTCTTAGTATTGATTCCTCGTAAACAATGAAATCTTTGACAGTTTTAATCGTTAGTACAGTAAACTAATTTTTGTTTATTTTTTCACCATTTACACATCTAAAAAAATCTCGTGAACGAGTTTATTCAGTTTTTTCCATGCCCTGAAAAGTTTGATGTGTCATGAAATGTCTCGAGTTTGTTTAAAAATCACGTACTCGGTTCGTAATTCACAATATACCAGCGTGTAGCTTAGTCTTTTATTTATACATACATATGCAATTCATTATTGTAAATTCATAGCGTGGACAAAAATAGCGTCAATTTATAGCGTATACAAAAAACGAAAGTGTCGAGAGTCTGCAAAGTTTGCGCAGACATTGGAAAGAAGCAAACAAGGATGCGAGGAGACAGTCTACTGTTGCCCAGATTGCAACATACCTACTACTATACTACTCTCCATGTTTAAAAAAAATCCACACAAAAAAGAATTATTGTCAATGATTACGTTTGATTACTTCATGTACAACTTTTTTTTTCACAAAAATGCCCCTTTTTAACACGTTTTTATTAGGTCTACCTGTATGTAACTAACTATGTAATGGAATCTAAGGTAACTAATCTAACCATCTTCCAAGGATCGTAGCGTCATGAAAATTGGCAGCTGTATGTAGTTCTGATGACAATACAATAATATGGTACTGTCGAACTGATCTGATGATGGAGTCGGAAGATATGAACTGGAACTTCATGATGGAACATCGTATCATAGCTGTGTCTGGACTTGTTAGAAAAGTCTTGGAATGAACTTTAACCACGATTAGGTTTCAAGGTATATGATGCAACCGGAAGATAGGCACTGGCATTCCATGATGGAATATCGTATCATAGCCGTGTGTATGTGAATATCGTATCATAGCCCAAAAGCGTGTTTTTAGTGTTTTTATTAAAACTATTAATTTATTTATTAATAAATAATTGCATAACTTATCATAATATTTCTTTCATTCTTATTTTTTATCCGGAAGCTATAATATATTTTTAGCCGCTGTAAAGTGTTAAGGCAAAATTTGCCTAAAGTTAGAAGTTGCTCAAAATTTATTTTATTTACCAAAATACTATATGACTATATAACCACATTTAATATAATAAGCAATTCGTCGTAAAATGTATGGCTTTCTTGGGCTAGCTCTTGGTCTACCGCCTCTGGCAAGTTTTTTCGATTTAATCTCCATACGAAGAGGACGCGACCAAATTGGCTGCCAAGGATTTGATGGAAACAATTTCATTCTCTCTGTGCTTTTTAAAATTGTGCCATAATTTTCTCTGCGGCTGTATTATTTTGAGGATTGAATCTGCCACAAATGTACTTACATGCATATATGTAATTAAACCTGCATATAATTATATTATATTCCATTAAACATTAAATGTAGATTTCTTCGTAAGATTTCTATTTTAAATAATTGGTTAAAGTAATACAGGTCTCTTGTCGTCCCGCGTGGCTCCTTGTCGCCGTATCTATATAAAAAACGGGTGTTTCACCCCAAGACATCGCCGGCAAGTAGCCAAGGATTTATTTCATCTAAATATTAAATTTATAAATAAAATCGATAAGCGCGCTCTCTCGGCCGGCGGACGAATCAAGTTGGGTTTCATTGCGATTGCCTCGGGCGTCGCAACATTTCTCGGCTAGGAACCGATAGATAGCGTTGATATTTGTTTAAAATGTATGGCGAAATTTAAATATTATTAGTGTAGGTTGTATATGAGATATTTCAGCTAAAATTTCAACCGTTGCCAAACAAGGCAACTGTGTACCAATTTCAAGTCTACAAGTCCAATATTTTAAGATTGAAATATTACTAGGGCGCCCCCTAGTGGACCGATTTCAACCGCAACCTTTTTAACTCTTGCCTTGGCCATATGATGATTTCGTGCTAAATTTCAGCCTAATCAGATTAAGCGTTTGGACGCTATCGTGGAGGAAGACACACAGACAGACAGACGCACAGAAGCGCCATATGACCTGCTCGTTACCTTGGGTCAGCTCAACTCGCGGTTTAACTCCCATCCGGTAGCCTCTCCAAAGATGGTCGAACCTGGAAAGGACTCTGTTTGGACATCCCCGGAAAGTACTAGACGGCTGGGTCGTGGACAGGTGGGATCGATACTCTGGGAGAAGACCTCGGGCTTTACTGGGCGGTTTTTATTGTGCAGCGTTAGCTAAACGATTGTGCAGCGGGAATGATTGTTGATCTGATATCAGTTACTTCCGATACTGACGGGCAAAGGATGCGACGTTCCGCGATAAATTCGAACTGAATTACCGCTAACATCAGGTAGAGGCCGCGCAAGCGACTACGAACCTACCACATGACTGAGAAATCCGGCCAAAACTCGTATGGAAGGCGTGAGGTCGGCCCGCTGGGTTCACTTACCCAGTTCCACGCAGTAAGGCGCTGGACTCTCTCGGACATGTGGGCGTTGTTTGACGGTGGACTGCGTGATCCCTCTGCGTTCACCCAACGGTTGAAAGAATGACCTAATGGCCGAATGACCGAATGACCTAATAGTAACCCACCACCGTTATAACCTACGCAGTGGCGGCAGCGGTTTGCGGCCTACCCGCAAAACAACGGACTGACAGCTCTTCAGTCTACCCTAGACAACGGCGGCTGCAACGTCACCGAAACGTCGGGTTCTACAAATTTCACGCGGTAAATTCGTTTTCTATCCTATTTATAATGTCAAACAACCGCGATAGTCTTCGATTTTATATGACCTAATAGTATTCCGTTTCTTGCAGGCTTAAACTAAGCTGGTGCTAAAAATTAGAAACTAAGCACTTTCGTTATTTTGGTGGTATTCCGTTTCATCAAAATTAAGAATCGGCCTTAAATGTTAAAATTTTCCATTTTGTCTATGACTGTTCCAAAGCGGGGTCTTAAATTTGACAGCTTTGTCACTCCCTCGCCCGCCTGCCTTCGTTTTGTCACTTCAAGCTGATTGTCGCCACATTTTC
The DNA here is from genome assembly GCA_944548615.1 of Micropterix aruncella. Classification (NCBI taxonomy): domain Eukaryota; kingdom Metazoa; phylum Arthropoda; class Insecta; order Lepidoptera; family Micropterigidae; genus Micropterix; species Micropterix aruncella. The sequence goes on from OX155967.1 coordinate 10,307,720, forward strand.
GTTTATTTCAAAATATTAAATATACAAGGCTATTTATCGTACGATATACATGGCTATAAAAATGTATACAAGGCTATTTATCTACAAAAAAATTACACAGGATTTCCAAGGCAACATATAGATATTAGGTAACGATTACTTACGATAATCGCGGTCATCGTTCCTTCTTTGAATTAGAAGCCAATGCTGGGCAAACATCTTTGAGATTGTAACGAAAAGTCTGCAAAATCACGAGAGAAACAAGAGCTACACGGCTGTCAGACGCAGACTGCTCCATTTAGACAGTTCTTAGTCAAGGCCACGAACAAAACCCATCCACCATAACAATTGTAGAAACGAAATAGGAAAAAGGGTGTAGACGGCGCTTAACATCAATGTAAGAGCCTGATAGCCTCTACATAAGCACGCTCCAGTTAGGACCCTTAAACAAGAAAACCAAAACGTTACCTATTACAAAATTAGGCATTGTTTTAGCGCGTTTTCAGACCCAACCTGCGCGAAACGGAATACGGGCCAATATCATTATAAATTCGTAAGCTTTCGAGGGGTATTAGTATTATTACCACCTTGTTCGTTGATTTTTCATAAATCATGACTAAGAATCCAAAACAAAAGGTCTCAATAAATTGCTTCTCATCAAGGCCTTAGCAGAGGAGCAATTTGTCAACGTTTCGAATAAAAGTTCGTCGATTTTTCTGACTTTGCGTCCTCATTGTTTATTTCCGCTCCGTTAACTTGGATGACAGGAGAATTGCTTTAAAAACCGATGCTACGTAGACGAAAGGGCCTATGTTGTAACTGAAACGAGACAATTACATAGGATATTTTGGAATTCGCGGCAATGGTTGAGTGAGCAAGACGTTGCGAGACCGTCACATGAATGTTTCATACGTGCCAGCACACTTTCCCAGATCTGAGCCATTTATTTTCACATTGTGAAAATAAAGATAATTACATAACATACAGACCGTCTGCATAACATACAGATAAGTGGAAGAATTTAAAACTAATAATGCCCGAAGAGAGGAAATTGGGAGAGGAAGAGGAGAGAAAGGGAAGAACTGGTTACTTCTTAGAAAGGTAGTAATTCTTAAGGTGAGTCTTAAACTATGGAAAAGAAAGCGAGTTTCGTATGTTTGTTGGGAGATCGTTCCAGAGTGTTGCACCATGGACACAGAAAGAATAGGAATAGAAATCAATATTATGACTCGGAATTTTTAATAAACTGTCAGAGGCTGACCGAAGTACGAGACCGTGGGAACTTAGTGGTTCAAAAAGCTCGTGGAGATAGGATGGTGTTAATTAAGAGAGTACACAAATCGACTGCGAATAAACTTTAAAAATCCACGATTGATCCATGGATCCAGGATTTGCTTCCCTATAAGAATCCTATATGTATAATAAATAACATGAAGCACTGTTTTGTCTTTCATAGAGCAATTATAGCAACTTCTTTATCGCCGAATGGGTCGTAGCAAGTATGATATCATACGATTCGGATCGACTTAAAGAAGACTCCCACATAAGTTTTATAAGTATTTATAAGGTTTTATAAAATATTGTAAGTTTTTATAAAATAAAGTTTAAAGTCAGAGAAGAAATGAACTGACAAACGACAAACACGAAGAGGATGGTTACAACCGTCAGAGACAATGATAGTGCATATATATTTAAAATATGTGTAAGAAAGAAAGGCGAAATAATGCAAGCTCTTCCGTGTCAAGTAAAACCCCTTTTTCTTTCACCCAGATATAATAAATGGACCTTTCCAGGCAACTATTGCAGGTCAGCAAACAAACCTTCTGCCAGAATGAATCATCGATAACGCGGCAAGTCCGAGGCGATCATCACCGGTTCACTCAAAGACTACGCGGAGCCGGTGAAACTCAGTGGAACACCGGTGCTGTGGAAAAACACGGTCAATTACCTCGGAGTGCACATTGACCGTCGCCTCAGCTTCTCGCACCACGCAAAGGCGACTGTCGCTGCTTTGAAATCCGCCTTCTATGCGCTGCTGCTTATGCTTCATTCGGTCGTGATCCCGGCGAAGACACGACTGTTGATGCTGAAGATGTAAGTGAGGACAAAGCTCACGTACGCTGCACCGGCCTGGTAATACCTCATTTCAGCAGCTCAGGCGACGAACATACAACGGGTGTTGAGGAAACTGTGGGGATGCTTCATTAGGTCGTGATACCGGCGAAGACACGACTGCTGATGCTGAAGATGTACGTGTGGACAAAGCTCACGTACGCTGCACCGGCCTGGTAATACCTCATTTCGGCAGCTCAGGCGACGAACATACAACGGGTGTTGATTAAACTGTGGGGATGCTTCATTCGGTCGTGATCCCGGCGAAGACACGACTGCTGATGCTGAAGATGTACGTGTGGACAAAGCTCACGTACGCTGCACCGGCCTGGTAATACCTCATTTCGGTAGCTCAGGCGCGGCGAACATGCAACGGGTGTTGAGGAAACTGTGGGAAGCCCGATGGTACACCCAAAACGCGTCCCCTAAATGCGACTTTAGCGAAACAGAGTCCGTGGAGGAATACGTGAAGCGCCTCGCGCGCGCATTGAACCTGAGAGCCGACATCTCGCCGCACGAGCACATGTGTGAGCTCTCTCCGCTGCACACCAGACCGCCTGTAGTCCGAAAGCAGTACTCGCGCAGTCTGCTAGAAAAATGGAACCGCCAGCGCGGTTGTTCTAGCCCCCCTTGCGACTCGTGACTAGCGATTGCAATCCAGCGGCATTTTCAATCTAGCTGGATTTTTGCTGGACCAACATTATTCCAGCTGGATCCAGCGCGGATCCAGCAATTTATTGATTTTCAAAAAATTAAACTGTTTTTTCTAAACACTTAAGAAACGTTTTAATTAAACATTTTAATAAAATTACAAATTACAATAATCAAAATTATAAAATAAACTCTTACTTTTTAGAGGTAGAGTAGACAGACAGAGTAAAAGCTATAACAAAAATAAGTATTTTCTTGACTTAAAGGATTAATTAAAACAAAATTTATCTTATTTTTTTTTCTGGAAGTATGATCTCAAGAAACAAATGGTATTAATGGTGTTGTCTCCCAACCGGCTTCTTAATGAACTGCATATATATCCGGCTGCAGAGAAGGCCCTTTCTGCCTCTACGCTTGTTGGTTTCAGGGTCATCAGATAATCGTAAATTAAAGTTAGATTTTCACCTCTCATTTCTTTCTTTCATAAAAAGTCATTTCCTTTTTTAATATCTCATCATAATCCTTCTCAGTTCTCGTTTCTTTCGGTTTCATGAAGTTTTCTTTCTCACGTTTTAGTTGAATCTCCAGTTCTTGTTTCAATGTTAAATTCAGGGAATCCGGTTTATCCTGTCCATCGTTTTCGACTTCCATTATATCTTCTTCCTCTTGCACTGTTGATGGTTTCACTACATATGTGTTTACACGATTAAGCATATTTTTGATCTCCTGGCGCATTGTATATTTTTTTGGTAATGGGAAAGTATAATCCAGCGTTCTAAGTTCTTCGTCATACTTCTTCGGGTTCTGTAGATAAATCAGCATGCCTGTGACCTCGGTAAGACGCCGTTCTTCGATTCTTTTGCGGAGTGCCTCAGAAAGATCTGCACTCAAGATTGTGTCCTGGCTTTTTAGTTTGTCTAAGACAAATTTTAGGGTTGTGTCAGCAGTTATCAAACTCGATCAGCACAGTAGCCGCGCCGCGGGGATTGTGCGGCGTGGTGCGGTGTGGAGAGGGGTGTGTAGCACGTGCCGCTTGTGCGACAGAGCGGCAACGTCGCTCCCGTCGAGCTGTAAGAGCATCTAGCAAAGCGCCAAAGCTGGCAAGCTAGACTTTGCGCCATTTTTTGGAAAGTTAATTACTTGCGGATCCGCAGCGCTGGATCCAGCAAGCCGAAAAATGCGCTGGATCCAGTTGGATTGCTGGATGAGGGATCCAGCAATTGCAATCCCTACTCGTGACGTATTCGCTTCGATTTTAATTTTGCTAGAGAAGTTACTGTCTGGTATACAGAGGCGATAGTGCCCAAACGCTTAATCCGATTGAGCTGAAATGTGGTATGCAGGCATCATTTGGTCATTAGGAAAAGTTAGTTAAGTTCTCCTGAAAAAAATTGACACCACGCTCAAACCTTTCCGTAGTCCTTGGCTACTTGCCGGAAAAGTTTAAGGGTGATACAACGATTTTTAAATATTCATGGAAGGTTTTTTGAGCCAACCCTTTCTTATCACGGTGAATTACATTATATACAACTTATTAATTTGTACTTTTCATACAATTTTAACATCAAAGATTTAATCAGCTTTATGTAAACGAGCCTGAAGTCTTGAAAGTTAATAAAAAGTTACACAGTTGCCCCAACATAAATTTCCAATATAAAAGTAACTGATGAGGGTGGGTTGCGCCATTTTCTGTTCGCAGAAGGAAAAAAAGGCTCCGGAATGGAATTATGTCCGGGGGCGTTCTCATTAACGATCCAAGACAAATTAAATCTGAGTCAGACGCTCCGTTTATGCCATTGCGCCCTTCCACAAAGGAAATTGTAAGATAATCCCGGGGGATAAAACTTATCGCGCTGGCTATAAAGTTGTGTGTTTTTTTCTCTTTCGTGAAAATGGGAGCTTTGATATCTTTTACGCAGTTGTTCGGCTTCACTTTTAGGAAATCATTCTGTAGAAGTGCTTCTATCGAAGCATCTCTGTCTCGTTGCAATTAGCACCTATCAAACTCTCTATCTTGAATCCTGAATAAAGCTGGCAGAATTCATTTATTTCAGTATTTTTACAAGCTTTAATTTACCTTTAAACGTATGTTAATTAGTATGTATGTTTGTTTAGGTAAAATCTTGCAAGCTGAATTAAAACCACTTCCTCTGATCCTATCAAGTTGAAATTTAATACGTTGGTTCAGTTCCGATGACAATGCATTTTTATGGTCAGCATGACCTTATTCTACAACCTGGATCAGCTCCCGATGAGGCTACTCTTCCACTGTCAACAGCACAGACATACAATTTTGTATACGCATTCAATTATGATAGCCCGTTATAAATTTCACCGCGACAGGGGTGTGCACCCAGGTTGGCTTCCAAAGAGGGGACTTCTCAACGGTAAACAGCACAGACACGAATTTTTAAATACGCATTCAATTATGATAGTAATTGACACCACTTCTCATAGTAATTGACACCTCTCAGTGATCAGCATGTATTGAAATTAATAGAATAGAATAACTTTATTGTGCTATAAAAACATTACTTTATGAATATTACACTGGTTTTTTATAAAAAAAGACAATTTATGCACAAATGGCGGACTTATCGCTATAGCGATATCTTACATTCAACCATTAATACAATCAATCACAAAAACAATAATTTAAAAAAAATAAAAACGCGACTCTCATAAAAAAATGACTCTAGTATGTAGAATTATTAGAAAAATTTGTTCGTTCTGAAAAGCACATTTTGTAAAAGAATAAAGTTCGCCCTACACCCTGCGGCAGGTATTTTGAAACGATCGCCCGCCGCTGCGTCGCCGTCGCACATTATTCGGTTTCCCTCGTCGGTGCCCAAGTAATAAAATGGTTTTTTATGAAATATTTCGCTTTGTTTATTTATCCGCATAGATACATATATTTTTCCGAAATGTACTCCATCAGACTTTTCATTTCATACTAAACACGATATATTTATCCTGATTTATTGAAATTTGGACATTTAGATAATAATTTATTTGACATTCGAGCACTTTATGACACTCGGGATGACCTAACGATTATAACAATACCACACACTTCTAAATCAGTTCTAGCGTTTAGAAGTTATTGTGTAATAAAGAAACGGAAAATATATATACACGAATCCTAAACATATAATACTCCATATTTTGGGCAGTCGTGTAATAAAAGATACTACAATCATAAATATTTTTTGTTAACATAACTTCATCATTCATTCACTTCACCTAACAAATATTTTTTAAATCTGCTTTGGAATATATTAAATGATTTAGCCTCTTTTGTATTCGCACTTAGTCTATTATAAATGGATGACCCAATACATTGACACGTGAATATCTGCCAAAGTGTTAATTTGATAATATATTTTTTTATGAAGCAATCCAAAGTTCAAAGTTCTTTATCGTTTTATAATTTGTAGATTTACAACATTGTACCTGCCCATAGACCATACAATATTTTATGCTAAGTATAGTATAGCAACATTTTATGTTCACGGCCTGCCAGCCAAATCTCTGTTTCACGTCTTTAGAGATCTTGGTCTTTCCAGAAAAATAATCTAAAAAAAAATCCTAGAAAAAATATCTACAGGGCTCTCTAGACGATCAAGCGTGCTTTTAAGCATCGCGTTGCGGGCTGGGAAGGAATCGTAAACCCCAGGAAGTATGCATTTTTTTTATATTTAAGAAAAATGCCTAATTCTGTAGTTTTATACCAGGGAGTCACGTCATTTATCAGTCACGTATGTCTAATTAATGTGACTCCCTGGTATAAACTACAAAAATAGGCATATTAGGTAATTATTACAAAAAAATATTTGCATATTTCCAGCGATTTGCGATCCCCTCCCTTCCCGCGACGCGAAGCTTGTCAAGCATGTTTGATCGTCTAGATAGCCCCTAAAACCGCGATTTCGGCATATGAAATTCTATGGCTTCGAAGGGGGAGTGAATGGGTGGTAAGGTGAACGATCACATGTTAAGACAGCTGTCCTAAACCAACCACAGCCGGCCATTAGTCCGGAATCCACCGCTCACCCCCAGAAGTGTAAAAAAAACAAAAAAATGTTTTATGATGGCCCCGACTTTTGTAGGTGAATTCCATGGCAGCGCCGTTTGTATTTTATTTTATTTATATGTTTATTCATATAATCTAGAACTATACCAATTGTTAGAAACATAAAGAAAAAAAACTTTTCACAGACAAGTAGGTACTTACATCATGTTATGTTTTCCATTGAGAGTACAATGACGCACTGGATTTATATATTTATTTAAGAATTAATTACTATAAACATCGATTTGCTTACAAAAATAACAGGAACCGAATGGCAAAACCTTATGCTTATTTGGTTCTGTCACCAACTGGGACTAGCCCGGTTTAGGGTGGACAGGACTCTAATATTACAATCAATTATGTACGTTTTAGTAAAAAGCTAATAACACTAAATTGCCCTAAAATGTCTTCAAAAAATATTAATAATAACAAAAAATATTAAAAGATAATATAATAAATTAAAAGCAATTCCATTATATAATTTGCAATAAATAAAATATAAAATTCGATTAAATAATATAAATAAAGTTATATGAATGGTTATATGTGAGAAAAGAGAGAAACAGTCATTAATATTTATGTAATATATGTGTAATATAGAATTTAATATAAAAATCCCTAGTCAAAAAAAGTACAATTCATTGTCAAAATAATATATAACAGCAAAGTCAAATAATTTTTGGTAGTTAATTCAATGTTAAAATATACTCAACATACATGCTTAGTATATTTTGATGCCATGGAAAGCCATGGAAAAAGCACAACAACAAAAAATATATTACCACCTGAAATATATTACTAAAAAATCGTTATTAGAATCTACTCGCTTAAAAACAAATAAAAATGTTCAATAAATATAATCATAATAATATAAAAACAAAATTAGTCAAAACATTTCAAAACACTATATAAAATTGTTCCAAAAAAAAGGAATAGGTTACATCCGCAATTAAATAAAACCCTGTGATAAATTGCACAAAAATTAATGGCCAAAAATTTAAATATTACTGCTATGTACAGAAATATCTGTTTAAAAATGTCTAACATGTAATACTTAGTTTAACACGAATTTCTCAGTAGATACTCCCTTTCACTAGTTTCTTAAAATTAACAAAGTCTTCCAGCGAATAAAAAGAATAACTATAAATTACTTTGATTGAATATGACAGTATATGAGAAAAAACGGAAGCATATAAATCATAAATAAGCGTAGGAGTACGCAACCGTATGTATAGCCGATCAATTATAGTACTAATTAGTTACAACATTTCTGGAGTATGAGAAATCCAGATTATGACTTGGTCCAGTCATCCCAACGATCATTTTTTAATGGTTATTTATCTTTTATTTCAGGCCGTTTCAAATGCTATGCTTGCAGAGTTGAAGACCTGCTTCATGGAAGCCTATGACGATAACCAAGACGGAAAGATCGACATTAGAGAGGTATTACTTATTAATTATACATTTTTAAACGGAGTATTGCATACAAGCAATTTATTACCAGACCTAAAGCAGACTGTCCGTTAAAAATTGACAATCTCAACTATCCAATTAGGGGTCATTCACAGAAACCGGGTGGGGGTTTCCACTTAGATGCCCCCCCATACATGTACGTATGATTGATGAAATAAGTTATACTATAATATCAAATTAGATGTCATTCGCAAAAACCGGGGTGGAGGTTTCCACTTTGACCCTCCCCCCCCCCCCCCCATCATACTGATGAATCATCAGTATGATGATTTCTGTGAATGACATCTAATTTGATATTTTTTATATCCGCCAAACTTGAATTTGCCCGTACAATGAAACGAAAAAACACCGGATTTCAGAGTGTTTAATCTCAACTTCCCCCCCCCCCCCCCCCCCCGATACGTGCCTGGCACTAGGTGGATAATATTATAAGCGACGTTGAAGAGTTCATAGAATTGGTTCTCCTTTGAAAATGACTCGTGTCTGTTACAGCTATAAATTACACTTTTAGGCGTATGTTAAAGGGACAATAATTCACTAGAAAGTCGCAAACACTTGTCGTTTAAATTTTTTAATAGCTTCCCAACGATTGTCTAAGGATAATTTTTTAAACTCGTCACATTTACTTAGAAAATGGCCCCCGTCACAGCTTGGACACTTTAGCGCTGTGGTACCCTGAGTGTGGAAAACAAAACTTTTTTGATTATTTTCCTTGAATTTTCGATCTCGATTACCTGTCTGATTGCGTCTTCCTGTCTCTCCTATACCAACCCCCGCATCTAGGGCTCCTACAGCTAACTTCTCTACCCAAGATGCAAAATACACCAACACTGGCTCCTTTTCTTGATTTCTACCAGTGTCTGCTAGCCATAAAGTCAGTAGGTTTCTAGGTAGCTTAGAAACCAAAGTCGCAAGCAGGTCCGGATTACATAAATGATGTTCTTTTTTTACTGCTTTCACAGTGGCTACTAAATTTTTAATCTGACATGCAAATCGCATCAGATCTTCTGTTTCCAAGTTATCCGACAACTCTTTCAGTCTTTTTACGTCGCTTAAAGTACGCTGAATAATCAGATTAGGATTTCCGAACAGCGCTTCGAGCGTTTTCAAAATTCCCCCTACGTTAGATGGACACATTAAAAGACCCGCAACGGACTCGCGAGCTCGTCCTCTAAGCGAGGTTTGTAACCTTAGCAGATTCTGCGCTTCATTTAATTGCATAACCTCCGTAGATTGCTCATAAATCGCCTTAAAAGCCATGAATTCTAGGGGTTCCCCACTGAAGGTAGGTAAGTCTTTATTATAATGTGGTTTAGCTGAGACCATTGAAAAAAGCTGACAAACCTCTTTTATTATTTTTTCACTCGCGCCGCTGACTGCTTCGCTGCTCTGGCATTGGTTCGCGTCCGCGGCGGCTGTCGCCGCCGCGTCCGCAGCCCCCAACGCCGGCGCACTCGCCGTGTTGATCTCAGCGCCGTCCGCCGCCTTTTGAAATGCCACGGTCGTGGCTTTTCCGCGAGCCGCCGCGCGCGCCGCTTCGGTCTGCCTCTCCGACGATGGCTCCATCGCTTCAATCTGCTTCCACGCCTCCTCTGGAAGTATCTCCGCTGGTGTGTAATAGTCCGCCCATTGCGAGATTCTCCCGGCAGCCTCCTCGTTGTCAGGATCCTCTCGACGCCTTTCCCAGCTTCCGCCGTCTTCTTCCAAGCCAGACGTTTCAGAAACTACGTCCAGCAATCTTCTCGCGTGTTGACTATCAGCATCCAACATCTCGAGCTCTGCTTCTACGTCGGCCTGCCGCTCTTGTATCGCTGCAGTGGCCCTGAGCTTCTCCGCTTGCAGTTTCTTCATTTCGGCAGCTACCTTGGCTCTCTCTTTCGCGATTTTTCTTAGGTCATCCGACACTGCTCTTACTTCTTGTAATCGTTCGCTGCGTCGACTGCTTTCCGACCACGCTCTTGAAGTCGGTCTCGATGATCCCGGACGTCCATTTGAAGGTTCCATTTTCTGCCGATTTATTTTCAGCGCCCTTGATTCTCCCGAAGCCGGTTGATTCGCTGTTCGATCCGGCTCGAAGCGACCACAATGGTCGCGATATTCGCACTATCTATGCGCGAATACCTCGATTATCGCCGCTTTTCGCAGCAACCCCGGTAAACACGTTGGACTGTATAGTTTCGATAGTTTTTATTTTTTACTGGGGTTCATTTCCATAGGTTAGAGCACCGAAACCGCCGCTCGACTGCCGACGAATCCAAGGCTTTTGCACTACTTGTCCGGTAGGTACGAAAGTAAAGGCCGATTTCCGTATGACGACGTTTATTCCATTAAAATTGCAACCGCTTACACTATTAGGTTACTTTAACGAGTCTTTTACACTATAATTACGCTACTTAAACCGACTCTTTTACACTATAATACGAGTCTTTGTAAACATAAACACTATAGAACGGGAAATCCTCGCCGCCAAGGATGCGACCGGAGCGAGTGAAACACTTTAAACCACTGTCAGATATTGACAAATAATATTTTAAAAGGGTCAGCATTTCAACGCTCAGCCAACCATAATACAAAAAAAAAAACCCTCAACCGAATTCCGCCTCCCACGGTCAGAGGCGAGGCGATTTATGACGAGCGTTCTCGAAAGTCTATTATATTATGGACAAAAAACGACAAGTGTTTGCGACTTTCTAGTGAATTATTGTCCCTTTAACATACGCCTAAAAGTGTAATTTATAGCTGTAACAGACACGAGTCATTTTCAAAGGAGAACCAATTCTATGAACTCTTCAACGTCGCTTATAATATTATCCATTCTAATGGATAATATTATAAGCGACGTTGAAGAGTTCATAGAATTGGTTCTCCTTTGAAAATGACTCGTGTCTGTTACAGCTATAAATTACACTTTTAGGCGTATGTTAAAGGGACAAAAAACGACAAGAATATTATAAGCGACGTTGAAGAGTTCATAGAATTGGTTCTCCTTTGAAAATGACTCGTGTCTGTTACAGCTATAAATTACACTTTTAGGCGTATGTTAACGAGTCTTTTACACTATAATTACGCTACTTAAACCGACTCTTTTACACTATAATACGAGTCTTTGTAAACATAAACACTATAGAACGGGAAATCCTCGCCGCCAAGGATGCGACCGGAGCGAGTGAAACACTTTAAACCACTGTCAGATATTGACAAATAATATTTTAAAAGGGTCAGCATTTCAACGCTCAGCCAACCATAATACAAAAAAAAAAACCCTCAACCGAATTCCGCCTCCCACGGTCAGAGGCGAGGCGATTTATGACGAGCGTTCTCGAAAGTCTATTATATTATGGACAAAAAACGACAAGTGTTTGCGACTTTCTAGTGAATTATTGTCCCTTTAACATACGCCTAAAAGTGTAATTTATAGCTGTAACAGACACGAGTCATTTTCAAAGGAGAACCAATTCTATGAACTCTTCAACGTCGCTTATAATATTATCCATTAATGGATAATATTATAAGCGACGTTGAAGAGTTCATAGAATTGGTTCTCCTTTGAAAATGACTCGTGTCTGTTACAGCTATAAATTACACTTTTAGGCGTATGTTAAAGGGACAATAATTCACTAGAAAGTCGCAAACACTTGTCGTTTTTTGTCCATAATATAATAGACTTTCGAGAACGCTCGTCATAAATCGCCTCGCCTCTGACCGTGGGAGGCGGAATTCGGTTGAGGGTTTTTTTTTTTGTATTATGGTTGGCTGAGCGTTGAAATGCTGACCCTTTTAAAATATTATTTGTCAATATCTGACAGTGGTTTAAAGTGTTTCACTCGCTCCGGTCGCATCCTTGGCGGCGAGGAAATCCTCGCCGCCAAGGATGCGACCGGAGCGAGTGAAACACTTTAAACCACTGTCAGATATTGACAAATAATATTTTAAAAGGGTCAGCATTTCAACGCTCAGCCAACCATAATACAAAAAAAAAAACCCTCAACCGAATTCCGCCTCCCACGGTCAGAGGCGAGGCGATTTATGACGAGCGTTCTCGAAAGTCTATTATATTATGGACAAAAAACGACAAGTGTTTGCGACTTTCTAGTGAATTATTGTCCCTTTAACATACGCCTAAAAGTGTAATTTATAGCTGTAACAGACACGAGTCATTTTCAAAGGAGAACCAATTCTATGAACTCTTCAACGTCGCTTATAATATTATCCATTAGGTAGCATTAGTCGCGGATTCTCCCTGATTCTCTTTTTTTTTTCAACTTTATTTTTTACTCAAAAAAAATCGGGATGGGGGTGGGAGGGCGCGCGTCCCCTATGCCCCCCCCCCCCCCTTTGATACGTCTTTGGCCTTAGGCTCGCCGCCAACAAGCCACCGGCCACAGCCATCGGTGTTTGTCTAGTGCGAGCGACTATACGCCGAGTGGTGAGTGCGAGCGAGTAGCGTAGAAGGTAGAGAATGGCGGCCACCGGCCACGTATTTGCGGCGTCCCTACAAAATGTATGAAAAAGCGTGTCAGCTACTTGTCGCTGGCCACTTGTGGCTGTGGCCAGTGGTTCGATTGCACCGAGCTTTATTGTGATAGGCTATGAGACGGGAATACACTTAGAGGTGTAAACTACAACGACCGAACCTATCACCTTAAGAAGTTTTAACGATAATTATCGTTCTATTTCCCCCTTGAGGTGAGCGTAGAAGACAGAGACAAATATAAATCTACCTTATAGCTAAACCGACATGAACGTCCGAGGCCAAAGCCTTAAGGCAAGGCACCGGGAAAGGTAACCAGCGGGCAGCCTCGCCCCTGACTACCAGTTTTGAAAGGATATCTCCGTCTGGAATGAACCGTCAGGATACCTCTAACCTCCCGACTGGCTAAGGGTTCGAAGGGTTCGCTTGCGCGACCTCTACCTGCGGTGATTCAGGTTGAATCTATCGTGGACCATTGGCATCTTTTGAGCAGCTCTGAATTCAGGATCAGAAAGCCAATTGGTCATTTCAAGAGTGGCTGAAGACAGGTCAACATCCACCCCCGCTGGGTAGGAAACGGTATATTTTCATAGTCTGCCGACTTCTTCAGTAATTATTCAGAGTGAACATACCGATTGGCTGTCGCTGCACGGTGCGCAAACCGTCCTGTAGCGCCGGTAGGCAATCCCCCAGGGGAAAGCGATCCACCAGCCGTGAGTCCTAAGATGCGGAGTCCTTCCCGGGGTAGTATTCCACACGAGGAGTCTATTGAATCGGAGCTGAATCATGAGTTGGACCGATCCGAAAACTCAATGGATATTATGGCCCAATCTGCAAGAAACGTTTGTTACCAGACGGGAGTACATGGCATCTTCTGCGGCAAATGACTGTTGTGCTGAGATTTCGCTGACCTAGCACACCTCGCGGGTACGGCTTCCGGACTTCTGGCGGCCTGGTGTTCAGCTCAGCGAGCTGACGGATATGCTCATGCGGCGAGATGTCAATGCGCTTCAGGTATTCCTCCACGGACTCTATTCCGCTAAAGTCGCGTACCAGATTCTCGTTTCGGATGTACCACAACATCCCGACACTTTCCTAAGCCCGAAGTAAAGCACCCGTTGGATATACTTCCGCTGCGTTGCCTCGATCAGGTGGTACCAGGACTTAGTGCTTTTGTGGACAAGTCGGTATTGGTCGTCTAAAAATGATCCGAAGAAATCGGGGTTAAGGATATTTATCAAGAACTTTGAAGACTGTGATAGTTAGATAAATTTATCATTCCCAAAAAAAATCCAGATCATTTTTGCAAAAACGGACTTCGTGATACTTCAAGTATACTATGTATACGTATGTATATGTATACTAAGTATACTATATGTAGACTACCAGTATCTTTGTATTTACGAAGGACTACGCCAAGAGAAGTTGCGGATGTAATATCATCTCTGAAAAATAATTCCTCTGCGGGTACTGATAATCTAAATGCACACATTTTCAAATCATCGAAACACATCCTATGTGGGCCTATTGCGCATATAATCAATGCAAGTTTTGAAGAAGGAATCTTTCCATCTAATCTAAAATGCTCAAAAATTATACCCATTTTCAAAAGCGGCAATAAAGATGAAATTATAAATTATAGACCAATCTCACTGCTAAGCAATTTATCTAAAATAATAGAAAAAATCGTCAAAAGAAGACTTTTAAAATATCTGGTAGAGAATGAGATTTTGTCTAAAAACCAATTTGGTTTTCGTGAGGGCATGGGCACAACAGACGCAATTGCGAAGGTGACAGATGCAATATATGATAGCCTGGACAAAGGTAATAAATGCTTGGCTGTGTTCCTAGACCTTGCAAAGGCTTTCGATACGGTATCGCATGAAAAGCTACTTATGAGGTTGAGAGATGTTGGTTGTGAGTCCATCACGCTAAACTGGTTTGAAAGTTACCTGACAGACAGAAAACAAATTACATCGATAAAAAATGTCACCAGTAAGCCAGAATCCATATCATTTGGTGTTCCACAGGGTAGTGTTCTTGGACCTATTCTATTTCTAGTTTATATGAATAAACTGTGTGATCTTGTCGGTAAAACAGTATCCTTTGCAGATGACACAGTAATTCTATTTGAAGGCCATAATTGGAAATATACTTTTAGTGAAGCTAATAAAGGACTAAATATTGTAAGGGAATGGCTGGATAATTCTTTACTAAGTCTTAACATAGATAAAACTAAAGTAATTCCTTTTAGTATCAATATGAGAGGCCAACCGTCATCGGACCATATCATTAAAATACATACTTGCAATGATCAAAGTCATTGCAGTTGCCCGTCGCTGGATAGGGTAGAATCCATTAAATACCTAGGAATAATTATAGATAATCGTCTAAGGTGGCAGGATCACATCGAGTTACTAGCTTGCAAAATCAGAAAATTGGCTTATGTCTGTAAAGAGGTGAGGAATGTCTTTAGTCCAAGAACGCTAAAAAGCGTTTACTATGCTCTTTGTCAAAGCCTTCTGTGTTATGGGATAATTGGCTGGGGTGGATGCGAAACCATCATATCTCCCCTGAATGTTGCACAAAAATGCATTTTAAAAATTGTTTCGCGGAAACCGTATCGATATCCTTCAAAGGCACTTTTTAAGGAGTACGAGGTTCTGGATACTATACAATTATATTTAAAAACTGCATTATCATATTTAAAATTTAATACAAAATTGATCGCTACCCAAAAAATAATCAATACTAGAAACTCCTGTAATGTGAATGTAATGATACCCAAAATGAAAACCACGTTTGGACAACGATCATTTCGTTTTTGTGCCTCAAGATTTTTCAACGCCCTTCCGGAAAACATTAAAACTGAAGAAAATGGGAAACATTTAAAAAAACTATTGACAGCATGGTTTTTAAAAGAGGAAAATCAACACATTCAGAATGAATTAAAGATAATTATTTAGTTAATAATTGCGATAAGAATATTTAAACATACGTTTTTTTTTATATTTTAATTTTTCAACAATTTGTACCTATTCATTATTTTATTTTATTTTATTTCATTTAATTTAAATACGTATTTGATTACAATTCCATTTTAATTATATTTTACGATTATTTGTTTGATTTAAGTTTATATATTTATATTTCTGATGATTATTATTATTATTATTATTTAGCACTAGTTTAATTAGTTTTAATTTAATTTAATTTAATTTACATAATTTTAACATTAAATATTGAGATACTTTCCATTTTTATAAATTGACAAAAATACGAAATTATATCATTCAAAAATTTTTCATTTCTATTAAGCAATTGATATTTTAAAAAGTGACAATCAATTTGCATTTTTATTAATTCTGATTATTCTAATGTTAACTTTGTTTTATTTATTATTTGGATTAGATTTAGTTTTATTTTATTTTATTTTTATTTAAAAAAGATTTGAATTTTATATTTTTAATTTAATTTTTTGTAGACTATTTTAATAATTAGTTTTATTTGATTGTGTGTAGAAATATATGCATTGTTAATAAATAGTAATCATAATGCACAAAGAAAATTGCTCAAGTCTGCCTTAGAACAGGCTCAGGCCTAGTTAGGCGACTTTCGGTCATAACCATGTCCCAGTCACAATAAGAATCAGTTTTCTGCTATTGCCTCATTTACATACAGTGTGACATGGTGAAATGTACTAGTTAAATTTTGTAATACCTACTCTAAATAAATAAAATAAATAAATATGTATACGGACTTCAAGTATACTATGTATTATTCTTGTAAAGGATATGTTATTCATATTCATATTCATTTTATTAGTATACTGGTATACAAGTCAGATACAGATTGTCACACATCCATACATATTCGCAAACAAACATTTTTTTATCGTAAAGAAAAAATAACAATAAACAAAAAAAAATCAAGAATATTGTAAAAAGAGGAAATACAAGACAAAATGCAAAGAAATCAATAAACACGTTGGCCACCAAAGCATTTTAGACTTCACTGGAGTAATATTCCTCCAGTGAGTAAAACGCCTTATCTGTGAGGTACTTCTTAAGGCGTCTCTTAAACACGTCAAGAGATTGCGCCTGCCTAATGTGCTCGCTGAGTTTGTTGTAAACCGCTGGGCCGGCGATATAGGCCAGCCTCTCCGACTTGGATAATGCATGACTTACCGAACGTAGCATACTACGGGATCTAGTTGGATAGTGGTGATGCACACCATTCACTTCGAAATCGGCTAGATTTCTGCGAACGAACAGCGCTAATTCCATTATATACGACGACGGCAGCGTCGTGTTGCAGAAATCTCTAAACAAAGGCCTAGCTGGCGTATCAAGCGCCACACGCGCTATTGTGCGGACTGCACGCTTCTGCATAACGAAGGCCCTCTGCCTATCGGCTGCTCGCCCCCAGAACTATACTAATAAGGTTTTTATATAGATATGCTATTTATGTTGCAGTTGGCCCAACTTCTACCAATGGAAGAGAACTTCCTATTGCTGTTCAGGTTTGACAACCCTTTGGAATCCAGTGTGGAGTTTATGAAGGTAATTATATACACATGTATATGGGGTGTCCCAACAAGAGCACAGGATTTAATTTTAAATATAAATACATTTATTTTTGAATCAAGCAAACATTTTTATTTTAACATAAAGAAAAATAGTTCCGATTAAACGTGAAATACAACATCAGGCAAATGGCCACCACGAAACCTCTGGCACAGAGATATTCTTTTGTTGAAATTTTGAATAACGTTTTCGTATAAATATAGCTGTATTTCACCAATAACGCGCCGTATTTCCTCTTTAAGATGGCCAACTGTTTCAGGCTTATTCTCATACACCTTTTCCTTCACATAGCCCCAAAAGAAAAAAGTCCATCGGTGTTAGATCGCTCGATCTTGGTGGCCAATATTGATCGCCAAATCGAGAAATTACACGGCCTGGAAACTTAGTCTGCAGTAACACCATTGTTTCACGTGCTATGTGGCAGGCCGCACCGTCTTGTTGGGAAAACGTATCCTCCACATCAATTATATCAAATTCGGGCCACAAAATCTCCGTTAACATTTCGCGATACCGCACTCCATTAACAGTTAGCGCATTTCCAGCCGCATTTTCGAAGAAATATGGTCCAATTACTCCGCCAGCCCAAAATGCACACCAAGCAGTTACTCGCGGTGGATGCATTGGTTGTTTAAATATTACACGAGGATTTTCAGCTCCCCAAATCCAACAGTTTTGCTTATTTACGTATCCGTCGAGTTGAAAATGTGCCTCATCTGAAAAAATTATTTTCTTCGAAAAATTCGCATTAATTTGATGATCAACACCCAATCAACAAATTCGACTTAATGTCTGACTTGGGTGCAGAAGCATAACTGACGTAGGTAATCATATAGATACAAATACACATACACATACATATACATACACACACACACACACACACACACATATAACCTAACAATCTAAATAAAATATATTATAATATTATTCATTTGCATTATGTATATTACATTATGTTTATTATATTATATCATATTATGTAGTATAATAGTAAACTTATGCAGGCATATTATTTTTTAAGAGATGATTTGCCGAAGTTCGTTCTCTGTCCTTGAATGACCTATGTTGTCAAGAAAGCATTTTTTTATTGAATAGAATGCTGCTTTCTATTTCTTTTATGTTGTCATCAAAGACGGTTGAAAATTTTGTGTGCTATATAGTTAAATTGTTTTTGGGCAAATGAAGATTTTTTAGAGATCTTTATTAGAAACTTATTTGTGTTATAGTAATCTCTTACAACCAACCTAACTCGAAATAAAATAATGATATAATAACCAACGAATGAAATATTTATATGTATGTGTGCATGTAACGTGTGTGTAAGTATGTTTCTTGTTATTGCATTCGCTCGACAGAGTTGAAGTGCAATAAGTGTGAGGAGAGAACTGAGGAGAGGACTTGCTCTCACTCGCTAATAGCATCGCGACTCATTTTTGGTTGCGCATGAGTATTTATTACCACATTTTGGACAACAGCTCTGAGCAACACCGAGAAGTTGAAGTGCCTCTGCAGTGGCCGTTGCAGTAAACACTCTCCTCCACTTTAATGTGGAGTGGCCCGTGTCGGTATATGATAGCGTCGAGACGAAGTGGATGAGTCCCCGACGCCTCGTCAGACGCAGACAGACGAACGGCAGCTTAACCCTCCCTTACGAACCATGCGAGTATTTTGGCATACGTTTTTACTAAGAATAGGTCAAAAATACCTCTATCGGTTTAAAGTAAAGACCTATAAAAATAAAAAAAAACCTACATACCCAGGCAAGAGAACATGAAATCTTACTGACAAACAAATTACTTCGCGGGGTTCCCGAGCACCCGGTGCTCCATGCAAAATGGTCGACGGCAACGAGTACAGAAATTCCGATTGCATTTTCGACTCTTATCGAAAGGGCATAACTGGCAATTTCTCCTTACTGAAATGCTCTAGGAGTGGGGTTTGCTTACATATGAGGAATTAGCAACATTCCACCAGTAGTGTTGTGGGGATGGTGAGGTCACCACTTTACCGATGCTTGGCGATGATTGTTTACCCACTTTAGAGATGATTAAGATCCCCTTTACTGCGACTGTATGTTCCGTTGGTTGTAAAGAATCGATGACCACCGGTGGTGGTGCATGGCAATGGCGGTAACCGGAGATGCGCGATGGAAGAAAACGCATTATAGATATAGATAGATAGATATAAATTCTTTATAGCACATATCAAGAAAAAACATACAACAGGCGAAATTATTGCTTGAAGTGTAACGTCTTACAGCAAAACCTACGTGAAAGTGTAAGAATTTAGCCAGTCGAGTAAAACAAATAAAATAAACTTAATACATATCAAAAATTAATTATATTATACCAAAAATGCCATTTTTTAAAAATATAATTAGGATTTGAAGAATATTCGCAAGGAGCGGAGGATAGAAGAGAATGGGATGAGACGCACCGCTTACGAAGCGGTGAAACGGTGTATACTGAATCTATCGCGGACCACGGCATCCTTTGCCCGGCTGTTCACCCAGGATCGGGTAGCCGACGGTCGTTTCAGGAGCAGTCGCCGTAAGGTCCGCAACCAGCCCCGCTCTATAGGAAACAGTACTGCTTCCAGACTCCCCCGACTGTTAGTCAGAGTGCACAATCGATTGGCTTACGCCGAACTAGCCCTAAGGCCAGAGTCCTACCCGGGCTCGGACTTCATGCGTGGAGGCCGCCGGATAGGTGTTGACCCGTGAGTGTGACCAACCCTGAACAGAATGGGTCTTCGTGGCCAACTCAGCAAGGGCCCATTAGCTCCCTACAAAACATCAATATAGCACGGTTCCGCTGTCGATGTTTTCCATATCCTTCCGTCCTGTGGCGTTTTGAACACATGACTATTTGCGCTCACGCGCCCCTTGCTGATGCCAGAAAATTCAATGTTTTTATTTTTATACGTGAAAGTAGTTCAAAATATCTAAACTATATTACTAATACAATTTCTAGGACTAGGAATTTAGGGACATGAAATGCTTTTTCCGTGCATTATGATGTTCGGTTGATGATTTAAATGACTGTAATGTCTGATGGTTCAATTGACGGGCGACCTTCACGAAATTCGTTACGTAGATTACACGACCGCGTTTGAGTTCTGTAAGTCCACTGAAATGTATCTCTCGGGGTAAAAAATACCCATGCCTAGTAAACGAGGGTGAAATCCGAGACTGCCCGCGCGGGCGTTGTTCGCCTAATTGACTTACAGCCACCGAATTTTATTGTGAAGCTAAACATAAAGATGTCTGCCAACCAAAACAGAAGAGAGAGAGAGAGAGAGAGAGAGAGAGAGAGAGACGCGTGTATTGAATAAAATTAAAGAAGTATACAAAAAACCTTCCCTTCGGCTACGTAACGACCAAATTTGGTTGCACATTAGAACACCGTTGACTCCGTAACGACCAATATTAACGGCTTGCTCCCGGAGCGCACAGTAATATTATTTTCTAATTCGAACGCAGATATCTCATTATTACCATAGATACATAGACGGCCGCTATAATAATTTCGTTCGTCATTTCACGGATATTTCTGGTAAAATTCCACTGTCAATCACCATCATTTTTTTTTCAAGAAATCATCAAAAATTTTATTGGTATTTATGAGCCAATATCTAAATATTTTTTGTATCTCTAAATAAGCAAAACGAGATATTAACTTTGATAGATAATCTAATAAAGATCACGATAGTACCTATTTACAATTTCTAAATAGCATTCCGTATTTTTCCGTAAGACACTTTTTCGACTTTCTCATATTTATTCATAATTATTTAATTGTTTTACAAAATGAGATTTCAATATTCTATATGCGAAATTTGAATGCGATCATTGCACAGTTATTATTTTTATGATTGCTAAAGTAGTTCCATAGTTATAGTACTTTTTGTCGAGCGCGGCGATATTGCAAGAAATTCCAATAAAAGGCCGCAGTCTGCCATGAAATTATGCCGCTACTCGAAGGGTTCAGGCACAAGCTTTTATTGTACTAACACGGAATAAAAACTAGAGGAAAGATTTATACGGGTATACATTGAGTTTTATCTAGTTTTGTCCTACGCTTTTATTAGTGAGCACATACAACCATATGTAAACTCATTAGTATCGCAATATAAGTAGCTCTCTCAGTACGGGAACAGCTCAGTTATATATGACTTAGCAATACGTTATCACATTATTCTTTCGTTCGTAAGGTGTCCGGACCAGATCAAGACACGTCCTTTTCAAAATATGCGGCGTAGATGGCCTTATCGTTTCGCCCTTGTAGGTCCTGGACATGTGATGGGGGGTCGACAGTTGAGGGTATTATCGTATTTGATCTTCATACTGCAGGGTTCCACAGTTGCATATTGGGTTCTCTGTGTAGCCCCAGCGGACGAGATTGGCTCGGCATCTTGTCACACCAATTCCCAATTTGTTGAGACTAGGCCATAGGTTTATGGAAAATATGACCCCGGTGTCTCTTATGTCTTTGCCAACTTAAGCCCACTTAGTTATGCGGTTCAAAGATTGACAGCCATGGAGCGGTTGTGTTCGGCTCATTACGACTTTCGTTATTTATGGCGATTGTGGTGTGGTTCTTGTCCGTGCAGTGGGTGTCTCGTGTCATCTATCACCTTTAGGCGTTCTGAATCATCCAGAACATCACGACTTATTGCAGGGGGGCAATTCCGATGAGCAGATAACTCTTTTCAACGGGAGTAGGTTTGAGGCAGCCGGATTCAATTCTTTTAGTATCGTTCACAGCAGTGTCGACCATTTTTGCATGTGTTGATCCATTCCACACGGCAGCGGCATATTACTCTGCAAAAATAACATTTAAAAAATCGTAATGACTTAAAAATATTTTTTTATAGATCTGGCGTGAATACGATACAGACGGGAGCGGATACATCGAAGCTGATGAACTAAAGGTTTGTAAAAATACGTTATAAACGTTATAGCTAGGAAGGAACGAAACGGAGAAATGTCACCAACGGAGAAATACGAAGGAACGAAACGGAGACAGTCACTAGCCGTGTCTCAATCTCACTAAATAGGGTTGCTATGTAGTTGTTTATATGTTTTCTTTTGTTCAACAGAATTTTCTCCGCGACTTGCTGAAGGAGGCAAAGAAAATCAACGACGTATCCGAGGATAAGCTCATCGAGTACACGGACACAATGGCGAGTATATTTATAGAATATAAAATATGACCTATAATGCGTGGTTGGTCCCTTGTCCTATTTTTATGATACGTGAACTTTAAAAGAATTATTGGCTTCCAGCTGGCTGAATAGGAAATTATTATGGAAGCTAGGTGGGAGAGTTTATAGCATCACGATTAATATAGGCCCCATATATTTCTATACAAAACAAGGCTGGAAAGAGGATCATGCAGCTTAAGAGACTTTTTAGCGAATTTATTTATTTAATTAATTAAGCAATGCGTTTACAAGGCATATGTATCACTAATATTCATATTAATGTACATGTATTAACATTATTTAAAAAAAATAACACGACCGATATGACCATGTATGTCCTGCTGCTGCCCAACTAAATTCCAGGACTTGTTTCAAGGCAGATGGCATTCTATCTTTCCGAAATATTTCTGTGGTGTAATCAGCCTTTATAGAGGGCACTAATAATTTAAAGTTACTGTTGTTATCATTGGTTATATTATAGGGTTTTTATAATCAATCAGTCCTTTATAAAAATCATTCATTATCAATGTTATTATAGATGCCCAAATAAATTTCTATGAATTTCTCCGTACAATGCTATCAGCGCCACCTGCATGCCGCCGGAGTAGAAAGGTAACCAAAACCTACTATGGCATTGAGAAATCTAATAGCAAATGACAAAATTTTCAATGTAACGCACAAATACAGAGCAAGAATAATTATTTCTCATATTTTTTCTCGAGAAAAGGATACTGTATAATGACATTCCATTTTCCGTTTAAAAATTGAATTATAGTATTGATATTTTGTCAACCCATGTTTTTTCCATCCACAGCTCCAAGTATTCGACTCCAACAAAGACGGCAGATTGCAGTTATCGGAAATGGCAAAGTAAGATATATTTTTTATACTAGTAATTTTGGCATAAGGCATTGACGTCATGATCAGACATCATCAAGCACTATGCTGAATGTATACAATTCACTAAATCCTTTGAAGTAGTGATCCACCTAACTCATATCAATCATTGTGTGATTCACATCAATCAATGTGTGATTTTTCTTATCAAATACATTTCATATCAAATGTGTCTGGCGACAAGTAATAGATTTTTTTTTCCTCTTAAAAAATGAATACAAAAAGGCTAGCTTATTGCAAGATGAAAATGCCTTGCAACTAATACAATCTTATAATGCAGTGGTACGTTTTGAAAAAAAATAATAAAATGCTACTGTCGTATAAGTTTGTCTGTGTAAATTTATAAGTATGAATAAATGCAATTGATTTTATTTGCCTGGAGAAAGAACTGCTAAAACGTGCCTTAATGCCTGGTTACCAGTTGCTGATCTGACAGTAGACAGATACTGCACCTCTGTGATCGCATGACAGCTCGACTCGCCTCGCCCGGTCGTGAAAGTATACAGCTACTGCACGTGTATACTCGCATCGTTTCAGTAGCTAGTAAAATGTCTCGTGCAATTTTGTCTCAAAATATACGACTGAGCACAGTTCATAACGTAATAAAAGCGGTTACAGAAATACTTTGCGCTGAAATATTTGAAATATTTGGCTTACGAGCTACTTTCGTAATACCGTGCAAGTTGAGGTTCGAGTCGCATGCGAGCTGCTGCTTGTGGCGTGGTGGGGGAAGGCAAGTGGCGATTACAACAAAAAAGTAGTAACTCGGATGCGAGGTACATGACAGTAACTCGTATGAAGCTGTCACACGGTACGAGTAGCTGCACTGCATGGCTGGTTTACACGTTGCGAGCTGCTGACCTGACAGTAGGAAGCTGCTCGCATTATGTACTCGCATGCTAGTAGCTGGGCTTGCCTGTGCTGTCCACATGATTCGAATAGCTGCCCAGTCTCATGCGAGTTGCCGTGATGTCGAATCAACGTGCTTTGATTGTTAAAAACGGAAATAAGGTCTATTGACTACAATATTAAGCCATAAATTGGAAAATGCCCATAAAAACTTTAAAAAAAGAGAGAAACTAAAAACGTTCGGATTAGAGATTGGATGGCAAGAAGATCTTCCAGGGCAACATATACCATTTTCAAGGAGCTTTATCATGAAGACCCCCGATAATATAAATCAATGATGAAAGTGAAACCTGAAGAATTCGAACACTTTTAAATTTAATAAAAATGAAAATACAACATACATTAATGAGATATACCATAGCAGCAACCGAAAAGTTGGAAGTAACCCTGTGTTCCCTAAGCTCAGGAATATCACACAGAATGCTAACAAGATTTTTCAGGGTTTCAAATGCTTTTCTCATGTCTCTACTTTTGTAATTTTTATAAAAACAATTGCATAGGTTTTTTTATTCTCTGTTTAACTTTATGAAAGTAATATTATTCTCAGACGACCATCTATCTGCAGCCATTTTGAATTCGATAAACGCGCGTAAGCGCAGTACATAAAAAAAACAGGTACCTACCACTCGCAACTGCTTGGCGACACTAACGAGCTACTGCCCAACGCGTCCGAACGATGCGAGTGACGTGCGAGCTGCTGTCATGTGCGAGCTGCTGTCAGACGAGCAGGCGAGTGAAACCAAAAAACGTTGAAGTAACTCGCATGCGAACTACTATTCAACTCGCACGTGCGAGTAACTCCTAAGATACTCCGGCAGGCTGACTCGCACGCTAGCTCGTAACCAGCCATAACTGACTAAGCCAGCTCAGATGCTAGCTAGCACAGTGTAACCAGGCCTTTACTATGCAGTCGTCTCTACATACACAGGTTTGACTGCAAAATACCCAAACTCTGAGAATTTTGGCGCGTACGAATGACATTTTGGTCTCTTGGAATATTCTTTCTATAGGAAGTTGCAGATCGACAAATATTTTGTAAAATCGTTTTTTTTTTAATTTATTGTATTGGGGCATTAAATAAGGGCGCTTCAGTTTTAAAAATAAATAAAAGAAGTTGGTCAATCGATAGCATTAATTATAGAATATGATAACGGGCAAATGGCGCACACTGTTAAGTAAAATTTTCGATGACTATAGTATATATTGTGTTTGATTTAATTAATGACGCGGTTGAAGTGGGCCTTAACGTATCTACACAAGAAGATGTCAAAGGGCATTAGATCACACGATCACAGTGTTGACTAATGACTATGGAGATCTCACCTACAACGAGCGAACCTACCACCCTAGAAAAGTATAAGTTCTCTACGTTCAACCGTGGGCTGAACGTAGAGACTTGGAGACGAAACAGTCCACCGTCTAGCTATGCCACCATGCCCGTAAGAGACCAACACCTTACCGCGAGGCACTGGAAAGTGAGCCATCGGGCCGACCTCGCGCCATTTTTACCAGATTTGGCCGGATTTCTCCATCCTCCTGTCTGGTCACAGGTTCGAAGTCACTTGCGCGGCCTCTACCTGATGTGAGTGGTAATTCTGTTCGAAATTATTGCGGACCGCAGCGTCCTTTGCCCGTCTTTAATGCGAGATCGGGTTTCCGACGGGTCGTTTCAAGAGTAAGTGACATCAGGTCTACTTCCACCCTCGCTGCTTAGGTCACGTATAAGATCGTTTCCAGACATCTTCAGTTACTCACAGGAGCACTTATGATACAACAGTCTTTTCTGGACTAGTGATGACGACAGACATTTCGCTATCATAAACCCATAGAAAGCCAGCCATGAGAATGAAACTTACGACGGCATGTATTAAACCCTTTAAAATTTGTTTATAGAGGTGTTACTGCATATCCACTAATATATTATATAATGGTGACTTATTCAATGACGACTTTTACCGCATATAATTGCATAATTGCATATATTTGCATAATAACGGAGATCTGCTGCCTGCCAATTGTCACAACAGGAAAACCACCGATCGGTGGCATTAGCATTCCAGCGGTTAATACTACGTATCCTAACGACTGTTAAAATTATTTTTCTCCGAGTATCTTTTTAAATATGCAAGCGAAAGGATTTTTAAAATCCAGGATCCGTTTAGAAAAACTCTGTGTATATTATAAGTTATCATTATTTTTCAGATTATTGCCAGTGAAGGAGAACTTTCTGTGCCGCCAAATATTTAAGGTAAACGCCGCTAATTATTTTTTATTGTAATTACGTGAAATAAATTAAGAATAATAAACGAACGTAGCGGCATGCCATGCGATGACGATAAACAGATGAAATAAATAAGTGTACATTTCTAGATGAGCGTAGAGTCTCTTAGTCGTGTGTTTCTTTTGTTTATGAGGACTGTATCAGTTTATTTTATGGGTTGTATTTCGCGGGGAGCAGTATATTTCTTTAAATTATGCAAATGTCCTTTGTCTGCTACTTTGCTACGTACAGCCGTCGCGTTTATGACTCGAGAGAAATGCTCTTTGTGAGATCGTGACTTTATGAAAATTCGTTTATGGTTTATTCCTTTTTTAATTTTAGGAGCATGCCGAGTAACTGAGCTGTCATGGAATTAAATTTTCGTGATGTAGTAATAGGTCTATCTCGGTCAGATACAAAACTTTTAAAGGTTTTTCCGCAAAAATAAGGAAATCTAATGATTGATTGATTACCTTCATGATTTTTAGAATTGTAAAATTCCAATGAAATACAAACTAATTTTAATGGGCACCGGCTTAGCAAGGTCCACAACAGTTTCTTTCACCAAAGCCTGCGTTATTATAATAAGGTCCCAACGCATATCAGAAGTCTTGGAGAGAACCAATTCAAAAAATTCTTATTTAATGACTTAGCAAGAATCCAGTATAGAAATAGAAATATATTTATTGTCTGAAATTGTGGTGGTACATCTATGGTGATAATGCGTAACATTATGTCTCTCACAATTACCTGTTATTATAACAGATTGACAAATTTACTTTATCCGCTAATTTTGTAATTTCTAGTTTTAAAATGTCATTATTTCACTGGTTTGCCTATAATATCTAAATCAAATCAATAATAATTCGTAATGTTCATTGAATGGTCTGAAATAACATTTAACATTTTTAAAACATGAAAAAGTCTATACAGACCGGAAAAGTAGAACTAACAGAAGAAGTCAATTAATAAAAATAATTTACCAATAATATAAAAAAATTAAAAATTTTAAAAATATATAAAAGATAAGAGATAATATATAAATATATAAGAGATAATGCTGAATTCAATAGCATCCCAATGTAAAATAATGGAAAATTCATGATAATTAAATTTGCCAAAGAGCGTAATTTTTATTTTTTTCGACGACGGCTATATTGCTAGATTTGATAATTAATTTAAATTTTGATATTTTTAATATACGATTATCTATTTTCATGTCAATCATATTATTACCTTTATAATTATGGCTACAGACATTGTGCTCTATATTTGATCAGAATTTTTTTTAATAATTACTTCCAAACCATTACATTGTTAATATAGTATTCTTTAATTAATTACATTCCTTAAAAATTTAGACGCAATGACGCATCCAAGTGTAGGTAAGCCTGGGGAGCTAATACTGAAGCAGAACTAAATTGAATTGAATATAGTTTTCTTTATATTAATAGGTACTTTTATCATTAACTTTATCTGATCGCCAGTGCCCAAGCATTATACGCAAGATATTTTCACTAGATAAAATTAAGATATATAGATAAGCCCAAGATATTTTCACTAGATAAAATTAATAACTGTCGAGAATTTCTTAATAAGGTTTTCTTGATAAGGACTAAGGGTTTTTTGAAGCAAAAAATATTTAAAAGCTCGATAAAAAATATTGGGAAACAAAATAAGAAGAGATTAATTTGTAATTTTCTCTATAGAGAAAAAAAATGGTTTTTATTTTTCTTTATAATTGTTATTAATGAACGTCATTCAAAAAACCTACATTTATTTACACTTGATTAAAAAAATAAAACTTTTTTATTGAAATCTTTAGAAACATTGCCACGTTGACATTGTTCGGAGGTCGTGACAACAGTAAATTGCTGTTTCAAATTTCGGCAATTTTTAGTTGACATGCTTGTCGTCGTGATTGAGACTGATCGCCCACCCATCTCTATCTATATTTTCTTTAACATCGTCAAATTCTATTCGCTTTGAACTTCAGTCTTACAGCGATCACCGAGGAGAAAGGATCACAATTTCGGAAACAGATCTAAATATATTACATGTAACAAAAAGATGTAATACTAAATGAACAACGCCATTAAGACGTTTCCTAATATAATAATAACGGTTGCACTTAATATTAGGTGTGTTTGAACCGCGCTCAAGTGTTAAGCATGTTTGAAGCATATATCAGGGTCTCAATATTTTAATAATATTCTTTAAATCCTTATAATAATGCACTTACTGAAATATGCAAACAAAATACATTATACATTCATATATACTGTTTTATCCCAGAAATGTAACAAACGCATTAACATTTTTTAATGTGTTTATTTGCACGGGTCTACCCTACTTCGACTGTGCTAATATTAATGCTACGTCAGGAGCTACGACTGGTGCTACGCATCTTTTGGAAACGTAGCATATGTCCCAATCAGACCAAAATCGACGAAAACGATGCCTATGACACAACACTCACTGTATCCTGTGTTAGGTCCCTGCGTTCGACGATGGGCATTGAGAACATTTTAAGAACAGAGATCTTTAGTAGAAAGTTTAAAACTTCAATAGAGATGACTCTATTGAAGTTCGGGGTTCTTATGTCAATGGCTCATCAAGCGGGGGAAATAAAAATGTTTTTAGGATAGCACAATGGGATTTTGAAACGGCAGCCAGTGTTCCTCTATTCAATATGTCTTCGCAGATCACCGATTTTTCTCGCTGAGCATTTCAACATCTTGAATATGTTCCATTAGTCGAGTGGCTATGGGCCGTTTCGTTTGTCCAACTTAGGCTAAAAAAACAGCTTTGGTTTATCCTAACATTCGCAGTCCTTGGTCTACCCTACCATTCGCAGAACCAATATTGAAATAATTGGATGGGGTGGATGTGGTAAAACCCTGCTAGAGCTATTGCAAGTTGCACAGAAATTTATATTAAAAATTATTTTACGTAGTCCATATCGCCATCCCACTAATGAACTTTATAAGGAAGCTAAAGTTCTTGATTGTAGGCAACTTTTTCTAAAAACTTGCCTCTTAAGGCTCTTATTGGACAATAACTCAAATTTACACGACCAACGAGACAAGTTTTGGAAAATAGCCTAATAATACCCAGAAAGAAAACATCATTTGGACAAAGACATTACTCTTTTATTGCGCCGAGATTTTACAATCTGATCAATATGGAAATAAAAATGAATTTGACATTTAGGGATTTCAAAAATAAATTAAAGGAATGGTTATCGAATCATGACAGACTAACCATACATCAAATGTTAGAAATAATAGTTTAATAAAACTTAGGTGCAAAAATTATTAACATATTTTTAAACATGTATGTTGAGTATATTTTAATATTGAACTAACTACCAAAAATTATTTGACTTATATACCAAAATTAAATCCTATATTACTTAACATATATTAAATATTAATGACTGTTTCTTTCTTTTCTCACATATAACTTTATTTATATTATTTAATCGAATTTTATATTATATTTATCGCCGATTATATAATGGAATTGCATTTTATTTATTATATTATCTTTTAATATTCTTTTTATTATTTTTTTATTTTATCCTGAAGACCACATTTTAGAGAAATTTAGTGTTATTAGCTTTTTACTAAAACTTGTACATTTGAAAGCAATCAAGCAATCAAGCAAACTTGATTGTAATATTACAGTCCTGTCCACCCTAGAACGGGCTAGTCCCAGTTGGGTGACAGAAACAAATAAGCAAAAGGTTAAGGTTTTGCTATTCGGTCCCTGTTATTTTTGTAAGCTAATCAATGTTTTATAGTAAATAATTCTTAAATAAATAATTAAATAAAAATCGTAGGACCGGTCGTAGCACCAGTCGTAGCACCAAGCGTACCGAAACAGTTGCTACGATGTAGACAATGTCAATACCAGCCAAAATTATTAAATGAAATAGCTAAAAAGAATGGAAACCAAGATTTATCATAACATTTTATTAGATTTATGTCTCAGGAAGCGGAGCAGCGTATTGAAACACCCGACACGATCACTGATTTAGTTGACATCACTGCTGGCGTTCTCCAGAAACGGTGCTGTCTCTTATACTATTTTCCATTTTCGTTAATTCAATTACAGCAGGTCTTACTTAGTCCTAGTATATGTATGCTAATGACCTACAAGTTTATATTCACGATAATCCTGATGATCTCAAGACGGCTAATAATAAAAAAAAATACGTGTGGCACTCGGGGACTGCCGCGGTAAAGCTATTGCATAACATTTTTAAAAACTTGTACAATTATAATTATTTATTTATTTTATTTATTTTATTTTTTCTGATATCAGATTACTGCGCTCTATCGGAAAACGTTGAAATCATTCCGAATCATTTGCGGCTGCGGTAGCAAATGATTCGGAATAATTTAAACGTCTTCCGATAGAGCGCCGCGCACGATTTTTTTATTCGGTAAAGCAAAAAAAACGGATTATTCGAAAAAAATCGTAGTTAAAAACATAGATAATTAAATTATCTTTAAAATGGTGCAGGTTTCATAGTAATACGCCAGATAGTATTTGCGTAGTAGTCGTTTTTGTGTTCGGTTAGACCTAATTTCACAAATTAATTACACCATGTTTTATAAACAAAATCTAAAATATTCAAAGCTAAGAATATTAGGAAAATGTTCTTGTTTAACATATATTTTTTTCGAATCGTAATCAGTACTCATTTAGACGTAATTATCCGTTTAAAATCATTAATTTTCGTTAAGAAATTTCTTCATTCGGTCGCCGCGCTGGCCTAGGCCCGCGATAAAAGCTATGCAATAGCTTTAAAAAAATCAATCCAAAGCCCATATCAACCTGGGCAAAAACCAAGGCATACGTATTAACCCAACCAAATGCAGATCAGTTCAGATTGGCGGGCTAAAACTGTTGTAGATTGATATGTTTTCATTGCCCCCTGTTCAAATTGAACACAACGTCATCGAGTATTCAAAAGTTGTAAAAAACTTGGGCTTATTCATCGCCACAAGTTCCAATCAATCGTAATGCAGACACGATTTTTTTTAAATGATGCCACAATGAATAAACAAATGACAGATAAAGCAAACTTTATTCTAGAGTAAAAGAACTCCATTTTCAAATATTGTAAATATGTTTTCATCTATTCGAAAAGGACGACTTGGTTCGCCTTTAAGTGCGCCCAAAAGTGGTGTTTTCTATAAGAAACTTAATAATTGCGCCGCAATTATATTTGCGGCTCACTTTTTGAATAAGTGCGCCGCAATTTATCTTTGCGGCGCAGTTTTTAAATTTGGAACATCTTAGTCTTCAGCGCCGAAGAAATCGAACGCAAATATTGTTTGAATAAAGACTGGCTGGTACGGCGGCCCCTAGTCGCGCCGCCGGCTGAATATAAAAAACAAATGAAATTAAAAACGAGCGAACGTCAATTGTTTTTGTCGTTGTTATTTTCTCATAGAGGGTGATGAAAAGTAGAGTGTATCTATCACTCGGGCGCAAAATATTTTTGGCTCGGGCGCTTTTTTGAATCCCTCGCTACTTTCAGGATTCTACTAAAGAATTCCTCGCTACGCTCGGGATTCTACTCTAGAATCCCTCACTTCGCTCTGGATTCAAAAAAGCACCCTCGCCGTAAAAATATTATTTTGCTCCCTTGTGATACAAACTACTATTTTGTGTATGTGGCCACTTCCGGAAACTTTCAGCGTGACCTACCATGTAGAACGAAATTTAAGTAGGTACAAATGTGACATTTGGACGACAAATGTGATATGTTTCGTGATTTTATGATATAAAAATGATATATAAAAAAACGATATTTATATGATATAAAAAACGTTTTTCCGAAGTTCCATTCCATACTATAGTTCCATACCCGGTAAACCCCGCCGAAGGCACTTTAATAAGGGCGCAATTTTTGTTTTCGGCTAGGGCGCCAAAACCCTAGAGCCGGCCTGCGTGTATAGTAATGGAATTAAGGCTTCCTTCCGAGTTGACGCGACTAAAAATTTAGGTATTTTTGCAATGGCACGCGACCGCGCGCTTTCGATATATACATAAAGATGTATAGGTATACCGCGGCGACAAGGGAATACGTCCCACCGTTGGCAGTGACCAATTACGAATGACGATTTCGGCTTCGCGTGTCCTCTAATATAGTCGATCTGGCTTTTTAATTATAATATAATAAATTATCAAATGAATAGTTTTTTATAAAGTAAAAATTGGATTACAATAATAAAATAACTTAAGATTACTGTGTTATTTTTTATATCCCTCAAAAGTATCTTATATATAAAATGAATCGCCGTGCGTTAGTCTCGCAAGATCTCGGAAATGACTCGACCGATTTGAATTATTATTTTTTGTTTTGTTTGCCTTGATTCAAGGGTGGTTTACAAAAAAAAATATTTAGGAAAAACTCAAAGAAACAACTGGAAATAGAAAAAATCGAAATTGGTCATTTTGGGAAATAGGCCACTTTCAATAGATGGCGTTCGCGGCGATCCTATTGTTTGACAGCTGCGCCATCCATAACTGTTAGAAAAAGTCGAAAAAGTCAAAAGAGTCGGAAAATTCGAAAACTGCAAAGAAGTTGGAAAATTCGAAAAAGTCGGAAAAGTCGAATAAGCATTTATTTTTCATCATGTAAATTAAATACATTGAATTTATTTTAATTACAAACGACTTTCATTTAATCACCAAACGAAACTCAAACCGTACATGATTCAACCATATTATAGATTTCAATGAATTGGATTTGGAAGGTTGATTAGGATCAATAAACGCTTATAAAGAAGTTACAATCAAATCGATTTTAGGTGGTACGAAGTTCACCGGGTCATCTAGTCTTTAATAAATAGAAAAAAAAAATATGTTTGACCATAACATTTCTGGAAATTACGTAATTTAAAACATTTTTTTCTTATATTTTTTGTATGGAAGTTCCAAAAACTGTCTTCGTGCTATGCAAATAGACCATACGCTGTTGTAAATGGTATTTTTTAATATTGAAAATCATCTCTAGGTTTTTCAAAAACTGAAGAAAAATCTCGCTCGTTTTTATTCTTTTGGAAAACAGTAACAGAATAAAGATAATTTACAATTAATATGGAAATAATTTACCAATTTCGTTTTGGCGAAATGATAGCTTAAGGTCCGGGTTTTTAAAATCCGGCATAATTGTATTAAAATTCTTTTTCGTGTTCTCACAACCAGACCACAAAATGTTTCATACAGCTTTTGGCCGTTACGGCCTCTTAATGTAGAAATCAGAGGAAATAGTCACATTCGATACAATAATATCCGTATACCTACATTATTTATTAATGTTTTATATTGTAATATTATATTAATGTTATAATATTAAATATTAATAATATCCGTATTATATTATTTGGTTTGACGACAGACTAGACTAGATTAAGCAATGCCTCTTCATAAGTCTCGATCTCACATATTCGCTATATTCTCCGGTATAATCAAACTGATGCGCTCAAATATTTCGAAATAAAACAAATAAGCGATTTATTTCGTTTCTTATATTTATTTTTATATTTTTTATATTATCGTAAATATGACTGTCTAATGTGTATATGTGTGTATGTACTATCGCTCTCCTCTTCCTCACGCGTCGATATACGGTACTTGCTATATCGCCCTCTCTGTCTCGCACGCTGGACTACCTATACACTTGGCACCTTTTTATACATGTATATTCGCACATAGGAAGGAATTGAAGTAAGTGATTATTTTACATATTTTTCTGTATTTATTTTAGGGGTATCCATAAGTAATCAATTATTTTAAAATCTAAAACAAACTTCGTGGTAAAATAAAGGCATTTATGTCTCGATCTATTGTATAATCGTCATTATTTCATTTTATATTAAACATACATAATTATATTTAATTAATTACTAACTATTGATTAAAACTACTAGTAGAGAAGGAATAAGTTGAGTTCTTAATTAATCAGTAAGAAATGGTACAGGTTCATATGGATTATACTGTCTCACTAGGCCTAGGCCTGTGTCGAGGCAGTAGCCTAGTAATGTTTGTCCAACAGCAGCCGTGTCTTAAAAATATATAATATAGATAATATAATAGTAATATGAGAGTAATATTATTATTAATAGATATTTGATATTTGATCATAATGATATTTATAATATAAATATATGCATTATAATATAAAAATAGCATTATACTAACATATTACTGCCAATAGAGTTAAAATATATGTCATAAATTAATAGATTCAGTTCAAGCAAATACCAAAAATAGCAAAATCAATAATAATAATAATAATAATAATGATATTATCACGGACTACTATCATTATTAAGGACAGTTTGCTATTTTTCCTGCAAATGTTCAGTCCTCTTCTTAGAAATCCAGGGTCCGTAAAGCAAAATGTGACTCAAGGTGCCTCCTTACATCTTCTACATTTTATTTTATAATGAATACTCCAGAGATCTGAATAAATTATAGTCAAACGGAGCAATGCCTGGTGGGAACGGCGGGTTAAACTTCCCAGTGTAATCCCTTGATGTTTTCCTGATTGAGTTTCTCTGTATGGGTCCGGGAATTGTCATGTTGCAGCATTACATCTTCATGCGGACTAAAGATGCCCTCATTTTCAACAGTTCTGAATACATGTAGGTGCCTTTGTATAGTTGACCATGTGAACCCAAGGCTTCTTGATAATATTTATATACTCAATCTCGCATCAGATTCCACTAGAGATGTTTAGGTATCATTATCAAAATCAACTAGTCGGCCACTTCAAGGCTTGTCAGAGAGGTCTTAATCACTAGCAGCAAACCTCCTGAACCAACGTTGATACTTGTTGTCCTTCAATACATCTCAATAAATATCGAAAATTTTCTTTTTGTTACCGTTGCATCAAATCCCGCATGAAAACGAAAAAGTATGCAATGACGAACATGATCCTATGTAGGAAGGTACGAACGCCGCCCATTTTATTACAGGAGTGTAAAGGATATATATGCTTCGTAGAATATTTAGAACACTGGCTTATTTACTGCCTACTACTTCTAGAGCTGTCGACTACAACGGGCGAACCAGCACCTCAGAAAGTTTTAACGAAATTTGATCGTTCTGTCTCCCGTGAGGTGAGCGCAGAAGACTTAGGACAAAACAGTCTACCTACCGTCAAGCTCCGTCGTATGCCCGTAAGAGGCCAACACCTTAACCGCAAGATAGCCAGGTATGTTACCCAACGGGCCGACACTCACGCCCTTACTACCAGTTGCAACCAGATTACTCCGGTCTCCCGACTGGTTACGAGTTCGAGGTCGCTTGCGCGGTCTTCTCCATTACATAGCGGTGAAACGGTGACTAACGAATCTATCGCGGACCACGGCATCCTTTGCCCGGCTGTTCACTCGGAATCGGGTAGCCGTTGGTCGTTTCAAGAGCAGTCGCTGTAAGGTGAACAGCTACCCGCGCTCTATAGGAGACAGTACTGTTTTCAGACTCCCCCGACTGTTAGTCAGAATGCACAATCGATTGGCTGATGCCGCACGGTGCGCAGACCGTCCAGGAGCGCCAGAAGATTGACTCCTGGGGGAAACTAGTCCTCAGGCCAGAGTCCTACCCGGGCTCGCACTTCATGCGTGGAAGCCGTCGGATGGGTCTTGACCCTTGAGTGTGACCGACCCTGAACAAATGAGTCTTCGTGGCCAACTCAATAAGGGCCCATTAGGTCCCATTTACTGCCTACTGTAAAAGAATACGTGTTTCCCCTTCAACGATTGGTACAGAAATAAAGGCAAAAAATACGTGTGGCACTCGGGGACTTCCGCGGTAAAGCTATTGAATAGCATTTTTAACAACTTATGCAATTATAATTATTTATTTATATTATTTTTTTAATTTTTTTTAATATCATATAACTGCGCTCTATCGGAAAACGTTGAAATTATTCCGAATCATCTGCGGAAGCAAATGATTCGGAGTAATTTAAACGTTTTCCGATAGAGCACCGCGCACGAATTTTTTATTCGATAAAGCAAAAAAACGGATTATTCGAAAAAAAACGTAGATAAAAAGATAGATAATTAAATTATCTTTAAAATGGTGCAGGTTTCATAATAATACGCCAAATAGTATTTACGTAGTAATCGTTTTTGTGTTCGGTTAGACCTAATTTCACAAATTAATTACACTATGTAATATAAACAAAATCTAAAATATTCAAAGCTAAGAATATTAGGAAAATGTTCTTGTTTAACATATATTTTTTTCGAATCGTAAGCAGTACTCGTTTAGACGTAATTATCAGTTTAAAATCATTAATTTTCGTTAAGAAATTTCTTCATTCGGTCGCCGCGCTGGCCTAGGCCCGCGATAAAAGCTATGCAATAGCTTAAAAACTTCTGTCCAAATAATAATTACTTATGAGTACCCCTAATATTATATATTATGTAATATTACAATATATTATGTAATATTACAATGTTTCGCCTTTAGATCATGCTTGCGTTTTATTTCATATAGGCACCTACAGGCCGCGTCAAAGATCTTGGTCCCTCGCCCACGTGTTCAGTTCACATGTATTGCACTTATTGAACCCCAATGCACTGAAACCAGAAATTCCTTAAAACTATCTGTCTGCTGTCTCGAGCAGTTTTTGATGAGCTTGTAATATATATGTGAAAGCATTTTTGAACCACTGTTCGGGGGGGCGAGATCTTTGTCGCGGCTTGTACTAAAGATCGCACGCTAACCAGTATGAGCTTAATTTCATAACATTTGATTTCATTTTGTACATTATCCAAAGTATGATTGTGCAGCTCATAGTGTTAGCACAGTAAATCAACCAGTAGCTTTACTCTCGAGCTACAGGGCAATGCGGGAAGAGGGTGCGATGAATGTGGGCAAAACGGTTCGTCTCGACGAACGCGAACGGTTAGCATTACGAGCAGGTAAGGACTGGCGACATTTTCGAGCGTTCGGATATCTGCGTAGGCCGAGTAGCGGGACATCTGGCGACTATATGCGAGCCCTTACGACTCGTGACGTATTCGCTTTGATTTCAATGTTGTTCTAAGAGAAGCTACTGTCTGTTATACTGTGGTGTTAGCAATGCTAATTAAATAGCAGCGATACACAATGATTTCCCGTATCTGGCAAAAGCGCCCCCTTGCTGTTTAGCTAACCCCTTAACGTTGATAATATGACTGATTAGCACGCTGTCTCTATTTTCATAATTAATTAATAATATGAATGCGAAATAATTTATCATCTGCTGATCATGTTTGAAAATCTTTTTGTTATTTTAAATTAATAACTAATGATATTTAATTTTATTTTAAAATCATAAGCATCACTAAGTTATGATTTTAAAACAACTCCACTATACACATAAAATTGATGACTATCGCAGTTGTTTTACATTATAAATAGGATAAAAATTAATTTACCGCGTGAAGTTTGTAGCACCCGACGTGTCGGCGATCTTTTAACCGCCGTTTATTTATTTAATATAGTATAATTGGTACACAAACAATACTCTAATAATACATTGATTATCACTAATAGTTTTACAAGTTTACTAATTAGAGTATAATACCTCATACGTGCTCCGCATGCTTGGTTAATAATTGCCTATTTGTTAATAATTAATAATAAATAATTGAGTTAAAAACTTTATTTCAATAATTTTATTTATTAATTTCAAATTTATTATTCAAATAACTGTAATTAAATAATTTAATGACAAACTTCGTTAATAATTGTTTATTTGAAGATACACAAAAAAATATCAGTAAACAAAATAAACTTCTTAAAAATTATCAAAAAATATATGAATTTTAGGAATAAGTTTACAGAAAATTCTGAAAAACAATTAAATAGAAAAATGCCGCTGTTCAAGGTAGACTCCTAACCTGGACAACGGCGGTTGCAACAAACTTCACGCGGGATATCCGTTTTATCTTGTTTATAAAGTCAATTAAGTGCGATAGTCTTCGATTTCAGAGAAGAAATGGTTCACAGTTGGAATAGATTCCAAAATTAAACGCCTTTTGTAGTG
Source organism: Micropterix aruncella (assembly GCA_944548615.1). Classification (NCBI taxonomy): domain Eukaryota; kingdom Metazoa; phylum Arthropoda; class Insecta; order Lepidoptera; family Micropterigidae; genus Micropterix; species Micropterix aruncella. The sequence goes on from OX155967.1 coordinate 10,346,405, forward strand.
GGCACTTTGCAAAACAATCAAAAACAATACCGTGAAATATGATGATATTGGTATAAGATTGATTCCCTCGACTAGCTTGGCGAACATCACGTCTAGTTCAATTACCATAAACCTTGCAATTAAAGATATCATACAATGGGATCAGTAAGTATCATATCGCTGGTAAAACCATCTGATGACCCAGCATTGTGAGATGAACTACCCAATTGTATAGCCCACAATGGAATCGAGCAAAACGACCAGTCAGTAAATTTGTTTTTGTTCACTATATAATTTATAATCCACTATACATATTTTAACAAATAAAGTATTCATATAAGTATCAGTCTCAAATAAATAATTCCATAATTTCCATACTACTTCATTAATAATTAATAATTTGTAATATGTAGTAGTAATCTACACGGTATCATGCTATAGAACGTGACCTCATTTTCACTGTTTGTATGATATAAGGTATATCACTACACCGCTTCCTATTTTCGTAACTATTGATTTTCTTATTAAATGTTTATTCTTAGCTGCATGATATTCAATATGTCTGGAAGCAATATTATTACACTTCAGTATAATATAAACAATTAATAGCGAACTTAATAACGTAATTGATATTATCACGAAACGTATAATTTATCTTCATTTTGATTCTACTTAATTAAGTTTTCGTATAAGACGCCTATAATTATTTAAATATATTACAGGGCGCGACGAAGCTCACAAAGGACGACATTGAGAGGGTTTTCTCGCTGTACGACAGGGTAAGTATTTTTTATATATTAGTAGCCTTAGGACCAAACCTTCAGTGCGTCCTTCAAATACTCTCTCTGCGTAGGAACGGCCCTGGGGCGGTACAAGCGTTGCGACCGCGCCGGGCGCCGTTTTAGGGGGGACGCCGAAATCCCTGTGGCTGCAATAGAACTTATATTTTAATCAGTCCGATGCTGAATAAGAAATGATTATTCGAGTACGAAGCCATAGATGAAACGCCGACAAAGTGACGTGTCCCGTTTTTTAAACCTTAGATTGCCACCCATAGGAAAGAAACTCACGACGGCATCTTTTCAACTGTAGTGACTCATGATGATGCACCATGTAACATTTAAATCAACAAACATTTCTAATTCCAAGAGATAGTTGACGTAATACATCAACCCGAGAGACTGATGATGATGACCTCCGACGTTGAACTTAAATGAATCAGTTAGTTGTGTGGTGAATCCTGGAAGTGGCACACTTCTTCCATTGCAACATGGCCGCAATTGGGTTTGTTTGCAGTTTTTTGTGGTTTTCACTCGAGTTTTACAGGAACAACGAAGTGTTTATTCATTGTGTCATTGTATTTAAATTCTTAGCTTGTATCCCCCCCCCCCCTTCCTCATTAGTCCTCCACTGCTTCCGCTTGTACACCCCCCCCCCCCTAATGCGATGAAATATGCTACAAGTGTACACTAAAACACTGCAGTAATGAAAAACTTCGCCTGTCTTATCTATGTCACCCGGTCGTATCCTAAAAGCCTCATGAATTTCAAAAGCTCTTGTGCGGAAAATTGCCACGTTTAAAAGGGTTACTTACCTACTTAAGTTCCAAGAATGCTGGCAAAGGCAGAATTTTCCCGTCAACTCAACATAAAACTTGGAGAATTAGCAATGTAAAATAGGGCAAGGAAAATGGCGCAACTCGAAATTGGGGAATTCCCAATTCAATCTCATTTTTAGGGTTCCTATCTGTACTATTAGTGAGAATTCGCGGTCTGTCTGTACATCACCGTTAATTATTTTTATTATCATTAGTACCTTTAAGATTTTTTTAATTTTTTTATTATTGGAATTATATTTTGTTTAGATTTTGAATGATTTTATTTTATTTCCATAAATATTTCTGTAGAATGCGATAGTTTAGAATGAATTTGTTATTAGTATACTAATTTGATTGATTCTAGGATTTGTAACCATGTTATTGTAGTATTTATAAATTTCAATTGCGTTCGTGACACTTTTTAATTTAATATTTTATTTTATCACTACAGTCCGCGCTTGAGCTTCGAAGAATTGGGAGCTGGCGAAGAGGGCGAATTACGCCGCTCCTGACCGTCACTCCACACCCCGCGCTCTCCCAGTACTAGTACTGGAAGAGTGCGGGGTATGAGGCGACGGTCGGGGGGCGGTGTAATCCGGCCGCTTTCCCAGCCCCCGATTCTTCAGAGCTCGTGCGCGGACTGTAGACAGTATTCAAATAAACGTATTGGTTTTATTACCATGAGGTTTAATTATGTTGTATTTGAAAAAACTCGTCTAATATCAAATAATAATTTTGTGTAATGTAGATTTGCTATCTTTTCAAGTAGGTACGATATCTTTTCAAGTTTTAAGTTATGATACCAGAATTCGCTATATTTTTCCTGTAATCTAATAAAAAACATTTCTCGGACGAGATACATGCCTTTTCACTGACTTTTTCACTTTCAAACATACATTATGGACAATATCTCTCGAACGGAGGTACGGAAAAACCAAGGCGATAGTGTTCTGAAATTGTTGTTTATATATTTATGTCATTTATTTTAATCCCTGTGATGTCAACTTCGTTATACTATTTTAGGTGATTGTCAATCGTGATTCCTAAGTAGTTTATTAAGCATGTTCGTTCCTGTGGGTGTCAGTCGCAGTTGTCGCAATTGCGTTAGTGTAGTATTCAATTTATTCAATTTATTTTATTGTGATTGTGGTGTAGTAACATGGAGTTTTACAATTTATTCAGTGCCGCACAACCTGCCTTTTAGGCGTACAATATTTATTTTTTACAACATAGGCATTCAAAAATATAAGAAAACCACATATTATAATAATACAAAATGAGTTAGGGTACCAAAAGGAGTACAAAATGAGCACCAAAAGTTAAATTAGGTAGGTTTAACAAATGTTTTACTAATATAGTTAAAATTTAACGGGAAAGTAAACAACAGTCATATTAGCTCAGAATAAAATTTTGTTTCGCAATAACTTAGAAAAATTAAAATAGTTTAAACATAGTCAATAATCAAAAAAATCGATATTAAATTGTCATAATATAACAAAAAAAATACGTGTGGCACTCGGGGACTGCCGCGGTAAAGCTATTGCATAACATTTTTAACAACTTGTGCAATTATAATTATTTATTTATTTTACTTTTTCTGATATCAGATAACTGCGCTCTATCGGAAAACGTTGAAATTATTCCGAATCATTTGCGGCTGCGGTAGCAAATGATTCGGAATAATTTAAACGTCTTCCGATAGAGCGCCGCGCACGATTTTTTATTCGATAAAGCAAAAAAACGGATTATTCGAAAAAAATCGATAATTAAATTATGTTTAAAAAGATAGATAATTACATTATCTTTAAAATGGTGCAGGTTTCATAGTAATACTCCAGATAGTATTTGCGTAGTAGTCGTTTTTGTGTTCGGTTAGACCTAATTTCACAAATTAATTACACTATGTTTTATATACAAAATCTAAAATATTCAAAGCTAAGAATATTAGAAAAATGTTCTTGTTTAACATATATTTTTTTCGAATCGTAAGCAGTACTCGTTTAGACGTAATTATCAGTTTAAAATCATTAATTTTCGTTAAGAAATTTCTTCATTCGGTCGCCGCGCTGGCCTAGGCCAGCGCGGCGGCCTGGGCCTAGTAGGCCTTTTATCGCGGGCGCGGGCCTAGGCCCGCGATAAAAGCTATGCAATAGCTTAAAAAAACACGGTAGATAAAACAAAAATGAGGTGTCCTTGAAATCAAATTACCTACTTTAGATGTGAAATCAAAATATATTATGTGAATTATAAACAGAATATTGAGGAAATAACTAAAAACATTAGCAATAAAACAATGAACAATTAAACGTTATTTAACTTTAATATTACGCTGAATTAAATTTCCTCTTCATTAGGGGCTCTCTAGACGACCAAGCATGCTTGTCAAGCATAGCGTCGCAGGTTGGGAAGGGATCGTAAACCGCAGGAAATATGCATTTTTTTTTAAATATTTACCAGAAATGCCTTATTGCCTAGTTTATACCAGTGAGTTACGTTAATTAGACGTAGTTGATTGATGAATGATGTGACTCCCTGGTATAAAACTACAAAATTAGGCATTTTTGGTAAATATTTTTTTTAAATGCATATTTCCTGCGGTCTACGATCCCCGCCCAGCCCGCGACGCGATGCTTGACAAGCATGCTTGATCAAGCATCGCGCAAGCATGCTGGCGACACCGATCGGAAGTCGCCCGAGACGAAGCGAGGATGCCCGAAGCGAATCGAAATGTGTCTCCACACTCTCGTCCTCGACCAACTTCGACCCACTTCGCGAGTAGTGTAGTGGATGTTTTAAAGGCTAACTGTCATGCGAACTCGAGCCGTATATGTGACGCCGTTTTAATCCCGTAATGGTCTCAGCCAATCCCGCCGAAGTGTTTCTACGTGTAACTGTATTTTCGCGCCGAGCAACCCATCCAAATGTCTAGAAGGACCGGCTTAACCTAAGAGCTGGCGACAAAAACACGTCATTCCGTCGCAACCATATTTTATCGGAGGCAAATAGAGTTGTCAACTACAACGGGCGAACCTGTCACCTCAGGAAGTTTTAACGATTAGTCGTTCTATCCCTCGTGAGGTGAACGCAAAAGACTTGGACAAAAACAGTCCACCGTCAAGCTCCGCCACATGCCCGTAAGAGGCCAACGCCTTAACCGCGAGATAACTAGGTGGGTAACCCAGCGGGCTCACACTTACGCCCTTACTTCCAATTGTTACCAGATTACTCCGGTCTCTGGACTGGTTACGAGTTCGAGGTCGCTTGCGCGGTCCTCTCCCTTACGAAGCGGTGAGACGGTGTGCACCGAATCTATCGCGGACCACGGCATCTTTTGCCCGGCTGTTCACCCAGGATCGGGTAGCCGATGGCCGTTTCAAGAGCAGTCGCCGTAAGGTCCGCAACCACCCCCCCCTCTATAGGAAACAGTACTGCGTTTAGACTCCCCCGACTGTTAGTCGGAGTGCACAGTCGATTGGCTTACGCCGCACGGTGTACAGATTCCTAGGGGAAACTAGCCCTAAGGCCAAAGTCCTGCCCGGGCTCGCACTTAATGCGTGGAGGTCGCCGGATGGGTGTTAACCCATCAGTGTGACCAACCCTGAACAGAATGGGTCTTCGCAAACAAAATACATTATACAAATAGTAGTCAGCCCAGTAGGTCTTTAGCGGAGGCAGCGGCTGATAATGAGTCGACGCACACACACTAACTGAAACCTGGCTTAGCGCATTTTTCGCTTCTCCTGCGTGCGCTCACATGCGGATCTCGTGGATGACCACTTAGAGGTGTCAACTACAACGGGCGAACCCGTCACCTCAGGAAGTTTTAACGATACTGATCGTTCTATCTCCGTGAGATGAGCGTAAAATACTTAGAGACGAATACAAATCTACTGTCTAGCTAAACCGACATGCCCGTAAGAGGCCAACGCCTCACGGCGAGACACCAGTAAAGGTAGCCAGCGGGCAGCTTCGCCCCCTGACTACCAGTTTTGGTAGGATATCTCCCTCTGGAATTAACTAACAGGATACCTCCAACCTCCCGAATGGTGACGGGTTCGAAGTCGTTTGTGCGACCTCTACCTGTCGTATATTCAGCGGTGATTCAGTTTGAAACTATCACGGACTATTGGAATCTTTTGCCCGGCTCTGAATCCCGCTCTACGGCGATCTGCCCAACTTGAAGGTCAGTGATCTGCTTGGACTGGTAAGCAGTACTGGGCTACTAGCTGACAACTGACCCATCCACAAAGTGGGTAGTTACAAAAGATCTTATAGATCCCGGTGACATCAAGGGCTGGAAACAAGCCCCCCACTCCGTTTACTACTACTAGAGAGCTACGGATTCTAAATAACGCAACCACTTTCGTCTTAATGAGTTTGTACTCTTTATTGGGAAGTTTCACAATGGCCGGGTTTAACGTCATATGACAATCTCTTACAACCAACCCTACTATGACGTGTTTATATGTATATGTGGTAGTAACATGTGTGTAAGTGTGTATATTGTTATTGCATTCGATCGACAGAATTGAAAATGCAATTCCGTTAATTTTATTCCGACGGAAAATGGTGACCCAGTCGGGAATCGAACCCTTACAATGCAAGATCAGGCAACCTAACCACTATGCCATTGCGCCGTTATGAGTACACGTACTAACGAGTAATAAGCAAACGAAAGCCTTGTAAGCTTCAATTTTTAGCTCAAACTTCGACGTGTGTCACGCGGAATTTGAAATTGATATAAAAGAATCGCACATGGCGAGTAGTTACAGAGCTACAGTCATCACCAAGGCGACATGTTTTTGTTGCATGCGGTTTTAGCAAGTGACCCCCTTATCGAACTGAAAAACGTTTCACGACCAAATGCTTCACAAGAAAATACTCGTCTTAAATGACATCGCAATTTAGTCACGAGGCTGCTGGAGCCAGTGGGATGGCAATTGAGAGCGGGCAGAGCAAGGATGAAGAAAATATTTAGAAGAAACATTGGTTTAATTTTATTTACCAAATATTTTTAAATTAAATTTGCTTTTTCAATAATAATTTTACGAGTAATACATACATAATATGTCGTTCATAATTTCGTTAATGCGAACCTGTAGTAAGGAGTTAATATGGAAACAAACTACCTGCGGCGATCCGATAGGGGGATCTCCCCACCGCCCCCTCCCCCCTCCGGGGGAGGGGTCCCCCTCGCTCAAGGTTTACATGCTTTTCACTGTTTAAGCCTGCTAAGTGGAACTGCATGGTGGTGTCAATCTGCCGTAGTAGGTGGGTTGATGCAGGAGATGAAATCTCGTAGCAGTCTTGGCTCTTGTAGGTGTCCTGGGTTTCGTTGATCATAGTATCCACGGTTTCCTTATATTTTATGACATTATGTTATTGAAGAATCTTGGAAGCCATTTGAGGTCAGGCCCAGGATATTCAAGGTGGGCGCGTGCCCACCTGCGCCCACCCTGTGGGCATGCCTTTAAGTACAATATTGATATGAAATTTCGCCTCTTCACAGGACAACAATGGGTCAATCGAAAATGAGGAGCTACGAGGTTTTCTGAAGGACCTACTGGAACTCGTTAAAAAGGTATTTATGCTTTGTTAGTAGAGCATTACTACTTCTTCTTGTAGCGCCGTTTTCTATCAAGGTGGGTGGTCATTTACTCTCGAAGATACTGCACGAAACAGATTTGTACTTTGTCTATACCACTCCCTTAGATTTTTACAATCTCGATATCAACTAGCAATGTTCGTATGTAAGTTGTCCGTTTCGAAATTTGTAAATTATTATTCTAAAACTTGCTGGTATCCGATTGAGCTGAATTTGGCATATGCAATATTGTTACTATCGAGCTGATTTGATGATGGAGCCGGGATATAGGGACTGGAACTTCCTGATGACAAATAGTATGAGAGTCGAATTTGGGCTAGTATGTTTTGTTATCATGACAATTTTCCATCACACATGATGACGAATTTCTGAAGATGGAGCCGGAAGATCGCCACTGGAACTCCTTGATGGAAAGTGCTATGATAGTCGAGTTTCGGATCGTTTGTTTTATTGTCTTGAGTACTTTCCATTACACATAATGACAAGGGTCTGAAGATGGAGCCGGCAGATTGCCACTGGAACTCCCTGATGGAAAGTAAAGCGTGTTTTTAAAAATCTTTTTTAACTTTTAATTTATTAAGCCAGTATTTTCTTCTTCTGTCCGGTCTTCGGCAACCCTAAAATTATTTCGAACCCGTCGTCACTTGTCCAAAGTGTTGGAGTTTCCGCCTTTTGATGGTATTGTGCAGTTCTGTACTTTTTATTGTTGCTTATAGGGAGTATTTATATTCTTGTCATTTAGACGGTTTGTTCTCGAAAGCAAGACAAATATTTGAAGGGATAAATCTATACATACAACTAAATAAGAAATGATTTTTATTATTTGGGCATTATATTTTTAATATGTTGTTGAATATTAGGTTATTCTTCTACAAACTTTTTCTAAATTGGGCCTCGGAAAAGCGGTTTTATGTATAATTTTAGTTTTTGTTTTAATTGGGATTTCTGTTGACACACTGATATTTATATTTACACTGGCGTAATTTTATTTAAACTGTGGTATTTTCACAGGATTACGATGCTCAGGACCTGCTGGACTTTGAAGAGACAATCCTGCAGGGTGTAGACTATGGATCCGACGGGAAGATCAACCGCAAGGAGTTGACCATGATCCTCCTCGCCCTCGCCAAGCACAACCAGGAAGAGGACAGCAGCATGGCTTGAGGATATGACGTCTTAATATCACTAAAATAGTATTGTCGTTGTAATCACGGTTTAAAAGTTCCCGATCGGACGAAATTTTAAGGTTTTGTTCCAAAAGTAATGGGATCGATTTTTTTCAGTAGACCCTTTTATGCTTTTGGCGCTATATAATGGTGATTTAGTCAGCGATATACAACCTTGAGGTTCAGTCACTAAATAGGGTCGACTTCATAAAAAGAAGCCTAAGAAACATCTTCAAAACTACATCGCGGGTATCAGGTGCAGGTAAAAAAGTTAAATTGTGAACAACGCCTACAACAAGTTATTTGTTAGGTGACTTTATTGACTGAGAGAGCTACTACTTGCCTACTTACTTACTAACTTATCAGTCTGTGTCTGTCCACTGCTGGATATAGCCCTCTCCCAAAGTTCACCACGCTGACTAGTCCTCCGTCTTCCTTAACCAGTCGCTTCCCGATATCTTTCTCAATTGATCAGACCGCCGGTCTTACACTGTTTACCGGTGCGCAGTCTACATTCGAGGACCATCAAGGCCCAGGTTTCCGCATCTATTTCCGTAGGTTTGCCCCCACTCGTGCTCTTTTTATTTCATCTTACTTTTTCCTCTGACGCGTGCGTGTTTATGCCCGCCACAGATTGCTGCGCACGTCTATGTTTCAGACGTGTCTTTAGCTTTGTTCTATACCAGCTGCCATACAAATCAACACATAGCGGGTCACGCGCACGCTAAGCACGGCTGAGTGGGCAGTTGACGTCAGAGGCACACGCGTGGCTTGTCGCGGATGCGTCGGCCGAGCGAAGCTCACGTTCCGTGGCCGCGGCAGCCATGTTTCCTCCCCGCTCACCCGCTTCCGCCGTTTTCTCTCTCCCAAACCGTCGCAAGCGCTTTACGATGTGCACTTAAATAAGTGTGCTCTTTGAGGCAGTCGAGACGAAATGGACGTTGGCGTGGCATAGTTTAGCTAGCAGTGTGTGGCCGCATCGCTAGCTCTCGTGTCAATCGTGGGCGTGTATCGTCGTGCGCAGCTATCTCTGGTGGGCTTAATACCATAGCGCAAGCAATAGCGCATGCGTCAAAACTAGTTGAACGATAGTGCATGCCTCAGCGCACTCGGATCCGGCACTCTGTGGATACGCGTGCGTCACTCCGTGCATTTGGCTATTGTACGAGATAAAATGGCTATTATTGGTTCCACTATTTTTAAAAGCTTGTAGAAAGTTGCTTTTGACATTTGTGTGAAGTGTTTGAAAAAAAAGTCATGGTTTAGCTCCAAATCATTCAGATTGATCTGATCAAATTGACATCAGATTGATCTCCACTGTTCCCATTTGTTTTCAAGCACTTCTGCCACACTGATATGCTACAAGTTCACACTCGTCCATCGTAATCTCCACCGAATATGTGAGTGATCGTAATTGAATAGACGTAAGCGTATATGTGTAGACGTATTCTTGAGGCATTCAATAATGCATACACTAGACGCAAGATGAAATTGAAAGTGACGAAGCAAGATGAAGTCAAAAGCGCACGAATGGAAACATACCTGTACGTCATCACATGCAGACAGCACTGATTGTAGACCTTGTTCTTCAGGCATTGCGGTATATCAGATTTGAAGATGCGGCGGAGTTTTCCAAACGCTGCACACCCCTATCGTATTCTCCTGGCGGCCTCTTTGGCGAAGTTTAGCCTACTGAACTGGATGTTCTGCCCTAGGTAGACAGACATATTCCTCCACGACATCGACTCCACGATTCCAACGGTCACCATTGTCGGGTCAACATGCTCCACCTATGGTCTAGCTTCCAGTAAAGTTTCTTTTACTGTTCATTGATTGCGAGGAATCAAATTGTAGTGGCTTTATGTACTCGGTAACCAAAGATTAAATTAAAAAAAGTTGCACAATAATTTCAACTCACTTTTTCATAAAGAATTTCCCTGTAAAAGTAAGTTAAAAAAATAAAACAAAAAAGTTCTTTTTTGTTTTTCTACTTTAGTTTGATTTATAAAATCATCCATCGAAAAAAAGATTTTAGGCCCCGAACATCATAGGATGTAGTTAGGATCATTGTTCTAAAAAAGAAACATCTGAAGGATATCTTGTTGCCAAAATGAATTTTAGGTATAACTTTAAAACTCTATTAAGACACTTACATTTTATTTTTTTAATAAGTATAGCAATGGGGTACGATGAGGTATCAGAACCCGTAGCGTACTTACCATCATGTTTCGTAACATACTTTTTTAGAAAACATTTTTTCGACGTCTGCCTCATTTTTTATACAAACATCACCTTCCATAAAATATACTTTTTGGTGGTTCCGAAGCAAACACAAGAATATCATTTTTTTATCAAACAATGTCGTGTACTAAAATCAATGTTAAAAATTATATCGAAATGTCAGGAAATGGAAAATAACACACCGGCATTGATACAACCAAGCCAAGAGATCTCAGCAAGCCTGGGAGAGTACATCAACACCGACAAATCGTAGTAAAGTTCAAAAAGCCTCGACACCCCATCTTACCCCTTACCCCATCATGCCCCACTCTTCCTATGTAATTTAAGATATCTATCAATTTTACTAGATCAAAAAGTCCTGTTACTGTTGGAACAAAACCTCGTATTTATTTACACTAAGTAACGTAAAAATAAATGCCAAATCTCTATCTAAAATTTCTCAATTTTTAAAACTTTTAATGTGTCAAGTATTTCAAATTCTTATTTATATATAAAAAAAACTGACTGTGTCTGTAAATGTATAGAAAAAGCATATCGTCTAGAAATGAACGAGAAATCTAAATATTCTTATCGACTGCATTTTCGGAAACTCCTTAGCTGTCTTTGGTAGAAAACGTAGACAATTTTTAAAATTTTCAAAATCTTGTGGAATTTTTCGGTGAAGGAGCCAAATATTTTTAATCTGTAGTTCGTTGTCATATCGATAAAATGAACGCTTTAAATGTCTATAATATGTATTTCGTATAAACGTAAAAAAATAGCGGTGGCAAAAATCTCACGTCCTGACAAAAATAATATTATTATTCATAAAATAACTTTTTACGTTCGTGGGTATACAACGACTTTTCATCGCCATTTTTAGCTGGACCTTTAGAAACAAAACGATGTGGATATTTTGCCATTGCCTCAAAATGAAGTAATTGCATCGTGTTTTGCTACTTCTTTTGCTCAGAACGAACGAGTCGCACAATAACCCCCCTGCGACCAACAGAACACGCTGTATACGCGAACCGAAAACATCGAATTTTATCGTAAATATATCACTCCAAAATCACATATCAAACATGGACGCCATTACGACGGTGAACGCTCAAAACACAATTTAAGGTAGCGCATTTTAAATCTATATTTTCTCGATTTTTATGAAATGTAGGAAATCTTTATCAAACCTCTATTTTTTATGATCTCTCGGTGTCTATTTTTAAAACGAGCTTTAAACTTATCGTTGTTATATAAAGTGTGTTAAATAAACTAATCTTTGGTGTTATGATGCGTTTTATTTCATGACTAGCTCTATAACTATAGAATTTTAAAGATCAGGGGAACAGTCCACTGTTCTCAATCAAAAATTTGATTTCTGAAGCGACGAAACGATATACGATTGCCGTCACTCGATGATATTCGCGATTCTGGAAGCGAGTCGATAGTCCTTGAATCGTCAGAAGTAAGGTTAGGACACACGACAGCACGTAAGATGTCGTCTGGCCGATCCCGATAAATCATATTAGAGAATTTAATAAAAAAATACTGATATAAACTCATCAATCGTCCTTGTAATAACTTTAATACAACGATGAACACTGGTATGACTCAGCCCAAAAATAAAATCGTTTCCAATACTACTTTGATAGCATCCCGTGGCATAGAACCTCAAGTCAGTTAGTTCAGTGCTTTGGATAAAAATACCATGTCTTCTGGTTGGATGATAAAAGTGAAGTTCCATCATATGATACTTATACCCTCATGCTGGAAAAGGTACAGAAGTGTTTTTTGAGATTTCTGTACTTCAAGCAGTACGGATATTATCCATTTTTGTATCCGACTGCATTTATCACAGGCATGGTTGGCTATAATTCTCTCTGTCTCAGAAGAGAAATGCTGACCATGTCCTATGTTTTCAATCTAATTCGTGGTAAAACTGATAACCCTAGCTTACTAGCAAAGGTGGATCTATTCATACCAAATAATTATCTCCGTACTCGATCGCACCATCTTTTCGCGGAGCCGTTCTCGCGCACTAACCTTACGAGGTGGAACTTGTTGGCGCGTGCTTTGCGGCGCTTAAATGAAATTCACTCGATGGCACCAGATTTCGATATTTTTACCGCCAACCCTCACTTGTTTAAATTGCAAGCTATTAATTATTTATTTTTACATGATAGCTAGTATTATACGTATCATTCTATTTGTATAGTTATGGTAATATCTTTATTAATTTTACTTTCCAATGCATTGGTTTTACTGTTATGTTGATTAGTAATAATTGAATAAACAAAAATAAATAAATAAATAAATAAATATTGAGTAGCTTGTTTGTTCTCGAGTAGTCTTCGAGTAGCTTGTTTGTTCAACCTGCAAAAAGTCCTGCAAAAATTGCTTACAAAATATTAATTTTGCTTACAAAAATAACAGGATCCGAATGACAAAGCCTTAACCTTATGCTTATTTGATTCTGTCACCCAACTGGGACTAGCCCGTTCTAGGGTGGACAGAGCTCTAATATTACAATAAATTATGTCGAAAGTTTTAGAAAATGCCCACAAAACTAGATTGCCATAAAATTTGGTAATAAAAAAACGCAATTTCATTATAAAAACGGCCTTAAAGAGAAGATAACATTGTGTTAAATTCAAATTCCTTTAATAAATTTATACAGGTACATTTATTGCAATTACAAAGCCATCCTAACTAGGCCTCGCCTGTACTAAGGTAGGATTAATTTATTATATATGTATGTATTGGAGTTTACTAAATGTATATAAATTTATATTTACACACACATTTACATTTACATAGAGCGGGGTTTACTATAGAGCTATACTATTACTATAGAGCGGATTACTATAGAGCGGCGCACATTTACATTTATATTTACATTTATATAAATTTATATACATTTTGTATACATTTTTCCGTAGGCAACCTGAGCTGGTCGCCTGACATTCGAGAGGTTGCTTATCATTGTATGCAATGAATAATTGCATGCAATGACTAAAATATAATATATTTAGGTAGATAGATATGTATACAAATAATGATAGGTAACAATATGAAAATTAAATAAATACGTACATATATAATTACATACACATATATACATACATATATACTTATAGATATATAACATAAAAATTTGAAAATTCCTGAGTTATTTTATTTTATTGTTATATTCTCTCCGTTTCCTGTCGACCCATAGTCAAAAGTGACTTAGTTAGATTTTGCTTTACTCCGTGTTTAGTCTTAGATCCCAGTCCTGCAGAAAAAAACACTATTCATTTTGTAGTAGAGTCGAGGAGCATGTAAGAAATATATTTCTGAGGAGGATGTAAGAAAAATATTTCTGTGCACAACTTGTTCGCCTATTTGGGATAAGGTGCTGTCTGTTTGCAGTTGCTTTTGTATATTTATGGTGTGTTGCATATAGATAATGATTCTCATGGTAGTAGAGTAGGATTAACTTAGCGAATATCTGATGAACGTCTATAGATTCTTTAAACAAGTTCTCCGAAGGATACCGGAAGGGCTTTTTGTGAATTACTATTAATAGCGACTCTTGGGCCTTTGTAAGGGGATCAAGTGCTTGCAGGGAAGCTGGAGCACCCTAAGCTATGTTAATAAGTTGTGGGCCAATGCGAAGTATATCCTTCGTGATATGAAATGAAATGTGGCAAATAGAATACACTTAAATCATAAATAAATGATTTTAAAAACCTAAAACTAAATGTTGATTAGGGGAAAAAGATTCTTGAAATGTGCAAATTAGTAACAAAATTCAAAGTGTCCATAATAATATGGCCAACAACTGTAATATCCATCTTGTAACGTTAGCACTATATAACTTCCAAGTCTTCAAGAATGTTAAGTCTCGAATTAACAGCGTAGTTCGCAAGGAAATCACAGCGTATTGTCTCCATTTCCTCTCCTCTGTATTTACTCCTTTAATACAGAATCCGATTACATGATGTGCTACATTTTCACCCAACTGATATAATTAAGCATAATGCAAATACTGATGAGACTGCTTGTAAATGATACATACGGTTTCATTGGATCAATAATACCGATTCAAGAAACGATTCCATAGCTCTTTAAGAAAATTCCTGTTATAGGTTCATTAAGAAATTCCTGTTATGTTATAGGTTTTTCTGTTATAGGTTCATATTATAATAATAGTACATAACCTAACATATTTTGTACTATTATTATAATACGTATTTTTTTTTCATTTATTGTTGAATGGCTATGCAATCATGTTGTAAAAAATAAATGTTGTACGCCTAAAAGGCAGCTCGTGCGGCACCGAATAAATTGTAAAACTCCATTTTACTACACCACAATCACTATAAAATAAATTATATTCTATTATTTAATACAATAATATCAATAATTTAAGAAATGGGGTGATATTATGACGTCACCATTTCTTAAATTATTAATATTATTGTATTAAATAATATAATATAATATATTTTATAGTGATTGTGGTGTAGTAAAATGGAGTTTTACAATTTATTCGGTGCCGCACGAGCTGCCTTTTAGGCGTACAACATTTATTTTTTACAACATGATTGCATAGACATTCAACAATAAATAAAAAAAACACGTATTATAATAATAGTACAAAATATGTTAGGTTATGTACTATTATTATAATATGAACCTATAACAGAAAAAAACGTTTGTGTCGCCCCAAGACTTTCACGGCAAGCACACAACCCTCCCCCCTCCCCCACTGTCACTGATTTGGAGGGTACTGATTTGTCACTGATTAGGAGGGTAGGTAGGAAATAAAAATATGACACGGTATAATTAAAAATGGCCTAACCACCTCTTACGTGTAGTAAATCCTCGTTAACAACTTTGGCAGTTTTATTCGTAAGTGTATTTTTTTTATTTTTTATTTTGTTACATTTCCGCCATAAAAAGAAACATCTCGTGAATGAAGCTATCCAGTTTTTCCTTGTCCTGAAAAGTTTGCTTGTTGGCGAGTACGAAGTCACGCATAGAGCGACGATATACTGCTCTGAGCTAATGCCTCAAATATAGAGGGTATTTTTATCGTACAAAAAAGAGAGCTGTACAATCAATCGGACACATAGGCCAGAGGAAATCTTGTAAACCCTTGTTTAAACCACTAAACCCTTGTGTAAACCACTAAAAGTTCTCACGGTACATGGTATAATCGTACATGAAACCCTATGCGAATTTCACAAAAATGAAGGAAGTTTTGTACATAACTCACGCCCAGTGTTGGGACTAACGAATGATGACTAACGATTGAATATATTAACGACTAACGATTGATTCGTTTAGACTCGTTTTCTAGAAGCGACGGATACCAATTGGTAACGTTTTCCGTTGACTATCGGCCATTCAAAACAGCGACAAAGTCATTCATGATTTTCGTTATATGACGTAAATTATTTATTTATTTATTTATTTATTAATATTTCACACACATTTATAATACTAGATTAATAAGATTAAAATCTACCTTGCTGGAGTAATGCCCGTGCTAAGGTAGACTTTTATGTATTCCTTTTTCCTTTTTTTTTTAGTTGATAAGTGTGACATAATGTAGCATTGCTTTACGTGGTAGCTCTATATTTACACAAATTTTACATATACTTATAATTTAGTAACATAATATACATAATAATATTAAATAATCATATATACACATACACATATAGACATATACATCTACACATATACATACACATATATACATATAATGTATACATATACATAAAAGTAGTAATTTTATGTAGTTTGGTATTCTTATACAGCACTATAATTAACTAATTTCTCCGTTTCGTTCCTTCCTAGCTCAATCAACCATTCCGTCATAATTTTTCTTCTTCGTATGGTATCTAACTTCACTTTTAATTCCGAATGTATTCTATTGTGTAGTCGGACAGCTAGAAAAGAAAAATGTCGTTGGGCAAATTTAGTTTTCATAAGGGAACATCATGTTGCATTGCTGTAACTGCGCGTGTTCTGATAGTGTGAGATTTAATCATATGCCGCTCTGTGTGGGTGTAATAAAATATTGTCGATACTTTCACATATAATTGGCGTATGTCTAGGACTCGGAACTCTTTAAATAAGTGGTCGCTGGAGAACCTAAAAGGCTTTTTATTTATTACCCTAATTATTGACTTTTGAGCCTTAATCAAGGGATCTAGAGCTGAAAGTGACGCGCTACCCCATCCAAGGATCCCATATGATAGTATACTATTGACTAAAGCGTAATAGATGGTTTTGATTAAGGGTTTTGAGATTACACTCCTTAGTACCTTAAATATGTGAATAAGTTGGCGGAGTTTTGATGCAGTACCCTGTATGTCAGTGTATGTGATCCTTCCAGTTGAGCTTATCATCTACAATAACTCCAAGGTACTTTATTTTACTCACTTTCTCAATAGTCGTATATGGACAATAAGGGCAATTGTAGTCAGCATGTATGTACACAGTCGCGTAAGTGAAGGTTTGGCATACTACCTTGGAGGCGCTTGATGTTACTGATGGCGAATGTCATATGTTTTGTTTCAGCTATATTCAAAGTAAGTAGGTTATGATCGAGCCAGTGCTTTACTCGGCAAAGACCGCGTTCAGCCTTAATATATGCCTCTTGCCATGATTTGCCTTTAAAGATAATCACAGTATCATCTGCAAACATCAAAGCTTCGCCCCCTTCTAAGTCGACGTTAGGTAAGTCATTGATATATAGCAGAAACAGCAACGGACCGAGTACGCTTCCTTGTGGAACGCCAAATTTAATTGTGGCTTGAGAACTTAATGTCTCTCCTAGGCTAGTCTTCTGAGTCCTGCCAGTAAGGTAAATAATCAACCATTTTTTGGACAAATTGCGAATTCCAGCGTTTTCGAGTTTAGCAAATAAAATACGATGGGAAACGGTGACAAATGCTTTCGCAAGATCTAAAAACACAGCTAAGCATTTTTCTCCCTCGTCAAGCGCTTTCAGTACTTTTTCCGTGAGAAATGCAATTGCGTCCTGAGTACCCACCCATACCTGATCTGAAGCCGTATTGCGCTGGTGAAAAAATATTGTTTTCGTCGATAAACGCAACGATGCGTTTCTTTACTACCGTTTCCGCAATTTTCGATATTGTACTCAAGAGACTGATCGGTCGGTAGCAGCTTACATCGTGCTGCTACCGACCGATCAGTCTCGTATCTTCGCAGGGGTATAGTTTAAATAATTAAAAAAACGGTTGTGTCACCCAAAGACTATCCCTGCAAGTAGCCAAGGACTGATTTCATCTGAATATTTATTTCATAAATAAAATCGACGACTATTCTCTCTCGGCCCGCGGAAGAATCCGGTTGGGTTCCGTTGCAATTACCTCGGGCGGCGCGTTTCGTTTCTCGGTTAAACGCCAACGGACGGCGTTAATTTTTGTTTCCCCCGCGGACCACGGCGTCCTTTGCCTGGCTCTTCACCCAGGATCGGCTAGCCGATGGTCGTCTCAAGAGCAGTCGCCGTAAGGTCCGCAACCACCCCCGCTCTATAGGAAACAGTACTGCTTCCAGACTCCCCCGACTGTTAGTCAGAGTGCGCAATCGATTGGCTTACGCCGCACGGTGCGCAGACCGTCTAGGAGCGCTAGAAGGTTGACTTCTAGGGGAAACTAGCCCTAAGGCCAGAGTCCTGCCCGGGCTCGCTCTTCATGCGTGGAGGCCGCCTGATGGTTGTTGATCCGTGAGTGTCACCAATCCTGAACAATATGCTGACGACAGTACTGGATTCGTCAATAGGCCGTATATGCCCGGCGCGGCCTAGGACGCCAGACTTCAGGGGGCGGCGGACTTCAGAGGGCGTTCGCTTTGTTATGGTGCTCCTAAACGGGCTATACTTTTACGGCAATAATGTTGGCCGGGCAATATTGCAGTATTTTCGATTGCGAAGCGATCGTCCAGCAACATGTCAGCAATACGTAAAACGCTTCGGCCATACCCAACATGTGTGGCTATATGGCCGGGACATAGGTACTAAAAATATTGCCGTGTATTGCAAAGTATATCTGGTATGGCAGCAATGTTACCAGCAATTGTATTGCAGCCACATATTGCAGCGAAGATGTGGCCCGTTTAGGAACAGCTTTAGATAAGCATAAAAATTTGTAAAAGCTAGCAAAACACATAATAAATATGCTTCTCTTCCGAAAACAATTTTAACGGCGATCGGCTGAAAAGCGAAGCGGCGACGGCCGTCATTGCCACGCTATGCGTCGCTTACTTCACACCTCCTTGGGCCACCGCCGCTGCGCTATCTAGCGGGAGAAAATGTGGCAGTAAATATCCTTATTAGCTGACCTCCTCTTATATCTCTGATAATATCCTCCTTACCAGCCATCTGAGTTGGCTGTGCTTTTAGGAAATAATCTGCTCACGGAATAAAACGCTTGCGGCAAAGCTTGCAGCCTTTGATTTGCGCACAAAACCAACACTTGATCGGATCGGCTGCAAGCGCTTGCAAGCCTTCATAAGCCATTAGCCAATCCATATACCGGTACGCCAGATCCGCACATTTGAATTTTCAAAGACATTAAATTAATTTTACACACAATTAAATTTAAAACAATGCAAAAACTACATCTTTTTGTAGGTGGCGCGGCGCTAGCGGCGATTGGCCCAAAGAGGTGTGAAGTGAGCCACGCAACGAGCGGGCAAACAGAATAAAACATTACAATGCCACGCGGGTGAGTGGGGGGCGCCAGTTTTGCATGCGGCAGTCTTGCACAAATGTCACTTTTGACAGTTCCAAATCTGTTGAGGGCAGATTTGCAGGAGGCAACCTTGCAGGCGGCAACCTTGCAGGCGGCAACCTTGCAGGCGGCATTTTTGCAGACGGCATTCTTGCAGAAAGCAAACTTGCATACAAACCCGAAGTTAGCAACGTTTGAGAATGGCGCATTAGGACATGATTACATGAATAAAATAATTTTATATTATTTTACTAACCAAAAATAAAGCAGTAAAGCGGTCATATGTTATTAATTTTAAATTTAGAAAAAGAAGTAGCAAATTATCATGTCAGGGTAAATTAAAGTGGTGAATAGTTTTACCTCTCCACATTTAATTACCGGCATCCTTGTAGTGGATGATTCAGTACATCAAACTAAACAAAAAAATGTTTTAAGTTTTTCTGTTAGGTTAGGTTAGGTTAGGTTTTTCTTTCCCTAAAATCGAAAGTTGATTGCTGAGATCCGCGATGGAGAGGACACTCAAAGAAGTGGACTGGTTTCCCTACCCTGACATATGAAAACGCGGCTTTTGTCGATTTCTACTCTGGTAACACTAAATTTTAAATACGATGTTTTGCTTCTAACTTCATTTTCTGCAAAAATGCCGTCTGCAAAAATGCCGACCCTCGAAACGTCAGTTTGACATTTGCAAAACTGCCTTCTGCAAGATTGCCTTCTGCAAAACTGCCGCCTGCAAGAATGCCGTCTGCAAGATTGCCGTCTGCAAATCTGCCTTCTGCAAGTTTGATGGGACCCGGGTGAGTCGCTGTTTCACACCACCTCCTTGGGCCGATGGTCGCTGAACTCTAGCGGTATAAAATGGCAGTAGCAGATTGTAGAATCAGATGATTCTACAATCTTTGATTAGAGCTAATAATTCGTGCCGCTAATAGATGGCGCTGATAATCGCATGCATGCAGCTATGTTCAGAGGCCCGGAGCGCTTAATTATCCCAGCGAAGATGATAATAGTTCGCTGAACGACGACCCGCTCTATCATAGCGCTCAAATAGCCAAATAAAATTTATAACATTTTAATAAAATTTAATAAATCGCTTTCACAAAAATATTTATTTTGTGCTGGTAGGAAAAAATATTGAAAGAAATAATATCAACACAAGAAGCACACCTGGCACACATGCGCAGTTTATCGACGCCAGTACCTAATATAGCGTTGCCTGTCGATTATTAAATGATAATTGCAAGTTCGTTTAAAATACTATTATTTTGTGATTTTGCGCTGCGATATGACTACTCTCTAAAAGTGGACTAATTTTAAAAGTAAAAGAGAGAATGCACAGCACAACCTATTGTTCCTATTCCTTGTTACCGTTCAGTGTTAAATAGTAGCCTTAAACTTAAACTTCTACATTATGCAATAACATTTTTTTTACTTTACAACATCTTAAAAACCACAATGACATTCATTACTTTAACTCTAAAAGAGACTTTTTTACCAGTGGGAGCAATTAAAACGAAACTTCATAATATTAAGAGTATTTTTAATTCAAATTAAAACAAACATATTATGTTTGTTTATTAATCATTTTTGATTATCAATCAATTTTAATTTTAAAATTAACCTAATGTGAAGTATGAATCTGATGATTTTTAACAAGTTTGTTGATATCAGGTTCGAATTTACTCAAAAACAGCCCTCAAATCGCCGCGTTCGGTAACAAGCAAACGATTTCTCTTTTTAGTAAGCAGTTTTTTGTGGGCCCCTTACCGCCCCCCTCTAGGCCACCAGCGCCCACAAGGGGGCGTTACCACTTTGAGAACCACTGGGTTGGACTAATAAAAATCCAGCGTTGATGAAGCGTCAGGCACAGATTCCACGTGCGTGCGCCGGTGAGCGGGCAGATACTAAACGTTCTATCGCAGCACTCACACTGTAAACTGAATTTAAACATGGTTTCATAACAACAGTCTTTATAAAATGTTTAGAAAAGCCGACTCTTTCAGTTTTTGCTTATAAATCTGGAATACAATGGGACCTTTTGTGATTTAGACATTTGTTATTAAGGGAAAAGGTATTAATAGATATTTCAAAGACGGCCGTTAATAAAATGGTTTTCCTCGATAGCCAAGGCCTAAATCAGAAAAGATGTAGTAGGTTTTCAACTGTAAACAAAACAACTGCTAATACCCAAAAACATATTTTTGAGGGGAAAAAAATCAACATTTTTTTGTTTAGTTTTACATACATGGTTATTATCCTTATGCAAAGATTGTCGTGTGGTCTCGAACGCCATTATGAAATTATAATAATTTGATTTTTGAAAACTATCTATGAAAATTTAGCTTTACGCGAACAACTTTTATGTACCTGCGAGGTTTGGAAGACAAAGACGTCATTTTTTATGTCATAACTAAAGTTGTCGTGGAGATTTTGTGGAAAAATCAAGTTTGGCTTGTTAATGAATGGATTCCGAATATCGCAATCATTAATTTTTTTCGGAAAGTTAGGTAGGTAGGTATTTATT
Source organism: Micropterix aruncella (assembly GCA_944548615.1). Lineage (NCBI taxonomy): Eukaryota > Metazoa > Arthropoda > Insecta > Lepidoptera > Micropterigidae > Micropterix > Micropterix aruncella. The sequence goes on from OX155967.1 coordinate 10,368,249, forward strand.
TATTTGTTATTTTGGGTAACTACTAGTCTACTCTCGAGGCAGTCTGAAATTGTCCCTCGAGATTGGAATGTGTACGGTAAATTGGGCCAATATTTTATCTGCTCTCTAAAAGCAATCTGATCAATCTAGGGCAATTTCTAGGGCGATATATTTTATACACTTAGTATACTATTATCACTGTTTGGGCGAAATTCAGTCGACTAACGATTGACGATTGAATACGTTAATCGAGATTGACGACTAACGATTGATTTGGTTAATCGTCAATCGGCGACTAACGATTGATTAGTCTCAATCGTTAGTCACGATTGACGATTAAACGTTTGCGATTGAAATTCTCGACAGCGGTCAACTTCCTTTAACTATTCGAGGCGCTAGCTCGCTGTTCACCTTTAAGCAATCATTGAAAAAGCACTTCCTTTCACAATAAATATTAATCATAAATTCTAACCTTTCCGTTATCCCCTCCCTTTCCTTACTTTATTTTGGCAGTTTATTTATTTACTTATTTATTTATTTGTTAGTATATCAAAATATGTATGTATATACATATACATACATATAATATGTCCAACTCAAAAATTTATTTATATATTTAATTTTTACTTCAGATACACACACAATGTATATTATATGCTATAATTTCAAATTTAATTTTAAGCTATAATTTTGTTGCCTACTCTTCTTTTCACACCAGCATGTTGGTTGACTGGAAGATATTGCTGTAGTGTAGCAATAAGTCCGCCATTGTACCTTATTTTTATTGTGCAATAAAGAGATTTTCATTCATTCATTCATTCATTCAACTTCAGTTTTGCGTTTTTTTTTCGGTCGGTCGGACGGTCGGTCCGGTCGGTGGGGTCGGTTCGGTCGGTCGGTCGGTCGGTCCGGTCATTCCGGGCGGTCCGGTCGGTGGGGTTGTTTCGGTCGGTCCGGTCTTGATAACAAAGGGACGGCCTATCTCAGGCTGCGCCTCCTCACCATCGCCGCTGTCTCTGCTCGTATCGCGTACACTTGCTCAAAGATAATATGCACTGGCCATGAGGTTTTGTGGCGCACTAACGTGAATTGCTTGACAAGCATCTCTTGACGGGACGTGCTTGACAAGCATTACAAAAATATAAATTTTCATCAAGCATTGTCCAGCACGCAGCATCCTTAGTTCTAAACGGTCAAAATGCTCGTCAAGTACGAAAAAATCACGTAAGCACAAGCAGTTTTGACCGCCTAGGGAGCTCTTTAGGAACAAGAAAAAACCTTTCAAACCACATTAAATCGCTTTTCGTGTGCTATATTTACATTTTAATTACGGTACTTTTATTATTAGGCATTTTTTTATATGTAGCTGGCAACGTTGCGTGTCCCCGCCTTCGGCCTTCTGGTTTTTACTTTTTTTTTTGCCTGTCATCCGCCATTTTGAATTCTGCGAAATCGTTGTTCGTGCGTCGTGTGCGTCGGTCGCGTGGCTGTTACTCTTATTATTTAAAAAATGGGCGTGGAAGTCGAAACAATTAAACAGGGAGACGGTGAGGAACAAAAAAACGTATTTTTAGCGATTAAGCATGTGTACATTTTGTATTTGACGGACCCGCGGTCGCGTTTGCCGCCCGCAGACGCCATTTTACCTCAGCGGATTTCTCGAGCGGTTTTTTTTGTTTTGTTCGGTCTTTTTATGAAATGTTTTGTGATTTTCAGGCACCACCTTCCCGAAGCGGGGACAAGTCGTCGTGGTACACTACACCGGAACGTTGGAGAATGGCAAAAAATTTGACTCCTCCAGGGATAGAGGACAACCTTTCAAGTTTAGTATCGGAAAAGGAGATGTCATTAAAGGATGGGACGAAGGACTGGCCCAGGTTAGCCAAGTTTATTTTAAAAGTTTTTTACATTGAACTTTACAAAAATAGAAATACAGAAGCAGAATCAAATAGGTACATAATTTGGTATAATTGCAGTATAGGAGCCTCTTCTAGATTGTTTATTTTTAAGGTCACCAGACTATACTCAACACGCTGATTCCGAATCTGCAATAATCTTTATTCGGTCTCAATAAATAAGCGAGATATAGGCATTCAAAAAAGCGCCAAAGCCATACATTTCGATAGGTTAGATTTTTTTTTTAAAAACCTTAAAAACTGAGTTTAAAAAAACTTTTTTTTTGTATGTGAATTTGGTTGCAAAATTTTACGCGCCTGAAGCTTTTTTCTTTCACATTTAGCATTACAGTGATCGAATATAGTAGTATCTCTTTATTTTTTAGATTACTGAGAATGGTTCCTTTACTGCAAAATTCCCATTTTAGCGACACGCCAAATCCTCATTGTTCCTGATTAGGCTGAGATTTCTCCTTTGGCCTTAGTATCGGCTGCTGACACAGTAGTTTTTGTTAGATTTTCTATAAGTGTAGCCAAAGAAGAAACCCTGCCCTTAGAATAGGTTATCTGAAAGGGTGATCAGTAAATTTTGTGACATTAGGAGTTCATATTGTGGGAGGAGGTCATCGCGAGTGAGAGCCGTGATTCGAATAATGTGAGGAGTGGCAATGTTTTAAATTTAAAAATAAAATATCACTGTACATTTACACCAAGCGAGCAAATACTCATTCTACCCCGACTGCCAAAGTCACGTGATTTTAACTAGAGTGGTGGAAGCTTATGAGCATTCTAATCACCGTTCGACGGTAAAGACATAGAATGCTCTTTAAAACAAAGAATTACTCATTCGTTTAATGTAAATAACGCTAGAGTGCGCGAACAGTAGCCTAGAGCATTCATTCGTTTTCAGACGCGCTCGCTCGACTAGGCGGTCTATTCAAAGCGTTCTACGTGCCAAAATCATTTGCGCTCGTGTTTTCAAAATGGATTGGACGAACGATGTGTCTTCAATTAATAGAATTTTATCGAGTGCAAAGTTGCCTTTGCTCTGCTCTACATGTTGCACTCTTGGTCTGCTCTCCACTAGAGCTGTCATCCATCAACAGTGCTCTTTTCTTTTTTTAAATTAACTGTTGCATTTTGATGAAAGAAGCACTTGCCAACAGACATAGTCCGTGCGAGACGTGCGGTCTCGGCGGAGTTGATAACTTTCTGAGCATTCATTCGATACATTATAGGGATCAAGAATGGATAATAATCATTTACACTGGAAGAGCAAGAGCACAATGATTTTGCTTTAGCTCTATGTTCGTTTAGTGTAAATGTACTGTCACTCAAACCCGCTTGTGCGGAATAATCCGCAATAATAACAATTTAATACCTCTTCATTTAATATTATCTTCTGACACTTTGAATCGGGTTCGATATATTTGAGTGATTTCTCTAAGTTTCAATTTAAAAAAATGTTTACACAGTGAGTGGATTTGTCGTGCCTTATCAGATTTCTCCAATTTTTTACCAAAAACTTTATTTGCACAGGAAATATAATCAAGAAACATTTTTATTATTTTAACGCTGCCAGCTTGAGGTGGGGACAGTTAAGGGGAAAATAAACATCGGCCCGCAGGCATTAGAAGCGGGAAATCGACCAGCAGGCAGAAGACACATTGCTGTCTCCTACCATTTTTACTAGCTTCATGGTTCTCCCAGACCGGTTCTTAGGTTACGTTAGGGTATCTTATAGAAATAATAATTTTGTAGTATTTTTGATTGTCGCTGCTGCCGAAAAACAAATCTCACCCCAGGTAACAGATAATTTAGATTAATTTGAAAATGCTGCTGTCAACGGTGCCTATCTGTAGGACTTGCTAATATTAATATTATAAACATGGTAAAATAATCACAAACATCACATCACTTTTTTATGAATATATAGAAGTATAAGTGATGATGAAAATATGATAGGACTCTATAAACAGACTTACGAGATAATGTCCTTTATCTCACAAAGAGGCATATCTATTGTTATCCAATGTAAAGGCAAATATGTGTTTTTAAAACGATTATAATTAATCATAATTGTCGATTATCCGCATCTACGGATTAATCGTAAGCAACGATTTCATATTGCGATTATTTAACCTTTCAAATGCCACAACCCTCCGCGACCACTTCACCTTGAGTGCCAGCTGTTACAACAAAAAAAACCTTTAAAAATTAAGCATTTATGTTGCAATTATAATTTTACCTCGTAATGCATATTAACCCCTCACGTTGCGAGGTAAAAACTCACCTATCACTTTTGCGCGCGACATATTCGCGCAAAAAATCGACGCGAGTCAACGGCCTTGAGAAAAACGATCATAACTTATAAACCACTAATCGGATTAAAAAAAGATAAAGAGAAAAATGATCGCATTGAAATTTGACATATAAAACATTATAACCTTATCTCGTAAAACAATTAAGATAATAATGAATAAATATTACAAAATTGGCAAACTGAAAAAACTCGCCTATAAAATCATTTCGATTTTTTTGTAAATACAGTTTTTGTAAATATCAAAAATTGTAAATACAGTTATGTTCTCTATTAAATGCTTTACCAAAACGATATTTTTTTTTTACTTATTTGCATACAAAAATACGGAAAAAATATTTATTTATTCAGCCAAGAAAAATTGTATGTATTCTCGTAAAAAAAAATTTTTTTAATTTTTAATTTGTGACTACTTATGGTATTTTTTTATATGAAATTCTTTCAAAATAACTTTACTACTACATCACTTCTTCTTAGAAATCACACCAGAACTTTGAGCTTTGTCTGATATTATAGAAAAATCTAAAGTTTTGAGAGTTTCCGCGTCCGAACCTAATAATAAACTTTGAATGCCCATAATATAAAATTCGTTAGATTTTTTCAATTATATTGTCTTATCATAGACTTATTATATGTCTAATAACTAATTACTATACTCCAAAGAGTCACATTTCATCGAAAAACTATGGAAAATCGCACTTTTTTCTCTCATAGTAATTATCAAAACAAGTTTCATTTTCGCGAGCCATATTAGAAAACAACATATAATGTTCAAAATACGCCTAATTATGTGATAACTTAGGATGTAAATGAAGCAATACCTATTTTATTAGTAAATTAAAGCGACATTACGTCATGTTTCGCGATATAACGGGATATTTCACAAACATTACAAAATAAAAACGGCCATTTTTTCGCGAGCCGTGTGTTGTTGCCAAAGGGTTTTCTTCGAAAATTCGTGAAAAACAGCAAATGGACTGTCTAAATTGACTAATCCAAATGCCTAAACTACTTAAAAATGGAAATTACTCACTTTTATCCGGTATACACTGCACTTATATCCACAAAACACTTCACAAAACAAACATTTCGCGGAACTACGCGGCCGCCGCGCGCTGGCCGATCGGCGACTGTCGTCAGAAATGATGTCATCGATTTTGTAAGGGATGTAGTAATTCATATTTCTAACATCGCATGCGGCAATCGAGCAATTTCATAGTGTTGCATATTTGGCTATATTATGGCATCATTCGATAGAATATACAATCGCATTTCGAAATTTAAACGACATTTTCTTCAGAGCCGAGCGCCACACCCGGTAGCGGACGTTACGGATTTTAGGCAGCCGCCATACATGTCCCCAAATGGATGTTACGTGCTGCGTGGGTTAAATTATGTATATTTCATGTTTATATCATAAGTCCATTCGCCCAGAATAAAGGTTTGTGCCTGACACGATTTTTCCTCCCAAAGATTGGAAATAAATATATATTATTGAGATATAAAGAGATAATCGTTGGTTTTATTACATATCTCATGGTAAATATTGGTGGTTTTATTACTTCTCAATAAATAACCTACTCGACAAAAAAAATATTATGCGAGATTCTGATGAAGAAGATTCTGACACCATGAAAAAAATCAAAGGCTGAAGGCGGACTGCTCAATCTCAAACTTTTCAAGTAAAATAAATCCAGATTTTACTGGTTTGTTCTTGATGATAAAATTACACTATTGACCTGAACGGTAAACGATGTCACGAAGCGGTTAAGGTCAATCCCCACTCGTGCGCTTTCGTTTTCATCTTGCATCGTCACTTTCAATTTCATCTTGCGTCTAGCGCATGCTTTATTGAATGCCTCAAGCGCATGCAGCTATACGTCTACACTTATGCGCTTTTGCCGGTTCAATTGCAATCACTGACAGTACCCGGTGGAGATCACGATGAACTAGTGTCAGCTTATAGTAATCATCGATGCTCCTTGGAGAAGTATGACCGCAGGCGTTTTATTTTGTTTTTGATCATATTCACATTAAAATTAACATCGTTCCTTTTTATTTTATTGTTATAATGTGTTACAGCAGCGGTTCCCAAAGTGTGGGTCGCGACCCACTGGTGGGTCGTGAGCCGATTCTAGGTGGGTCGCCAACACAACGTATGAACGTAGAGTATAATATGGCAGATAGACGACGAGATAGATCGACGAGTCTTAAGTGTATTTAGTATACCTACAGACAATATAATAAAATAAAATAAATAAATAAAGTAAAGATAGCACTTGAAAAGAAAGGAATATAAAACTTACAACCTTGTAACAGGGAAGATGAAATAGCCGCGAGAAGAGACAGCGCCGCGTCTCTAGCCTCGTCTGGCTCGCCCCCGGCGCACGTGCGGCCGGGCGGCTTCCCTCGCATCCGCGCGCTCACTCGCCCATCGAGTGGCCCGCCGCACCGTTCCTGTCGGCTTTACGCGTCGCATTCATTTGTTTTCGCTATTTGCTAAATACGATGGATAAGTGTTCTAGCAAAAAAAACTATTTTTATGTTGTCGCACATTACAATTTCTTACAAATTAAAGACTCACTTATGATACTTACAAAATGAATTGTTTATTTTTTACATCAAACCACTCACTAACTTATCCGAAAGTTCTCGCTGGGTCGCATAATATTGTGATTTTAAAAAGTGGGTTGGGGCGTCGATAAGTTTGGGAACCCCTGTGTTACAGTATGTAATATAATTCTGGTCCCAAAATATTGATAATGATCATTTTGATAATGTTGTATAAATCAAAACGTTTTTTCTTTATCTTCCGCCGTTTTGTGTCAAGATGCACGGAGTGACGCATGCCTATCCACAGGGTGCCGGATCGGCGAGCGCTGAGGTATGCGCTGTCGTTCAACTAGTTTTGACGCATGCGCTATGGTATTAAACGCATGCATCGGAGGAAAGCGCAAGAGGAAGACGAAAGCGCACGAGTGGGGACATAACTTTAGGATTACAGCGGAGGGATCAGGTGTCAATCATTGTACAGTAGATGGAATAAAGAGATCACCACAACTTAGGGCTTAAAACTTTTCGTTATACGCTGTACGTGTCTAATTGTTGTTTTGTCTTTGTTGCAGATGTCCGTCGGACAAAGGGCCAAGCTGACGTGTTCCCCCGACTACGCGTACGGCGCCCGAGGTCACCCCGGCATCATTCCCCCCAACTCCACTCTGATTTTCGACGTGGAGCTCATACGCCTAGAATAATCGGGCCGCAGCCTCTCCCTGTGGATCGCGACGCTCTTAACTCGTTTCTTTAACTAATTACACTCGTGCCTGCAATCGCAGACACAACGTCGATACTTAAACGCAAGTATTTCACCACATGAGGCGTCGTAGCTAAACTGTATATACTTTTTCTTTTCACCCGCTTCATACTGCGATCGTTTAAAGACTTTATTCCAATCGCGAGCAATAGTGATGAACGAATTAGATAAATTACGCAATTGCATGCATTTAAAATTATGCATTTTTTCTTATAAAATATAGATCTATTTTATAGGAATATTTATGTGTCACGTGTGTATATTACTGTCGAGTGATTTTTTTTCAGTCAATTTTCTGTATATCCTGATTTGATTATGCAAACTAAATAAATTGAAATTCGATGAAAGAGAATATTTCGTTTTATTATTTAATACCAACATGACCTTTCAGATTTAACCTGGGAGTCAATTACTATTTAGATCAATTTTAAGGAAGGGGAGAGAGTTAAACGAGAGTGCCTCAGACTTTAAAGATCTGAACACCATGACTATTCTTGGCTTTGTACCGATGACTGAACAAATACTTCGAATGGAAAATCCAATTGTAGGTAGTGATTTGCTCGATAATTGTCAATTATTTACGAAAGGAGAATGCCCATTCATAGTACTCTCAAAAAAAAGATTATATCTTCAAAAAACTGTTAATACATTTATAGCTAAAAGAAAAACAATTTCTCAATAAGTTTCATGGCTATTCGTTTTGGGTTTTTTTTTAAAATGAAATAGTACTTTTAAACTTCCGGCTAATGTACTCCATTTTTTTTATTTGTCAATAATTATCACGTGTGAAGCTACTGAAAACGGATGCTATTACATTATCGATTACCTAGGTCTACGATATCGATCCCCGCATCGATCCTTTTTATTCGATGATAAATCCTTATTCACTCGTAATAAACAAAAAGTTGTGTTACGAACGTGAATTATCTATAAAGAACTATGAATAATCAAAATCTTTATTTTCACTGTTTTTAAGATTTATAATGATTTATAATTTATAATGTCGAAGAAAAATCGATAAAAGTAAAATTGATTTATTATTATTATCCACATGTGTTTACCTCTAGTTCTTGTCACCTTGATCTGACAATGATGATTTAAAGGGATGGAGAGTAAATTAAATAAATATTTTTTTAGGTACACTATCAACCTATACCTACTAAACTCATCTTAAACCCCCGAAATACCTTTTAAAATAGACAATAGATTGCATCTTAAAAAAAATTTCACTGTGGCTGAACCTAGCCTCAAAATATATTATTTTGTTAATATTTCAGGAACAAATGGACGTTTTGGGGCAGGCGTGTATGGACCCAAAACCAACCACAGAATCAGCATCCCCCTTGGAGAATATGCCACGGTTTTCCAAGCCGAGGTATTTGCCATATTGGAATGCATAAAACTCCAAAGTCGACTTGAGGTAAAAAATAGAAGAATCCTCATCTGCTCAGACAGCAGAGCAGCACTGGCCGCTCTGTCTAAAGCCACCACAGAATCTTCTGTGGTCTGGGACTGCATGCAAGAGCTCAACAAATTGGGAAAAGCCAAAATTGGGCACACTGGAATGCCCGGTGGAGCCAGTTGTAGGGGTCCCCTTTGCTACAGGTAAAAAACTCATCAGGGACTGCTTGGAGCGGGAACATCGGGCATCCTGGAAACAGAGCCAGGGATGTCGCCAGGCAAAAGCCATGATGGAGCAACCACTACAAAAAAAAACCAAGGCCCTACTTGACATGAGCAAGAAGGACCTTAGAACCGTTATCGGTCTCCTCACCGGACACACGACCCTTAGAGCACATCTATTCAACCTTGGCTTGACCGAGAGCAAGGACTGCCGAATATGTGGCAAAGAACCTGAAGACAGCATACACATCGTTGGTCGCTGCCCAGGCCTCGCCGCAAAAAGACAGTTTACTGGGACGGGCCTTTCTCGAACCCAGCGATCTGCCCAACTTGAAGGTCAGTGATCTCCTTGGACTGGTAAGAAGTACTGGGCTACTAGCTGACCACTGACCTAACCACAAAGTGGCTAGTTACAAAAGATATTATAGATCCAGGTGGATCTGGCTGGAAACGGCTGGAAGGGCTGGAAACGGCTGGAAGGGCTGGAAACGGAAGGGCTGGAAACGAGCCCCCCACTCCGTTTACTACTACTACTACTACTTGTTAATATTTCTGAAATGCGGAAACAGTTTTCGATGAAATTTTCTACAAAGACTGAAGATGTCACTGAATAGATAAAACGCCATTTGATGGATACAAAAATTTAAAAAAAGTACATTTCATACTAGAATGGGCATTCTCCTTTACAAGGGCTTATGGGCCGTACTTTAGTTTGTGTGTACCTAATCAAGAATTGAAAATCACACAAGCAAGCAAATGACAGCCTTAGAGTCCTGCAAAACGTACAATTTACTTATTATTTTTAAAATATCAAAAAGATAAGACGTCCTGTGTAAATACCAGGTAAGAAATATAGAAAACGGCAAATTTAATGGGATTCTCACCCATATTACATGTGTAATTTCCTTTATATTATATCATCCTTCAAATGAACATGTGTATTTAAAAAATGGAGAATAATTCAGCATTTGCACGGAGAATTCCTGTTCTGTGACGTCACTTTTGGCAATTAAAATATTGCTCACAAAGCAAATAAAATACAAAACTCCATCACATTAATTTTATTTTACGAACTGCAACCACTTCCAATAAATATTTACTGAAGAACGTTGATTAGATGTAATACTAAAACTAGTCAACAAAGAATTTTACGCCACCAGGTACCAACCAACTTCCAAATAAGTGTTAAAATTCAACAAAAAATAAATTAACCATAATATCACAAAAATAACTAATATTACAATAAATTTGAGCCAATTTATCTGATAATATTTTCTGCAATTAAACTATTATTATAGTTTTAAGATCCTTAAAGCAGACCCAAAAAGCTTATTTTATTTATAATATTGGTGTTTTACGAGTACTTTCTAAAATTAAAGTCTATCGATATATTTCTTCAACCAGTTGGGCACCAACAATACCTAAAGGAATTTTGGACCGCTTGACAGATCTGCGCGTAGCCCTTTCAAGTATTTATTTACAAAATCGACCAAAAAGTTGCGTGCAGTTTTTTGCGCGCGAAGGCTGGCTTCCAGCGTTGGTCAAAATTTAGTCGATTGGCGATTGAATACGTTAATCGCGATTGACGACTAACGATAGATTTGTTTAATCGTCAATCGGCGACTAACGATTGATTAGTTTCTATCGTTAGTCGCGATTGACGATTAAATGTTTGCGGTTGATTTTCTCGACAGCAGTCAACTTCAGTTTTCGTTTTTTCATCGGTCGGAGCGGTCGGTGCAACGCGACCGCAACTGCGTCTGCGAATGCGACCGTGAACGCGATTGCGAACGCGACGGCGACCGACCGACCGACCGACGAGAATGAAAGGGTGGTATCCAAAGAGCAAGTTAGTCGCGATTGACGATTGACAATTAACGACTTATTAATTTGGTCGCGATTACTTCAACCGTGATTAAAGTTAGTCGTGACTAAATCAATCGAGATTGAATAATCGATAGATTTATTCAATCGATTGACCCAACACTACTGGCTTCCGACTGGTTAATGAGTAACCAGATTAATTTATATCGAAATTAATTTTTTAACAAAATTAACTCGGATAAATCAAACTTCATTCAGCAAAGTTAATTTTTGATTTACTAACCATCACCTTTGGTTACTAAGTACGTAAGTTGTCACTCAACTCAACTGGCTGCCTCCCAACATTTCATCTTCCTATTTCGAGCACAAATTCCCAATTGCCATCTCCCCGTCTGCTGATATGACCTACTCATTGACCCCATGATAGACTTCACCGACATTTTAACTTATCATAAATATAAGCTTAAAACAAAGAGGACACTATCGAATATCACGAAAAATACATAAACCCATCTAATACAGGAAAAGTTCTGGGAAGTGTTTCTCGTAAGCGGGGATCGCGGTCTGGAACGGCTGTGCCATCTTCAGTCGGTGGCCTTTAGACAGCTGGCTCTGGGAAGCCGACGGACTCAGAGAAACCGGAGACGTTTGAGTTTCTACGTGACCTTCGGCCAAAGACTGGAAGATCTCCGCTAGCTTATTCTGTAGAAGGTCGTGCTGCAGAATAAAGGAAAGAAGAGTATCAGTATCAATTCAATTCACAGATGGAATGCAATAACAACACACATTTACACACATATTACACATACACATACATAAAAAGACTTCATAGTAGGGTTAGTTGTAAGATGTTGTCGTATGATAATAAACCCAACCATTGAGAAACTTCACAATAAACAGTAGAAATAAACAAACAAACTTTCTACTTTAGACAGTTTGTAGTTCATCAGTAAATTCCCATGACGTCACCAAAACAATAGAACACCAAAACAATAGAAAATCTATGAGAAACAGTATTAACCCGTTGAGTATGAGTCAACCAAATCTGGTCGCGAAACAATTATCCGCTGAGTACGAGTCGACCAAATCTGGTCGCGCGTTTTTTTCACTTCTTTGACGTTCTCATATTTATTCATAATTATCTAATTGTTTTACAAAATGATATTTCAATATTCTATATTCGAAATTTCAATGCAAGCATTGTGCAGTTGTTCTTTTTATGATTGGTGTAGTAGTTTCGTAGTTATAGTACTTTAAGGTCGATGTCGCCGAAAATCCTGCAAAAGAGACGGATGCATCCATGAAAATACCCATTTACTCCAAGGGTTAAAGGAGACAGATCAAGAGGTTGAAGATGAAGATGAAGGTATACCTTTACATAGGCATATGTGGCATTTGAAACAATGAAATTTTTATACACATAAAATTATTGAGATTGAGAAAAATGTCATTTTGTACCATGAAAAATTATTATGGTCCAAAACCAGCTAAAAAGCAAAAAATTGGGACCTTTTTAATGTTTTCTAATATACCAACATTTTTTAATTTCAGTGTCTATGTATTTTTGCAATACCTATGTAAGAATTGCACTGTGGTAATTTTATTACCCTCAACTTTTATAACAGATAGGCTGCTTCATTTTGAAAGGTCTAAAGCTGATGAGCGAGAGAAATGGTAGCCTATCTTACAAACTCCTAATACCCTGTGAATGTTAGTTTGACTTGAACCGTTACCTGAAAAAGATTGTAAAAAATCACTCCTTACTACATTCAAATACAAACTTTTTACGCAACGATTTATTCATGTTCATTGCATTAAAACTGGCTGAAATTGGTGTTAATATATATTCAAATTCAAATTATTTATTGAGTTCAAATTATGACTACATTCAATATACAAAAGTCTTAACCTAACTAGGCTGCCGCCTGTTCCAAGGTAGACAATTTATTTTAGTTATCCTAAGAAATCTATAATATTATATTTATATAAATAAACAAAATCATACTTAATGTAACAGAAATATCTTAATTACCTAATACAAATTCGTAAGAAAATGTCATGAAAATTGTCAATATTATTTTATTTTAAAACATGATAAAAATTAATATATATTTATATATGTATTAAATAATATGTATTAATAATATACAAAATAAATTCACAAAAATTAAAATAAAATTACATTTAGAAATCATCAATTTATATTACTACATATACTATCTTGTTTTTATTATAAAGATTATAGAGATTCAATTATTTAATAATGTTTTCAATATCTGCATATGTACAATTTAACCCCTTGAGTATGATACGACCAAATCTGGTTCTGAAACAATTATCCGTTGAGTATGATACGACCAGATCTGGTTCCGCGTTTTTTTCACTTCTTTGACGTTCTCATATTTATTCATAATTATCTAATTGTTTTACAAAATGATATTTCAATATTCTATATTCGAAATTTCAATGCAATCATTGTGCAGTTGTTCTTTTTATGATTGGTGTAGTAGTTTCGTAGTTATAGTACTTTAAGGTCGATGTCGCCGAAAATCCTGCAAAAGAGACAGATGCATCCATGAAAATACCCATTTACTCCAAGGGTTAAGAGGTAGGCACTCAAACTATTTTTAAATTTATATGATATTTTAATGTCTTTAATGTTAGGTGGTAGGCAATTATAAAATTTGGGGGCAAGATAAGAGAAACTGGATTGGCCAAAAGCGGATCTCCTGAGTGGTATTGCAAAATTTGTTTGTGTTGATCTTCTTGTTACACGAGATTGCTGGCTTTTTTTCTGCTCTCCTAACTCACTCTGGAATTTAGTGAGAGTTACCAGCACAAAATTTTTTCCCACACTCAACACTATACTCTCGGAAAAGGTCATCCGGAGAATATGTTTGGGGTGTATATATACAAATGTAGGTATATATACAAATGAAGTCTCACCGATAGGGTTCCGTTTGTACACTGTGGCATGGAACCGTAATTAAACTTTACAACAAACTGTGAATAATAACATAGGCTTCAGAAGATAAGCAAGCTAAAATGAGCCGGTCACATATGCCGAAGAACCAACAACTGTTAATAATTGCTAGAATGGAGTGACTGAATAAGACAGGTTACACGTTCAATCTGGCATCAGTTCAGTCCGCGACCTTGGTCAGACTGACGGGAAACTGATCGTTTATTGCGTTGACTGATGGACTGAACTGATGGATTTTCATACATTTTAATAATTTCTATCAGTCCATCAGTCAGTTCATGATCCAAGGCCGCGGACTGAACTGATGCCAGATCGAACGTGTAACACCGGTCTAAGAAATATGGCGGATCAGTCAGAGCGGCGATCCTTTAGAGAGGCCTATGACAGGTGTTACACGTTCAATCTGGCATCAGTTCAGTCCGTGACCTGATCATGAACAGACTGAGTCCATCAGTCAATGCGATAAACGATCAGTTACCCATCAGTCTGACAAACATCACAGACTGAACTGATGCCAGATTAAACGAGTAACACCCGTCTATATCCAGCAGTGGAGACACAGGCTGATAAATTAGTAATTCATCGCTCTATATGGGAGACCTCGTACAAACCAACAAGCAAACTTTTCAGGGCATGAAAAAAACTGAATAACTTCACGAGATGTTTCTTTTTTTGGTGTAATAGAACAAAATTAAAAAATATATTTTAGTTTACTGTATTAACAAGGACATAGAAGATGCGTCCCCCCCCCCCCCCCTCTCCCTCAAATTTGATTTTTTGAGTAAAAAATAGTTGAGAAAAAATAGTTGAAAATCAGGGTGAATTTGTGACATGTACCTAGTGTCAGGCACGCATCCAGTAGTTGGGATTTAACCCCCCAAAATCCGACGTATTTTCGTTTCATTGTCAAAGAGTTAAGTTATTTGCGAGGAATCACTACTAAGTACCTAGGAGGTATCACTGAATAAAATCATCAAGTCATGCCTACGAGAGCTACTGCAATGAAAATTACAAGAAAACTAAGCAATTTGAGCCCTTGTAATTTTTACACCAAAAAGAATAAAAAATGCAAATCAGAATTCTTGGCTTGGAATTAGTACGAGGTCTTACAAATAATCGCTTACTCAACCTCCATAAGAACTACGCCAACCACCGTATCTATATCCACTCGGATAGCAAGGCAGCTCTTATGGCACTAGCCTCGAATACCATTAATTCAAAGTTGGTGCAAAACTGTGTATGGAACTACTGAATCCCCTGGGCGAAAAAAAAACAGGGTAATTCTAAGATGGGTTCCCGGCCATGCAGGAATAGAGGGAAATGAAAAAGCCGACAAACTTGCTAGGACGGGAGCAAAGGGAACGATATACGCCCCTGAACCTTGCTGTGGCGTACCAAAAAGCCTTCCTAACCTAATGCTCAAAAAATGTGTTTAAAAGAATCCGTCAACCACTGGAACAACACGCCAGGTTTGAATCATTCCAAAGCGCTAATGCTTACGGCCGTAAGACTGGCCCGTCAGGCCTTATCGCTAAATAGGAACAATCTACCCATACTGGTGAGGGTGCTCACGGGGCATTGTGGCCTGAACAAACACATGTACAACCTCAAGCTCCGGGACACGAAAATGTGCAGGTGGCACAGGAAACTCTGCTGATGCGTAAAAGATACACCCACTTGGGTGGTCATTACCTCCAACCTGAGGAGGTAAAATAATCTGGCGCCGAAAGCCTATTACGGTTCTAAAATGACACGAGGCTTGGCGCAGAACTATAGTAGGTGGCGAACACAATAGATCAGCAATGGTCGCAGTGTTACAAGGCTCATAAATTTAAAAAAAATATAAATCGACAATATTTTGTCGCACAGAGAACTATGAAAAGAGCTATGCTCAGACTCTTTCTACGGAATGTCATTCGGAACGTTGAAATCTGGTGAAGAACCAAACTGACGCATACTCAGAAGATAAGCAAGCTGAAGTGGGTTGGTCACATATGCCGAAGAACCGACAACTGTTGGGGAGGAAAAGTCCTCGAATGGAGACTGCGCACCGGTAAACGCAGTGTAGGACGCACTCCAGCCCGGTCAACTGATGACTTAAGAAAGATATATAGAGTTATCAACTACAAAGGGCAAACCCGTCACCTCAGGAAGTTTTAACGATTAGTCGTTCTTCCCGTGAAGTGAACGCAGAAGACTTGGACAAAACAATCCACCGTCAAGCTCCGCCACATGCCCATAAGAGGCCAACGCCTTAACCGCGAGATAACTTTTTTTTTTTTTTTTTTAGTAGTCTTTATTCATAAAAAAGATACAAATTACATGTCACAGTTCCCCACTAAGGCTAGTGCCTTTTCAGTGGGTAACTAACAATAATGTGTTTATATCTGACTTATATTATCTATTACCTATTATACTTTTATTAACTATTATAACTTTTTACGTTAAGTAGATGCATTGACTTCCTAACCTAACCTAATCTAACCTATATCTCCTATCATAACTAGCTGAATATACACTTATAAATATGCTTTTCCACTAAATTAATATGCCTACTTACTAATCTAACCTAACCTAAACTAATTTTTTTTTTAGATTTAATACTTTATTCATTTATTTGTTTGTACATTTAAACCCCATTGTTATCAATGTTATAAGTAACTCGGAGAAATTGAACACCAAAATGCAGCTAATGCTCAGTGCCCACCTAACTAGGACTTAAATGTCCCGTATCTAGGCGGGTCAGAGTAAATAATTGAAATAAGTAAAACAACTTACGTAACAATTAGCCTAATTAAAGTTAAAAAAAACCTTATCCTGGTATACTTACTTTGTTTACAATTACAATAACAAATGATTACACTAATAACATGATTCATACTAGATATCTATACTTATGCCCTAACCTAACCTAACTTATCTTAATTAGCTTGGTTTACCATAATTATTCTACTTAATGTTAATGCTAATTTAGTCTAATAGAATTTTTACTTGTTACAGTTATGCTACTGCTTTTACATATTTATGCTAATTTACACTAATATAGTTTTTAATTTCTCTATTATAGTATTTATATTACATAATATTTAAATTATTTCAATTAGCTCGCCTGGGTAAGTCATTATTTAGGTTGCTTAGTAGTATAAGTTTCAATGTTTTCTTTAGTAAGTATAGGTGTGTTACCCAGCGGGCTTACACTCACGCCCTTACTTCCAATTGCGACCAGATTACTCCGGTCTCTCGATTGGTTGCGAGTTCGAGGTCGCTTACGCGGTCCTCTCCAGTACGAAGCGGTGAAACGGTGTATACCGAATCTATCGCGGACCACGGCATCCTTTGCCCCGGCTGTTCACCTAGGATTGGGTAGCCGATGGTCGTTTCAAGAGCAGTCGCCGTAAGGTCCGCAACCACCCCCGCTCTGTAGGAAACAGTACTGCTTCCAGACTCCTTCGACTGTTAGTCAGAGTGCGCAATCGATTGGCTTACGCCGCACGGTGTGCAGACCGTCTAGGAGCGCTAGAAGGTTGATTCCTAGAGGTAACTAGCCCTAAGGCCAGAGGCCTACCCGGGCTTGCACTTCATGAGTGGAGGCCGCGATGGGTGTTGACTCGTGAGTGTCACCAACCCTAAACAGAATGGATCTTCGTGGCCAACTCAGCAAGGGCCCATTAGCTCTCACTTAAGAAAAATAGTGCGAAGCGTCTGAATAAGAAAAACGGATCAGTCGGAGAGACACAGGCTGATAAATAAATAATTGTAAGATGGGCAATATCCTTACTTTGGGTTGAGTGATTGTTTGGAGCTCCCTGAAGGTGGCCGTTCGGAATGCTCTTCCCAGCTGAAGTCTCTTTTGTTCAGCGTCTCTTCTTTCCGCGTCTCCTGGAGCCGCCGCAGCTTTTCGTAATTCCTCCAGCTCCACTTCTTCTTCCATGAATACCGCTTTCTGCACAAACAATGACACGGCAATGGTAAAAGGCAACATAAGATGCTAGAGTTTGGATTCCAGATATGGAATCCGTACTTTGTGAAAGATGAGGATCTCTTAGAAAAAGTCCAGCGCCGAGCGACCAAGATGCCAATGGGGTTCAAAAATCTGGAATATGCAGAACGACTCCGCAGATTGCAACTGCCTACACTCAAGGATCGTCGGACCAGGGGTAACCTCATTGAAACGTATAAGATCCTCAACGGATGCTACAATTGCCCCGAATTGTCTTCTATCTTCAAGAGAAACTACAAGCATCATCTGCGAGGACACAATTTTAAGCTGGAGAAAACACGATTACAAAAGAATCCCAGGAAACATTTCCTGACCAACCGGATTGTGGACCAGTAGAACAGTTTACCTGCTGAAGTGGTTGAAGCGAGTAGTGTCAACCTGTTCAAAAATAGACTAGTACTCAGTTTCATATTCAGACATATCAGCAATTATGCTGCCTGTCTGTAAATGTAATAATAATAAGATGAACAAAAATCCGGTGTCGGTGCCATAGTCTGTCCGAAAACACTTTTATCTTTTTGGATGAATTCGGCATTTTATACCTTACTAGCTGTTGCCCGCGGCTTCGCTTCACGTAAAGTTTAGAATCGATTTGTTAATTTAAGTAGGGTGGCGTCCACCCTCGGATGCACGCTACCTATCTCTCGTAGACGTACGCATCTTGTTCCTCGCCACCCGCGCCGCCTTCCGCTGAACGCTCACCTTGCTGGGCCAGCAGCCGCCGCTGCCCTCTCTGTATTTCGTGGTCCTTGCACGCGTTACTAATTTCATATCTCTAAAACTATACCACCTATAAACTTACAGTAATGGGTAATTTTATCTCTATTTAACACCCGTAATGATGGATTAATTAATTTTGATAAGGATTCTTATTTTATTGCTAATGTCTTCAACAAACGTTGGGCTCGATTGCGTTTCTTCCTGAACTAAAATCGGAAATTAGTCCGTGTGAACGAGACAGGGCAATACGCTAGAGCAGAGTGTGAGATGACCGGTTGTCTATTTTTCGCACTAAAACTGCCCGCCAAGGTCAAATCTTACACCTCACGAAATATGCTCGAATTTATTCGGACGAGTATAAGTTCGGCAGGTAGTATTTATCAACGATTGTTCGTTTCATATTCCTCTCTAACGTATTGCTCTGTCTCGTTCGCTTGGACTAATTTTAGTTTTAGTTCACAAAGAAACGCAATCAGGCCCACTGTCTACTTATTTTTCATGTTTTTACATAAAAGCAGGTATTGTAGCTTAAATATAATAATTAGATATATTATTATGCTGTCAACGACTTTTCTATAGATCTTTTTGAGGTCAATTTTTTTGTCATATATTGTTTTCACATATATCAAACCGTTTCATCAGCGCATGCCAATAAAGCAACTCACCAGCTCATTTCTCTTCGAGTTTATTAAGGGGCTCTCTAGATGATCAAGCATGCTTGACAAGCTTCGCGTCGCGGGCAGGGAGGGGATCGTAAACCGCAGGAAATATGCAAATATTTTTTTGTAATATTTCCAAAAATGCCTAATTTTGTTGTTTATAGCACGGAGTCACGTTAATTAGACATAATTGATTGACGAATAACGCGTATCCCTGGTATAAAACTACAAAATTAGGCATTTTTCGTAAATATAAAAAAAAATGCATATTTCCTGCGGTTTACGATCCCCTCCCAGCCTGCAACGCGATGCTTAATCGTCTAGAGAGCCCCTTACAATTATCTTAATATCCTACTGAAACCCAATATTTGTCTCAATAAAATATAGCCTATAACACTCGTCAATAGTAGAGCTTTCCATTAGTGAAAGAATTATTGAAATCAGATGAGTAGTTTAGGAAATTACCTCTTACATACAAACTTACAAACATTATTTCTTTATCACCCTTTATTATATAAATGTATAATATACATGACTAACAAGATTAATTACTAGGTAACAAGAGGAAATTAAAGAAAAAGCGATATTGTTAGTATTTATTTATTAAATTGACCAAAAAGTTGCGGTGCAGTTTTTTCTGCGCGAATGCTGGCTTTCTAGCGGGTAACTAACTAACTAGAGTTGAAAGTTTAGCCTTGAACCAATTTTTAAATATAAGGTATGGTCAGCGTTTCTTTTCTTGGATATTGAGACTTACCCTCGTTACTCCTGGAGAGCTGTTCTCGCTGTCTATATCAGTGTTATGTCCTGCAGTAATATCAGCCAGGCTGTCGCGTCCTTGTACTGCACCTAACAAAAAAAAAATAATCTTTATTTCAACATACAATATTACATATTGAAATCTAAAATACTCTTTTGAAACTGCAGATACCCTATGCATTTCTTGTATTTGTAAAATAGTGCATGTCGCTGATCGTATCATTGATTATATAATAGGGCATTAGATTGCTCAATGCCATAGTACTTTTTGGCAACTCTGCACTGGCGAGATGCATGTGGTGCTGATAGTTTTGTCCGGCGAAAGTAATAGAAATTTATTACGCCATCTACAATAATATTGATATGCGCATCTCAAATTCTATGGCTTCGAAAGGGGGAGTAAATGGGTGGTAAGATGGACGCTCAGAGCATGGGTGGTAAGAACGACCGGCTGTGATAGGTTTAGGACAGCTGTCTTGCTATATGTGTCCACCTTACCACCCATTCACTCCCCTTTCGAAGCCATAGAATTTGAGATGCGAAAATTGCAGGTTTAGATATTTTTTCTAAGGAGTAGTTAATTATTTTCCTGGAGAGACCAAGATCTTTAAAAAGATGAAACAGAGATTTAGCTGGCAGGCCACGAGCACCAACTTCCACCGCGTGAAGGTGAACATTGAAGCCGTTCCGGGTGACGGCATTTGCGAGATCGTGGTATTTATTTAATTTGTACTCGTGGTGTTTTTGGATATTTGATTCCCATGGAACAGTAAATTCTACGATAAGGGCCATCTTCCGAGATAAAGAGTAAAGAGCTATATCTAGATGCAGGGCTGTGCATCGGAGACTTTCAGGGAATTTATACTGCTTAGAGACCAAATCGACCTCCAGAATCCAATCTGAAGTTTTCTTGATTATTGAGAAAGGTGCTGAACACCCGTACACCCGTTCTTAGTTTAGTTAAGTGCGATAAAGATATTATTTAATTTATTCATAATAAAGACAACACAAACCTGTCTCAACCCAGCTATGTCTATGCATAGCCCTGGAGGTGACGGTGGTTCCTGTATATGGAGACGGTCCTTGCAGACGTGTCACATCCAAACCGCTCGCTGCTAGACCCTCACATAGCGCCATCTGTAATTACGTCTCATCTAAAATTGGTGTTAACCTGTACATGTGCGTTCATGTCGATAGTGTTTTGTTTACAGTAATTACGCAAGATTATTTACATTGCAAGTTGCGCAGAAATTTATATTAAAAATTATTTTACGTAGACCATATCGCCATCCCACTAATGAACTTTATAAAGAAGCTAATGTCCTTGATTGTACTTCCCTGTTAAGGCTATTTTTGGACAATAACTCAAATCTAGGAATAATTCAGAACCGAAGACCAACGAGACATGTTTTAAAATATAGCCTTATAATACCCAGAATGAAAACATCATTTGGACAAATACATCACTATTTCATTGCGCCGAGATTTTACAATCTGATAAATATGGAAATAAAAATGAATTTGACATTTAGGGAATTCAAAAATAAATTAAAGAAATGGTTATCGAATCATGACAGACTAACTTTATTTTACAGTATTTACTTAAAATATACCTCGTTTTAAAGTGTGTTAATGTTGTGATATGCGGTATCTTTTTACAGAAAAAAATGAGCTTTAATATTTAGTATTTCAATATTTAGAGTTTTTGGCGAAATTGCATGACCTATCAAGTATGTTTAATTTATTCCCGAGTCGCTGTTTATTTAGTTATGAGAATGGAGTTTATTACAATTTGTATAAAATTAATTCTTGATATGGGTAAAATATCGCGAATAAACAATATTCGCAATATTTTACCCACCGCTAGATGGCATAAGGAAATTATCTCTTTTTATACTATTTTTCAAACAAGAAAAAATATATTTTAGTTTTTTCCTAAAACTTCTACCAAATGTTGCTTATTTGCTCGTAGTGATTCACCCACTTCAAGGATGTCACTAATTAAAAAATTATCCTGTAGATAAGTATATCTTGTTAATATTTAGGTTGAGTTTTTACCTGATCGATAAGCAGGTAAGGCATCTTACTCGGAGACGGCAGTTCTTCATACTCATCCGATATGGAGGGGAGGAGATGTGAAGCATCATTTTGTCGCGCCTCGATTATCTGAAAAGAAATAATATAATTAACTAGATGACCCGGTGAACTTCGTACCACCTAAAATCGATTTGATTGTAACTTCTTTATAAGCGTTTATTGATCCTAATCAACCTTCCAAATCCAATTCATTGAAATCTATAATATGGCCGAATCATGTACGGTTTGAGTTTCGTTTGGTGATTAAATGAAAGTCGTTTATAATTAAAATAAATTCAATGTATTTAATTCACATGATGAAATATAAATGCTTTTTCGACTTTTCCGACTTTTTTGACTCTTTCGGCTTTTTTGATTTTATCGACTTTTCTGACTTTTTCGACTTTTTTGACGTTTTCGACTTTTTTGACTTTTTCGACTTTTTTGTCTTTTTTTTACTTTTTCGAAGTTTTTGACTTTTTTGACTCTTTTGACTTTTTCGACTTTTTGAAATTTTGCACAATCGCACCGAATGAATAACAGTTATGGATGGCGCAGCTGTCAAACAATAGGATCGCCGCGAACACCATCTATTGAAAGTGGCCCATTTCCCAAAATGACCAATTTCGATTTTTTCGAGTTTCACTTGTTTTTTTTTATTTTTCCTAAATATTTTTTTTGTAAACCCCCCCTGAATCAAGACAAACAAAACAAAAAAATAATAATTCAAATCGGTCGAGTCATTTTCGAGATCTTGCGAGACTAACGCACGGCGATTCATTTTTATATATAAGAAGATTAGGCAGTTCCTCCGCTGCCGGTATCTGACATCAATCTTATACGGCTGCTGGCTCTCAAAAATACAGCAATGAAAAACAAAACTTTTTTTACAGAAACCGAAAGTGAATTATTGGAAATTAATGTTTATATGAAAAAATGGCCAGGTTTCGTAAATGGTGTCAGCCAAATGAAGCCCGCCGCTTCGGATGCATTGCTGCACTATGACAGCGAATGTGCCATGATGTTTCGCAGCATTTCTAACGGAATGTTACCAATATCCACTCGAATACACACATTCAAATCTGCAATAGTCCATGGTGGATCTTACTTAAATGCCTGGGTCTTCTAATACCCAACAAAGAGAAATCGGGAGCCGATAGATCAGGTAAACCGATCAGACCATAGAAAATCCGATGAGCCAGCCAGGCCGATGATCAGGCCATAGAAAATCAACATTTCTAATGACAAAATCATTTTACGTAATTATTCTTACTTGTCAAAGGTACATCAAAATAATGCAACTCTGAAAACAGTTGAGCAAACTAATGACAATTGACTTTGTGATCAGTGATAGTCATGGAATGCTCTAATAGTGATGTGACACGTGTCCAACCAATCAATCAAAAATAATGCCAATTTTTAGGGAAATTAAAAAAAAAAAATATTCAGAAAAAAATGCTTATTATGAGCTTAATTAAGTCTTCTAGTTAAAAAGTGACTACAATTTTTTGTTTGTTTATACTCTTTATTGTGAATTTTCACAATGGGGGTTTTGCCATACGACAATCTTTTCCAACCAACTCTACTATGAAGTGTTTTAAATACTCGTATGTATGTGTGCATGTAGCATGTGTGTATTACATCGACAGAATTTAAATGCAATTCTGTTAATTGTATCCCGATGGAAAATGGTAATCCAGCCGGAAATCAAACCCGGGACCTTAAAAAGTGAGTTCAGGCCACCTAGCCACTATGCAACCGTGTTCAATGACCGGAAAAAGTGATGCAAAGTGACCTTCAAAAAACCTCCAAAACAGTGACCAAAATTTAATTTAATGACTCATCTCTCATAGTAGCGCTAACAAAAATATAAAAGAAAATAAAATGTAGCTAGGTAAAAAAATACAGGACCGAATGAAACACCACCAAAGAAAACATGACACAACATTGAAAACTATGTAAATACCATCATCTAGCGACTGTGTGGGTCTTAAGAACCTTCACGCACTCGGTAAATACCTTTTTAACATATTCATCGAGTTTGGGCAATGCGGGGTGTTGCACGTGAGGAACTAACGCCAGTAACGCCACCGCTAGCGAGTGAAGATGGTATCGTTGCGCTCTTGTCAGAATTGGTGACTGCAGAGCTGCTTGTTGAATCCTGTCAAACGTTAAGAGAAATATTAGAATTTAGTTTGAAGTGCGTCTTACGGATTTGCCATTTATACGGTATTATTATTATTTTAATTTATTTCAGGATAGCTTTGCTGCTATGTCCACATCACATATTGTAAAGCTAGTTATCTACATTTTTTAAAAATCAGTGTCCTAACTGTCATCAAAGCCGAGCCGAAACTAACGAGGCCAGAGACTTGAAACTTTGCTGAAAGTTTCCATTCTATTCATGAACAGCCGTATTTACAGTCGATTTAAGTGCCCTAACTTGGCCAATTATTATTCAGAAGCCATACTTATGTAGAGACACTCAGGTAGGCCACTCAAGTGTGCTCTTAACCCCTGGGCCACGCACGCCGATCGGCGGTTTTCGTATTATCCGATTATATCCGTATTTAGGCAATTATCAGCTCTATTTCTCCCTCCACTGCGGTAAAAGCCTCTCATTGAAGCCTGCTATTGAATAAGCCAATTTATCACAATATATCAATATAAGCAACTATATCACGCGTCCCTGCGAACGGGTCTTAAGATGAACATGGACAAGACAAAGGTTATGGCGAAAGCCGATCTCACACCGAATCCCATTTCATTAAATGGACAACCGCTGGAGCAGGTGCAGGAGTACACACACCTAGGACAGGTGATAAAGCTCGGCCGGGACTCGATGATGGCAGAGATAAAGCGAAGGAAACAATTGGGATGGGCAGCCTTCGGGAAGCTGAGGTTCGTGCTGAAGTCCAGAATTCCCAATCGCTCAAGACAAAGGTGTTTAATCAGTGCGTGTTACCGGCTATGACGTATGCTTGTGAGACATGGACACTGACTGCTGGGATGATCCACGAGCTTAAGGTGGTGCAGCGTAACATGGAGCGAGTCATGCTCGGCATATCGTTGCGCGATCGGGTCCAAAACGAACTCATCAGACAGCGCACGAAGGTGGTCGATGTGGGTCAAAGAGTGGCTAAACTAAAATGGACGGTGGCAAGACGAACGGTGGAGCAAGCGCGTTTTGGAGTGGAGACCCCGGCTAGGCAGAAGAAGTGTGGGCAGACCACCGGCCCAATGGTCCGATGGCATCAAGGAGACATCCGAACCTGTCTGGATGAGGGAAACGGACAACCGATCCGGATGGAGAGTGATTGGAGAGGCGTATGCCCAACGGTGAGTGAATGGGCGCTGATGAAGAAGAAGATTGAATAAGCCACCGGTATATATTGGTATGCTTGCATACACCTTCTACAAAGAAATTTTTGAGGGCTTCGAAAATTTTGCATGAATGACTGGCTTCCGAAAGGTTAAAGGAGACATTTTTCATATATTTTTGAATTCATAGACAATACTTGAGTGTCGAGCGAGTGAAAATGGCCATCATTTCTTAAGTTTTGAACTGTCAAATTTAATTGTGCTCTCAAACTCACTCTGTCAAGTGCGATTTGGGCATTCTGTTAACAATATGGCTTATAATGATTTGGCCGATTTTGCAAGCTCTTAAACTTTAAAGATTAAAGACGATCCATATGATTATTCCAAGGTAAATGTACCGCGTCATGTTAGGGAAAACATTACAACAAACCCACTGATAATGTAAGCTTTTAACAATCCTCTTGAAATGGCGATCGGCGAGCAAATGTCAAATCACAGACAGCTGACGCATGGGGTTTATTCAACCATAGAGCACAATTTTGTTCAAAGACATACGAGTAGAAAATTCTCTAGACCTTGTAATAGGAATAAAGTCACTTGACTAAGACTATGAATATTTTTTTTTTAATATGTTACCTCCATATCTTAAAGACATTAAAAATAACAATATACCTATTTAGAAAGTCCTTTAAAAAGTTTCTTTTAGAGCATATTTTTTACACCTTTGAAGAATACGTACAATTCACCACGGGCGATATTCAAGCAGCATACATAAATTGATTTTAATTTGTAAATGATTATAATTTGGAGTTTCGTTTCTAAATTTTACATATTTTTAAATATTATTTGTTTAAAATGAATGGGACTAAATATTATTATTATTGTGATTTGTAATTTTAAATATTATTTTTAATTTAATTTGAATCGGTAAAAAAATGTAATTTAATTTATCATTCTTTAAATTTGAATTACTTCACATGCTTTTAATTATTATGTGCTTTAATTTTATTTGGTATTTAATATAAGTGTAAATATTTTTTTGACTGACTGAATTTGATACTGTCTTAATTTGTTTTAAATTTTTCTGTGAGTTCTTTAATTTGTAATTGCTCAAATTGTCCACTGGGACCAACACTCACAAGACTCCAGGTTGTTCAGTGTGAGATGGTGGTATCAACTTACGAGTTGTCTCCGTATTGAAAGGCAGTTTTGAATGTAGTAGAAGTAGTTGTTGTTGAATATCGCCAGTTATAACGCTTGCCGAATAATTTACGTTGACGCGAGTGTATAGATGCGCGACTGCGGTTACGAGGATATACGGATGAGGATTGTGCGTGTGCTCCTAGTATCTGGTACTGTGCACGGCTCGAGTCTGTGGGATTACAGACTGATGCTTCGAGATTTAGTGAGGATAAGGAAAGGAAACCAAGGAGCCGGATTCGTTGACCTAACTCGTGAGAGAGAGTGCCGAATGCCGTCGCAACCTTGGGGGAAGGTGATCACTCGGGGAATGATAATTTGGTTGCTTTTGCGCCAGTTTATATAGGCCGATCAATGATGCAATCCTAAAATATTCCGAGTAAAAGTATTGTTTCATCGTGCTGATTCATATCTGAATGAGTCAAAATAATAGCTGAATTGTGTTTGTGGCTTTCACTGGAAATCGATGCATTTGTTGATCTCATGTAATGGACTTAAGGTCCGTTACAGTCTTGTATATAGGTTTCTACAATCTGTAAAGATTTTTTGAAATAAAGTGAACTTTGAACTATGAATAACAATTAAAAATAATATAAAGGTAATGTAAAATAACTGAGCGACGAAGTTTGCTGCATAAATTTAAAAATAAACTAAAATGATTATTATTATGCAAAATGTACTTAAATACTGGATAATTTTATTAGTTTCTCAACAAGGTAAGATTTGTGTATTGATTTTATATTTTCGTTTCGTATAGACATAATTGCCGTTTTCGATTTTAAATGAATTGCTGCATTGGCGGTGAATTGATCGAAAAATTCGAGGGTTTCATGAAAAACACCGAGCACCTATCAGCTTAAACTTCTTGGCCTCGCCAGGAAGATAATCAACTCCTTCACTGAAAAAAAATCTAAAACTGCGATTCGTCTATCTTAGGTTGGCTTCGAAGGAAGAATCAACTAATAAACTTTGGAATGTTCACTTACGCCATCACAAACTGCAGCATATCGCAGATGGTTTCCTCAGAGGCGAGCTCCACGCACAGAAGTGCCAGAGTCGTGTAGATTGTCTCCACGTTCTCCACCGTGTTGGATTCTATTTGAAGACCTGCAAAATAGAGTATTGATAAACTCAAATATTATTATTTTCGACCAGAATCCGTCCCGGCAGTACCATATTAGAGAGATGAGAGGAAATATCTCAACAGGTGTCATTCGCTGAAGAAGCTCCGAAAATTTCTCCCGGAGAATAGTAAAGAGCCAATCTGTCAATCTTTGTTTCTTCCATTTCTTCACTATGGCGATGCCGCCTTCCTCAATCTGACAGAAGAGCTGACCACTAAAGTGAAAAGGCTACAGAACGTTTGTATCCACTTCATTTCTGGCCTCAGACTGCATTGGTTTACCACTAGGCAAATGAGACAGGTTTATCTTGTCGATAGGTTCACCGCACTATCGGCGCATGGCCGTCCCCTGAGATCAGAGGGCATTAACCTGTTATCCATCCCTGGTCATAGCAGTGACTTTTTTTGGTACTCCTCCATGGAAGCTGCACGGCTGGAATGCTTTACCGAATAATGGTAGAACAGCCCCCAGCATCTCCTCGTTCAAGGCCAGACTCAAGGAGCATATAATCCTAAAACCATAAAATAACCAACCCTACCTTCCCCCTCCTTTTCGCTTCCCTTTCCTTCCTTTGTCTCTTTCCTTTCCTCTGCGTCTTTATTTAATTTTAGTAATTTGTTTTCCTTTTTTATTATCTTTTTCTTTCTAGTTTCTGTTTGTTTCTTTTTTATCACTTTAATTTTTATTGTTCTTTAGTGTAACCAACGCAATAAATATATTATAAACTTAAGCTACAGGTCAGCTGATAGACATTGCCGCAAGGCAATAAGCTCACCTTTTTTATTTAAAATAAAGAATTTTATTATTATTGTTATTATATTATACACTAGCAGTATAAAGCACTTGTTTTTAAATTTGAGACTGTTTTACAGTAGGAAAAAAACCACTTTGTTTTTAAAGCTATTGATAGAACTGGCACTAATCCCATCCTCCAGCAATGTATTCCAAGCATCCACTACACAATTTGTCGAATGTTCGATGCTGCAATTGCTTTATTCAGCTTCAACGAGTGTCTGCGCAGTTGCTTGTTGCTGTTCATGGTATACATGTTCTCGAGGTTTGACACACTATAATAACCGTGAAGCTGTTTGTAGGTTTCTATCTCTCTGCATACGTTCCTCTAATGTTGCCAGGCGGAGTACTTTCAGTCGTACTTCGTAAGGTTTCTTCCTCAGAACTTTGATGCTCTACTCTGAACTCTTTCCAGGTGCTCTATATCCTTCCTAAATACGGATTCCATACCTGTAGGTTTTATAGAAACTTGAGGAAAAGTTTGCGAATCGCGAGTTCGCGAGGCAAAGTGAGTGAATCTATCAAGGCTGTTTGCAATGTTTCATTTTCATACTATTCATACGTTGTATAAGTCATAATACAACAGTTATTATTATTATTATTTTCAGTTCTTGACAGTACACCTTTCTATTTAATATAGCAAAAAGCTGTAATGGATAACGCCGGCACAGGACCTCATATTCAAAATGATGTAAACTTTCAACTTTCAACAACCATGATTGCTTTGAGATGCGCAAATATCCAAGCGATAACAAACGATAGAAACACAAATACATGACTAATCTTAAAAATTAATAACATGGCTTTGAAAAAAAAATATTTGAATTTGAAATTCCAACTCAAACCAAACTTTTACCAGTTCAGAATGACCAATGTGATAAAAGCGGCAATTACACAGGTAAGGACTTTACTAGTTACAAATTTATCTTCTAGTGGTGCACGAAATGAACTCGAAAGAATTACTTATTATTTGCCTGATATCACCCAACTAGACATTACGCCTGTTCTAAGGCAACTGAATGACTTACCTTCAAAGAGGGAGTTGTAGATAGCCGGTCCGTGCTTGTTTATGAAGATCAAATCTGGTCGAGAGCTTTTCTCTAAATTCAGACCCAAGTCATTAACGTTCGCCCTGTGGAAAAAAAAACATATTATTGTTTGTTTCTACTCTTTATGGTAAAATGCCCAATGGGCGGGTTTATTACCATAAGACAATCTCTTACAACCTACTTCTTCTTCTTCTTCTTTATCAGCGCGCTTTCGCCCACTGTTGGGCATACGCCTCTCCAATCACTCTCCATCCGTATCGGTTGTCCGTTTCCCTCATCCAGACAGGTCCAGCTGTCTCCTTGATGTCATAAGGTTGTACTGTTCATCATGATTGGAGGTATTTAGCCCGATACCCGCCTTGTCGACCACACGTCTTGGCGAGCTCCACACTTTTAAGAAAATATTTCCATTTCCTAGGCTTGTGGCAACCTGGTCGGGTAACTTAACCGCAGAATTACACTATATTCACAAAATTTATTATTTAATTATTATTTTTTGTTGAGAAAATTTCAAAATATATGTTGACACTTAGAATTTAAATTTCGATCAACCTACTATGAAGTGTTTATATGGATGTGTCCGTGTAACTTGTGTGTAAGTGTGTGTCTAGTTATTGCATTCCATCGACAGAATTGAAAAGGCAATTCTGTTAATTTTATTTCAGCGGAAAATGGTGACCCAACCGGGAATCGAACCCAGAACATAACAATGTAAGATCAGGCGACCTAACCACTATGCCACCGAGCCGCGAATAATATATAAAATTGATATTTAATCGTTGCACGATTTTAGGTTGAAAGTAATTTATTGTTTTTTATTTAAGACAACAGATATTGGAAGACGGTGGGGGCTTCGCACAGCAATGGATTGCCGATAGGTTGATGAAAGGACAAGCCCTTACGTCATGATGGAGAGCATCTCGCGGTTGTGGTGCCTGTCGATGAGGGAATGCAGCAGTCTTTGAAGATTGGCCCGAGCACCGGGCTGCGGAGCTCTCGAGAGCCTCAGCAAAGCTTCCAGGAATGCGGCAGGGAGGGCCTTGCTCAAAGATGTACACGTGTATGTCGATCCCACCTGAAATATTAATTTTTATTATTTATTTATTTTAGCAATGCTTTTAGAACCATACATATGACAAAATGGTAACGAGGCAGTGTCTCTGTACAGTAGGAGTATTTTGAAAAACCTATTTTCAGAGACCATTTTTTGATATTCAAATCTGTT
The DNA here is from genome assembly GCA_944548615.1 of Micropterix aruncella. Classification (NCBI taxonomy): domain Eukaryota; kingdom Metazoa; phylum Arthropoda; class Insecta; order Lepidoptera; family Micropterigidae; genus Micropterix; species Micropterix aruncella. Next base: position 10,399,111 of record OX155967.1, read on the forward strand.
TTCTCTGTTTAACCCCTTTGCAATATATTATTAATATTGTGTGCTGCCTACTTGGCATTGCTGCCACATCGGAAGTCATAATAAAAAATAACACATATTGCCAATTGCACCATCCGACGAATAATAAATGTAGCATGCAATGCCCCCGTACGGACTGTTTGGTTATTTATTTAATTTGTAATTCACAGTAAAATTGGCAATATGTATAATTAAAATATCGTAGAATAAAATCAACAGCAAAACACTGTTAATATTATAGGCCAAATAACTGTCGCCAGTATAACGCCGATGACTACTCGTATATTGAAAATTCACAGATAGGTTCTTATGTATGTTTTTTTTTTAAAGTTATCAGAAATACCCAAGACTGCCGGGAATTACAAAAAAACTTGAATAGTAATAACTTTATTGTAATAAAATCAGCTTTTTTTAAATATCCACAAGTGTAACGTGGTTAGCTTCATGAAGAAGAAAAACACAACAGTGTTCCCTACAGAATAATTCCATCTTGCGTTTGATGCTCAACGACCCACATAGTAGATAAAACATACAAATGATGATGCCATGGAATTCACCGACCAGAGTCGGGCCCATCATGATACTATTTTTTACACTTCTGGGGGTGAGCAGTGGATTCCGGACTAACAACCGGCTGTGGTAGGTTTAGGACAGCTGTTTTGCCACATGTGTGCGTTCACCTTACCACCCACTCAGTCCCCCTTCGAGGCCATAGAATTTGAGATGCTCAAATCGCGGTTTTAGATATTTTTTCTAGGAAAGAGTTGATTATTTTTTCTGGAAAGACCAAGATCTTTACAGAGGTGAAACAGAGATTTAGCTGGCAGACCACCAGCGTCAACTTCCAACACGCGAAGGTGAACAGTGAAGCTGTTCCCGGTGACGGCATCTGCGAGATCATGGTATTTATTGTTGTACTGGTCTTTTGGGATATTTGATTCCCATGGAACAGTTAAATCTACGATATGGGTCACCTTTCGAGATAGAGAGTAAAGAGTTATATCTGGACGGAGGGCTGTGCATCCGAGACTTTCAGGGAATTTATACTGCTTAGAGACCGAATCGACCTCCAGAATCCAATCTGAAGCTTTCTCAATTATTGAGAAAGGTTTTGTAGTAAAATGTTTTTTGCCTTTAGAGCCATCCCGCACAAACTGTATTGGGGATTTGGAGGGTAGTGTCAAACCCCCAATACAGCATTTTCTGAATTCTCCAAATCCTCTGGAGATCGCCTCTAGCACAATCATGAGCCGATTTTGGTGCATCCTGGGGCTTGGGGTGGGAGGGGTTAGACTATGGGTTATTGATATTATGGAATATGCACAGAATTATCATTGGTATATGCTCATTATGTAAAAGTGAATATTTATTTTTGTAAGATGTTCGATTCCCTGATAAAATAAAATGAAAATAAATAAAAGTAATCATTAGACATGGGTATATGTCAGTTTTCCTTGAGGGGCTAGTAAGACACTTACCTTCAGCAAACTCTTCAAGAGGATAGTCTGTAGCATGGTCTCCGAGCTTTTCAGTCCAGTTTTGCTGGAGCGAATGGAGGCAGTGTTGCCAGACTGTGACGCACCCGGCACGTTCGATACGATGAACATCATAATGTCTATCTTCTGGTAGTCGGGCAAGTGGTCGGCGAACTCTGCTAAGGCGTTGATCAGCGCTTCTTGGTACTGCTTCTCGTCTGTCTCTTTCTGCAATGAAAATGACTTGCTGAAAGGATGACGGTCTCTCACTTCTCGTTTGCCAATGGATGGACTTTATAGATTACATGCAAATGGTTAAAATGACGAGTCCTAATGACACGTCTACCAATCTTGGCCTTCAGTTTTTACTTAGTTTAATGATAAATAAGTTAACAGTAAAAACATATTTTTAAAACAAGCTTTTATTCAAGTGCTCTGTCCCGAGCCAACCCTGGGTGGGTGCAGCAGCCATGTCATAGTAGCACTTAGAAAGAGCTATTATAATTGAATGCTGAACATTTTTTTTTAGTTTGTGCTGTTGACTGTTGAGGAGTCCCCTTGTTCGAAGCCAACCCTGGGTGCAGCAGTTATGTCATGATGAAACTTATAACGGGATATCATAATTGAATGGGTATACAAAATTTTGCATCTGTGCTGTTGACCGTTGAGGAGTTCCCTCGTCGGGAGCCAATCCTGGGTGCAGAATCAGGTCATGCTCACCATAAAAATGCATTGTCATAGGTACTGAACCAACATGTAAAATTTTAACTTCATAGGATAAATAGGAAGTGGTTCTAATTCTACTTGCAAGATTTGACCTAAACAAACATACTGACAACATTGCAAGGAAATATCGAAAACTGATTTTGGATATTTAGTACTAGATAGAAACCTACTTATCTAATAACAGTGGCAGCTATTTCATAAGGGCAATAGGACAATGACTCCCAAACAGGCGAGGATCCAGGACTTTCCTCAGCGGGGGTCGTTTTGTTGGGTGGATTACCTTATACCCGCCTCTAGCATATTGGCTAAATTGTTTTGTGTTTTCTACTAAAAGACCATAACATAATTTGTGTGGCATTCAACAGATCGGGATTATAATTTTAAAATTAAATATATTTACTTCTAAAAGGTTTTCTGGAGCGTTTTCTAGGCTTGAGGTTCTCAGCAACATTTTTGGCTTATTGGGCTTTAAGCCGGATGTGTTAGAAAGTCTGGTCAAGGGCAGAAGGGACAGGGAATCCCCCCTCGTGGATCTCAGCCTACCCCCAAACATTATTAATATTATTATTTATTATTATTATATTATACACTAGCAGCTTAAGGCTGATGCCTGTATATCACATGCACTTGTTTTTAAACTTGTGACTGTTTTGCACTAAGAAAAATGTCCAGTTTGTTTTTAAAGCTATTGACAGAGATAGCACTGATCACTTCCTCTGGCAACGCATTCCAAGCATCCACTACATGATTTGTTAAAAAATATTTCCTGGGGTTCGATGCTGCAATTGTCTTATTTAGCTTCAACGAGTGTCTACGCAGTTGCTTATTGGTGTTTAGGGTATACATGTTCTCGAGGTTGGGCACACTGTAATAACCGTGAAGCATTTTGTAGCTTTCTATTAGGTCTCCTCGCTGCCTACGTTCCTCTAATGTCGTCAGGCGAAGTTCTTTCAGTCGTACTTCGTATGGTTTGTTCCTCAGCAATAGCACCAACTTTGTTGCTCTTCTCTGAACTCTTTCCAGGTGCTCTATATCCTTCCGAAAGTAAGGACTCCATACCTGGTAGGAGTATTCGAGGAGCGAGCGAATGTAGGTTTTATAAAGCTTGAGGAAAAGTTCACTGGTTCACTGTCACAAAAACATATTTCATAAATATTTATAAGTCCTAGAATGTTAAGGAAACACAAAGAAGAGGAGATGTTAATCACACGACTGAGAACTCCCGATTGACTAATGGCCTTTCACAAAAAAGCTAGCTGGCCTCTTATATGCGACATAGCTGTTGACTGTTGATGTCTGACTATATATTTATACATCAATGCCGGCCCCCACTGTACAAAATATAAAAATTGGATATCCATTAACAATTTGTTTAATGTAATATACAATTGTTCAATATAAAATAGTAAAATGGCATTTTATTCTGGTAGGTAGTTGCTTAAACATTATATCCATATACGCGGATCAAGCTACATCTACATCTGCGAATCTAGCTTTTATATGATCCAGAGTACCAATAGTACAAAACACATATTCAGACAGAAAATAATATAAACGCTTACCTCTGAGTCTCTATTTACTGAAGCCTTCAAATGTGTAAGGAGATTGTTGATAATTTCCAAAACCGATGGACCTAAAAAAAGACATCATCATTCATTAATTCAACGTATCAGTCATCATCATTTTTGGCGCTTCAACCTGCTCCGGCTATCAGCAACGAAAAATGTTATAATTATGCCTGTTTCAAATGGCAGCAGGTATGCAAAGGCTTAGAAAATGAGGTGTGCACATTTTGCTGGAGGGTAATTTAACACTTAACACGTTGAGTATAAGTCAACAAAATCTGGTCGCGAAACAATTATCCGTTGAGTACGAGTCGACCAAATCTGGTCGCGCGTTTTTTTCACTTCTTTGACGTTCTCATATTTATTTATAATTATCTAATTGTTTTACAAAATGATATTTCAATATTCTATATTCGAAATTTCAATGCAATCATTGTGCAGTTGTTCTTTTTATGATTGGTGTAGTAGTTTCGTAGTTATAGTACTTTAAGTCGATGTCGCCGAAAATCCTGCAAAAGAGACAGATGCATCCATGAAAATACCCATTTACTCCAAGGGTTAATGTATATCATTACTCAATTAAATATTTATTTCAATATGACCATTTTATGGTTTTTATATTTATGTAGTACTTATTTACTATTTAGTCATTTTGATATTCTTCGATCAATATAATGCAAATAGGAATGTTTAAATATTTACTTGATTAATGATGTGGCTCACACTAATTATAGGATATCTATTGAATGTTAAATCAGGTAAAAAATATATTTTACTATTTATTTATTAAAATAAATAATGACACCAGAAATTATTGCAGTTTCAAAGATTAGCAATTTCGAAAAATGTCAATTAATATTCAAATTGCATAGTGCATCATTTCCCAAACAATTTTTGCCCTGGCCCAGTAATTGATATGCTTCCCCTTCAAGGACCCTGTATTTTTTTCAAGTATTCTGGATAAGTAGGAAAAATTGAAACACATTTGAATGTCCACATAGAACTATATAATATAAATGTAGCATTATTTTTTAACAATAATGTAATAATTACGTTGTAATTATATTAGTTGACTACTATTAGCGAGAAGTATGAAGCTGTTTATCTCTAGGATATTTATAACTACGATAAAATACAAACGGAGCTGCCATGGAATCCACCGACCAGAGTCAGGCCCATCGTAATACTATTAATACACTTCTAGGGGGTGAGCGGTGGATTCTGAACTAACGACTGGCTGGGGGAAGTTTAGGACAGCTGTCTTGCCACATGTGAGCATTCACCTTACCACCAATTCACTCCCCCTTCGAAGCCATAGAATTCAAAATGCGGAAATCGCAGTTTTGGATAATTTTTCTAGCAATGTGTTAATTATTTTCCTGGAGAGATCAAGATCTTTAAAGAGGTGAAACAGAGATTTGGCTGGCAGACCACGAGCACCAACTTCCACCGCGTGAAGGTGAACAGTAAAGCCGTTCCGGGTGACGGCATTTGCGAGATCATGGTATTTATATAGTTTGAACTCGTCGTCTTTTGGGATATTTCATTCCTATGGAACAGTTAATTCTACAATAAGAGCCACCTTCCGAGATAGAGAGTAGAGTTATATCTGGACGGAGGGCTGTGCATCCGAGACTTTCGGGGAATTTATACTGCTTAGAGACCGAATTGACCTCCAGAATCCAATCTGAAACTCTCTCGATTATTGAGAATGGTTTTGTAGTGGAATGTTTTCTTGCCTTTAGAGCCCGCACAAACTGTATTGGGGGTTTGGAGGATACTGTCAGACCCTTGGCACGAGCCACTGAGAGGCTAATTACCTTGCGAATAACTGCAAGGACTTTGTAGTGGCGGTAAGTATACCGTCCTTGATCTAAGGCCACCTTGCAGCCAGCTAGAATATGTCTAGCTGTGCAAGGGGTTTTGCTACAAAGAGGACATGAACTATCCTCAGAATAGCTCCAAAGAGCAAGGTTACTAGGGTCTGGGAGTGTATGCTGAAAGGCATTTAAATAAAATTTAAGCATCTCTGGCCTCTAGTCATAGAGCATTACCTTTCTATCTTTATTTTTCAGAAAAACGAATGTTGAAAAAAGGGGTTAAAAATTTGCATCGACAAGATATCAAAAATCCTATCAATAATATTCTCTCGGATATGTTTTTGAGTGCTGACCCATGTCAATTAACAGGTCGAGATTTGAATCCGATTAATCTGTCTCGGATTCTATGTTGACTAAAAAGAGGTTCCTTATCCTTGCTTGATTGTTGATGATTGGAGGAAAATATTCTTTTAGATTAGTCTCCAGTCCTAGTAAATGTTCCTCGATAAGAGCTGAAGTATCGTGCGGCAATCAATAACGTGCCATGCCGATGCTGCGACCCGGTATTTTATTTTCATGTCTCGGTGCCGGGTCACGACCCACCATTTGGGAAACACTGGCATAGTGGTCTTAACCCCCTAGAGCCCCAATCGGCCGATGTCGGCCACAACACGATTCAGCGTGACGGCCCCGTTATCATTTTATTTCAATTTAATTTGTTTTATTTTATTATGTTAATATGTTTTATTTTAATTATGGGCACAGTGGTTTGGCAGTAATTAATGTTTTGGTGAGACATTGTCATAATTCAATTGTTTTACTAATTTTTACAAAAATTTTTTGGGACATCAACTTGTCAATCGGCTGAGGGGCCGAGGCCTGAAGGGTTAATGTGATGGTACTCACTGTAGCTGTGAGAGATGATACAGATGAGGGCCCTATAATATTTTTAGATAGTATGGAAAATACTAACCGACACTGTCTCCCGCTGGTATGGCGATAATCTTGGAGAGCACTTGAGCGACAGCCGTCCGCACTTTGGTAGTGGTTCGCGTCACTCCTGAATTTATATTCGTACCGAGCGTTCGGTTTCTCCCGATTGTTGCCACTTTGTCATCATCCAGATGCGTCATCAACGCTTCTATCACGGTATAAGAGTATTGAGCCTGCCACAAAACAAATGCATCGTTATCAATAATAAAGCAAACTCCTATAATGGTGAAAGAGTCATTTTATTAACCTTTCAGAAGCCAGTCATGCCACGTAAAATTTTCAAAGCCCTCGAAAATTTGTTTGTAGAAGGTGTGTGCAAGCATACTAATATATGACGGCGGATTATTTAATGGCAGGCTTCAATGACAGGCTTTTATCGCAGTGAAGTAAGTAATAGAGCCGATAATTAAATAAATATAGATATAATACGGATAATGCGGAAAACGCCGATCACCGTGCGTGGCCACCCAGGGGTTAAAATCCCCCTAATTGTGGAGCAGCTCTTAAGTTGATTCAATTCTTAATAATACGGCAACCTATTTCTTAAACCAGGACTTTATGAAAATTGGTAGTTTGGCTCATAATGACAAAAAAAAAATGGTTTGAGATTATTTTTAACCAGAAGAGTGTCTCGACAAAGAGGGTAGGTTATAACACAGGATCGCCATAAGTCTGGCGAATGTGTGCATGACCCGGTGCACTCACAGACACTTTACAGATAAAATTAAATTTTAGCTTCGAATTTCAATTCAGAGCTTCAGTTGGGATGACTTTTACAAGTATTTACCTGTGTATCCTAGATTTAATTTATGAATTTTAATTTTTAACAGTAATTAAAAACTGAGGTTTTGTGTGCCGTGCACATCGGGACTTCGTCCATCGGGTGTACACCAGCTTCTGGGTTCACCAATCAGCGAAGCAGTCAGAGAAGACCAGGACGAGGCGGCGTTTTAAGGTACTCTTTTTTCTTATCCCTGACTCTTACCACACTTTGGCTGTTCACCCGCTCACCACACCTTATTATAAATACAGTCCTCTGCCCGACGTTTAAGATATTGATCAATATGCGTGTAACATGTGTGTAAGTGTGTGTCTTTTTATTGTGGGAGCTAACGGGCCCATGATGGGTTGGCCACAAAGACCCATGTGTTCAGGGTCGGTCATACTCACGGGTCAACACCCATCCGACGGCCTCCACGCACGGGGTGCGAACCTGGGTAGGACTCTGGCCCTGGTCAGTTTCGCCTGGGAATCAAACCTCTGGCGTTCCTGGACGGTCTGCGCACCGTGCGGCGCAAGCCAATCGATTGTGCACTCCGACTAACAGTCGGGGGAGTCTGGAAGATGTATTGTTTCCTATAGAGAGGGGGTGGTTGAGTACCTTACGGCGACTGCTCTTGAAATGACCATTGGCCATCCGATCCCGGTTCAGAGGCGGACAAATGACGCCATGGTCCGCGATAGATTCGGTATTCACCGTTTCACCGCTTCGTAAGGGAGAGGACCGCGCAAGCGACCTCGAACTCGGAACCGATCGAGAGTCCGGAGAAATCTGGACACAATTGGTAGTGAGGGCGCGAGTGTCGCCCGCCAGGTAGCATTCCTGGCTATCTCGCGGTAAGGCGTTGGTCTCTTACGGGTTGTGGCGTAGCTAGACGCTGGATTGTTTTGTCCAAATTCTTCTACGCTCACTGCAGGTCGACAGAACGACTAATCGTTAAAACTTTCTGTGGTGACGGGCTCGCCTGTTGTAGTCGACAACTCAAGTTGTCTTTTTATTGTGTGTAAGTATGTGTGTAGCATGTGTGTAAGTGTGTGTGCAAGTGTGTGTCTTTTTATTGCATTCGATCGACAAAATTGAAAATGTAATTTCGTTAATTTTATGGCAACGGCAAATGGTGACTCAAACGGGAATATGACCCGGAACCTTACTATGTAAGATCAGGCGACCTAACCATTATGTCACTGGGTTGTGTGGCCGGGCCATATTTAATCATTTATAACAAGGTGTCAAAGCTAGATGATTGTATTACCTGAATTGAGAACATGATGATGCGGAAGGTGTGAATCGCAAAGTCATTGGGCACCCATAATTCGTGAAGATCGAAATGTCTGTAAATTACATAATAACATTAATAAATGGTAGTTAGCATCATAGGCAAAGAAACGTAATGGGTTCGATAAAAAATGTATAGAATTATGAACAGACAGCCCTATTATGAACGCTATAAAGTTTAAATATTCAAATAAAAAATTAAATGAATGAGGGAGCGTATTACAAATCTGCTCCTTGAAAATCGAGCGATGCCATGTGCTTCGTAGCGCTAGAAGATGACATCGATATAGTGACAAAAAAGCGCGCTAAATGCAAGCAATGCAAGTCAAAATTTGTCAGTTTCTCGAGGCGCACTAAGCAAAGAAGGATCGTGCAGCAATCGAGATGAACCTTTCGGCGGTCGTTATGCGTCTGCGTTGCATTCTTAGTGGATGTGCGGTATTCGCGCTTTATAGCGACAAAGAGACAGCGGATAGCAGAATTTAAGAGAAGTAACGGCGGACGTTAGAGCAAACTATCGAGACTGAAAGCGATCGAAAAACCGGCGGATTATAGTTTTCGGATTATCGAAAGGCATATTATCAATCTTCAACCGTATCAGAAGGGACGCGGGACTTCTTCAAGCTCGGAACTTGGAATGCAATTTTTTGAGACGTTGGCTCGAGCCAATGTGGATCTATGGGGACTTTGATCTTTGATATTTTAGACATTATAAATGATCAAACGTCCGATTCGTCAAATGAAGGGCGGGGTCTTTCCTCACCTGAGAACGGGTCTGAGGACGCTGCGGATGTGTCCGAAGCTGGCGCGGCCGACCAGCTCGCGCAGACAGGCCTCGGCCAGCCGCGGCGGCTCGTCGGCGCTGGCCAGCGCCCCCCCCTCGCTGCCGCGGCCGTCGGCCGGCCGCCGCCCCTCCTCCTCCCCCGTGAAGTGCCACAGCCGCCCCTCCCCGCGCAGAGTCGGGTACGCCGTCTCCGTCGTGTAGCATTCCGCATTCTAAACATAACATACCGCACCATCCATTTAACGCTGTCCTATATGTATACCTACTAATATGTCAAACCCGTCGGGCAGTATTCAACTAGCTTTCGATCCAAGCGCGCACGTTTTAATCCACGATACGCCTCGGCGATTACTAGGATAAACTACCCTCATTTCGACGTTCACAAGAATTATAATAAAATTAAATTGATTCTATTTTGAGTTTGCGTTTTTGAAAATGTCATCATTTAGCTATGCAACAATTTTTGATCGCTCCGGCCGGGAACGCCCGACCCATATTTGACGTTCGAAACGCCTCTTCGTCGTGAGCGGAATTGCGAATGAAAATAGAAAGAAGCGGAAAGAAGAAAGCCGTCTTTCGAAAAACAATCTTTCGGGCCGACAGAGGGCCTATCCGAAGAGAGTCGAGGAGGTCTGCTATAACGAGTGGAAACGCCGGACAAACATTTTGCTCCGAAGCAACTTTGACGACAGATGCAAACCAGAAAGAGGGCTAAACGCTGGCACAATGGGCGGCTCATTGTTAGGTTAGGTTAGGTTAGGCACAAATTTGAAAACTGTCTCAAACCGCTACTTAAGGACAAATTCAGTCCTGAGGGATCGAATGGCCTCGAAGTTCTTAGGAGTTGTAGATGATGGTCATTCCCAGGTCTTGACTATTGTTTTGTTTCGAGATTGTAATGGTGAAACCGTGTTTCTACCATAGTTATGAATCGAGCCGAAAAACAGTCAGGATCCTGTTGTAACAAATGCAACTTCAGTCTATCAGAGTAATGTGAAATCTTCAGTCTATTTTTTTCTGCACGTCCGTAAGCATTCTATGTACCCAGCGTGTGAATACCTTCTTTATCCCTAATAGGTTCACCAAAACAAATTTCTGCACTTTTTTATTAATTTCTGCAGTGACTACCGTCGTAAGGCGAACCCAGCGAGGGTCATCGTTAGTTGAAGTTCCTCCAAGGACACCAACGTGAAGTACTATTGAAATAGACTGGCTATTGAATTATCTGATGTAAATAAAAGACAAAAAGCAATAAAAAGAAAACACCCAAACAGCTTATGGTCGGAAACCTCTAAAACCTATACTGCCTTCGCAAGAGAAAATGCCAAATCAATTCAATAATATGCTTTTGTTCTAAAGCAAGGTATATTTCATCTCGGGGAACTGTTAATTCTACAATAAGGGCCATCTTCTGAAATAAAGAGTAAAAGTTTATATCTGTATAGAAGGCTAAACAATTTACAAACCTGCATATTATACAGCAAAGAAGGAACAATTTTGTCCATATGCTGAGCTTCCCATATGTTCTCTACCAGATCATCGGAAACAGTCTTCCTTACGACTCCCTGAAATGAAGAAATTTCAAATTCTATATATTTTACAGTCGCTGTGAAACTTCCCATAACTGCACTGCTTTCGTCAACTGCGGCCCGCATGCTGCAAATGGCCAAAACTGATATTCTGTGCAGCCCTATCGAAATTTTGAGCAAATTTTTCAACCAATATTTAAACCGGGACTTTAATTAACTCATATAACTCGTCATACAACTCTATATGTGTGTTAAGGGTACTATAAATGATCACAAATATCTGGAGATACACTCGGGAGCAATGAATCCGGGTAACCAACATAAATCTTAATACCTCGGAAACAGTATTTTATAGACTACTACCTGACCCATCCTTCGTTGAATGATGTAGTCAAAATTGGCGACAGCCACTTCGTTGGGCGGTAAACATTTTTACTTGTGATGAAATTATGAGTGTGGTTCGGTTAGTACTGATTGCTATGATTTATTTTCTGACTGCCAAAAGGAGGGTTATATTTTTACTGCATATGTATGTACTAGCTGCGCCTCGCAGTTTCACCCGCGTGGTGATGGAAAATTGTGATAATGATGATAGAAAGTATTTTATATTTTCGTCAATTTTTCAATGTTTTTATATTATTCTGCTATTCGGGACGGAGACAAATCCAACAAATTTAAAATCATGAAAATCATAGTTCACTATTTTGGCGATAATGGCTTACACATAAAATATAGATATAAGCTGTCGCGGGCTTTTTTGTAGGACTATTTAAGATAAACATTTCCATTATACATTATATATTTGTAACTCCAACGGTTTTTGCCGCGCACGCCAGAAAAGCTCGCAGATGGCAGATTTTCTTCCTACTTACTTGACGCTTATCGTTATATTTTGGATAATTCATACTACATTTTTATAAATTATAGCCTATGTGTTATTCTGATGTGTAAGCTATATTATTGTAAAGTTTCATCAAAATCCATTCAGTAGTTTTTGCGTGAAAGAGTAACAAACATACATACATACATTCTTACAAACTTTCGCGTTTATAATAGTAGTGGGATGTATTTGCATGCCAATTTGGCTATATTACCGGGTTTCAAAGGAATGAAATGATTATGATTTAACAAATTATATTTATTTTAATTGTTCAAAACTTCTCTGTATACTATATTAGATGTAATTATTTGGTACCAAAATATATTGTCTTTCAGGAGTTCCAACCCGAGATACGATCGCGGTTCCATACCTATGTTGTATTATCCTTTAACCATTTATGCAGTAAAAAGGAAATTATATGTTGTAAAAGGGAAAAGTCTTTTGCTTTAAACACTTGAGACGATAAATTTACTTATTTTGATAATAATTTATAATTGTTGATAATATGATCAATGAACAATTTAAATTACTTTTTTAACCCCTCATTTTGCGAAGTAAACATTCGGCCGTTCCTTTTATTTTGTTAGTTTGGCGCGTAAAATTGGCGAGAGTCGATGGCCTTGAGGAAAACAATCATAAGTTAAAAACCACTATACGGATCATAAAAAGAATAACTGTAAAATGACCGCATTGAAATTTATAAATATAAAACATTATCTTGCGGCGACCGTGCGTCCCGCAAGGGACGTTACGGAGCCAGCGAGTTAATATAAAAAACTACGTTTTGTGACCTAAATATAAAAGTTATACATATTATGCTGTCGCTGACTTTTTTGTAGGCATTATCAATCTCTACAACTGTCACCAGCCTTTACCTGCGCGTAACGCTAACCAAAGGCATTTGTCGAGACGTACCCCTTTGCCCACATTCCTTGCACCCTCTTCCCGCAATGCCGTGTCGCTCGAGAGAGAGTCTACTGTTGTCTCGGTATACTGTGGCGAAACGGACATATGCGATGGATAGATCGTTACTAGAAATGTAGCTATTAAAGCAGTGAAAGCGGGTATAAGATTCTCTGAATGATTGACGCACAGTTTCCACCAGCGTGCGACACCAGGTTAAGAAAATATCGTCTGTAGTATTTTGCTTGAACATATGCTAAAAAAATATTCAAGTACTGACCTGAAGACCTTTGATGCCGGCCAGTCTAATGCTGTCTCTGATATGCCGATCGGCGTGATTACTGTGGCACATGGCCGAGAATTTGGACACGAAGAAGTCATACCGTCGATGGTAGGACGGTGTGTCCTCCTCAATGTTCGCAAAGCGGACAAACTGGAAAGGACAAAAGAAATGAATACTTTAACTAATTATTATTATGATCTAATTTAACCTCTTCTGTGTTGTGTAACCTATAGGGTACGGCAAACTACTAGTAACGCAAGCGCCATGTACCCTATGATGAACGGCCGGCCGTATTTGCGGGATTTGAATATTAATATGTGATCTATGCAAAGTAAACCGACTATAATCCCTTGCCTGTGAACCAACCAATCTCAACATACTACATTCAATGAATAATATGAAATAAGACATCAGTAATCATATTTCAAAACCTTTCTTAATAATCGAGAAAGCTTTAGATTCTGGAGGTCGATTTAGTCTCTAAGCAGTATAAATTCCCTGAAAGTCTAGGATGCACAGCCCTCCGTCCAGATATAACTCTTTACGCTCTGTTAAATGGGAATCAAATATCCCAAAAGACCACGAGTACAAATTAAATAAATGCCGTCACCCGGAACACCTTCACGGCGTGGAAGTTGGCGCTCGTGGCCTGCCAGCCAAATCTGTTCACCTCTCTAAAGATCTTGGTCTTTCCAGAAAAATAATCAACTCTTTCCTAGAAAAGATGTATCTAAAACCGCGATTTCCGCATCTCAAATTCTATGGCTTTGTAGAGGGAGTGAATGAGTGGTAAGGTGAACGCTCACATGTGGCAAGACAGCTGTCCTAAACCTACCACTTTTATTTATTAGTTGCCCGCCGCTCAAGCACAAGTTGGCCACGCATAAACAAGTGCCATGTTATTGATGATATTAAATTGAACATTTTAAAAGTAGGTACATTTTATTATTTAATTAAATTTTATCATATAATTCACGTAAATGGACCAGAAATGTATAAAAATATAGGCATAAAACTTATTATCCAGTACTTAAAGTTGACAGTCATGGATGTGTTTCATTGGCAAATTTGGCATTGAAACATTATTACAAAGCTGTTTGTTTAATAATACTAAGTATATTTAATGACTAGGCAATAAAGACTTATGGTTGTAAATATTATCAGCTTGATTTAGAGATATATACAAATGTAGCTGCCATGGATTTCACAGACTGGAAACGGTCCTATCATAATATTATTATTACGCTTCTGGGGGATGAGCGGTGGACTCTGGACAAACGACCGACAGTGGTAGGTTTAGGACAGCTGTCTTGCCACGTGTGAGCTGTGGACAGTAAGGTGCACCTTACCCCACTCCCCCTTCGAAACCATAAAATTTGAGATATGGAAATTGATGTTTCATGAGTACAAATTGACTAAATACCATGATCTCGCAAATGCTGTCACCTGGAACGGCTTGACTGTTCACCTTCACATGGTGGATGTTTGTACTTGCGGCCTGCCAGGCAGTTTTGTTTCACCTCTTTAAAGATCTTGGTCTCTCCAGGAAAATAATCAAATTCTTCCTAGGAACATATCTAAAACTGCAATTTCTATCGCTTCAAAGGGGGAGTGAATGGGTGGTGATGTGGACGCTCACATGTGGTAAGACAGCTGTCCCAAACCTACCACTGCCGGTCGTTAGTCCTGGGTCCACCGCTCATCCCCCCTAGAAGTGTACAAACAGTATATTATAGGCCTCACTCCGGTCGGTGAATTCCATGGCAGCTCCGTCTGTATTTATTTATTTATATATTTAATAACATAATTTTTACTCACACTTTGAGTGGCAAGAATTTGGAGCTGCGGATCCAAAGACTCGAGCAGTTTCTGCACCATCTTGAGGTAGCTCTCCACAAAGAGGTTGAGAGTCTGAGCGTGACAAGCTACCAGCAACTGGTCCATGGCCTCCATTGCAATTATGACAAACCTGTGAACATTTTTCGCAATTATGACAATCCTGCCAACTGTTTTAACAGCCTAAGTCATAGTACCATAGTATTACATCCTAACTAAAAACTATATTTGAACAAACAAGGATTTATGAGTTTGATATGCAAACCAGCCACAAGCCTCGGAATGGTGACTCAACACTGAGGTGAATCCAAAAACAAAACGTCAAAAGTCGCCCGAAAACCAAAGTTATATTCTTTGACCGTCAAGCTGTTGTCCACTCCAAATTCTTTCCCGCATTTTTATACGGGTTGATTACATCACAGAAATAATACGGAGATTAGAATGCATCTAACAGTCTCGGATGCACAGCCCTCCATCCAGATATAACTCTTTACTCTCTATCTCGGTGGTGGCCCTTATTGTAGAATTAACTGTTCCATGGGAATCAAATATCCCAAAAGACCACGAGTACAAATTAAATAAATATCACGATCTCGCAAATGCCGTAACCCGGAACGGTTTCACTGTTCACCTTCTAGCGTGGCCTGCCAGCTATATATCTATTTCACCTCTTTAAAGATCTTGGCCTTTCCTGAAAAATAATCAACTCTTTCCTAGAAAAATTATCTTAAACCGCGATTTGCGCATCTCAAATTCTATGGCTTTGAAGGAGGAGTGAATGGGTGGTAATGTGAACGATCACATGTGGCAAGACAGCTGTCCTAAACCTATCACAGCCGGTCGTTAGTCCGGAATCCACTGCTCACCCCGTAAAAAATAGTATTATGATGGGCCCGACTCCAGTCGGTGAATTCCATGGCAGCTCCGTTTGTATTTTATTTTATTGTCTATTTAAAAATTAAAAAACCTAATTATTATGCATTGCAACTGTATACCAAATAAAAATTGTCGTCTTTATGTAAATAATATTAAAAATAATAAGAGCTATCATTTCAAAGTTAGTTTGTTATTATTTATTATTTTATTTTGAGATAGGTTACAGTATAGCAGTATTTAGAACGCCATCAATGTCAGGGCAAGACATGCATGCATTTCCTGTTTTTTTCCAAGGGACAAACACTACCTAAATGATTAAGAAACACTTTATTTATTTATTTATTTAAAAATTAATTACTATAAAGCATTGATTTTGCTTACAAAAATAACAGGAACCGAATGGCAAAACCTTAACCTTTTGCTTATTTGATTCTGTCACCCAACTGAGACTATCGCGTTCTAGGGTGGACAGGACTCTAATATTACAAGAAATTGTGTAAAAGTTTTAGTAAGATGCTAATAAAAGAAAATTGCCCTAAAATAAAGTCCTCAAAAAAAATAAAATACGTGTGGCACTCGGGGACTGCCGCGGTAAAGCTATTGCATAGCATTTTTAACAACTTATGCATTTATAATTATTTATTTATTTTATTTTTTCTGATATCAGATAACTGCGCTCTATCGGAAAACGTTGAAATTATTCCGAATCATTTGCGGCTGCGGTAGCAAATGATTCGGAATAATTTAAACGTCTTCCGATAGAGCGCCACGCAAGAATTTTTTATTCAATATAGCAAAAAAACCGGATTATTCGAAAAAAATCGTAGATAAAAAGATAGATAATTAAATTATCTTTAAAAAGGTGCAGGTTTCATAATAATACGCCAGATAGTATTTGCGTAGTAGTCGTTTTTGTGTTCGGTTAAACCTAATTTCACAAATTAATTACACTATGTAATAGTAAAAAAATCTAAAAGATTCAAAGCTAAGAATATTAGGAAAATGTTCTTGTTTAACATATATTTTTTTCGAATCGTAAGCTGTACTCGTTTAGACGTAATTACCAGTTTAAAATCATTAATTTTCGTTAAGAAATTTCTTCATTCGGTCGCTGCACTGGCCTAGGCCCGCGATAAAAGCTATGCAATAGCTTAAAAACAAAAATAACGTAATAAATAAAGCGTAATTCCATTATATAATTGGCATTAAATGGTACATAACATTAGAATAAATAGAAAATGACGAACAGAATAGTCTTAAAAAACTACAATAAAGAGAGAAATAAAGTTATAAGTAAGAAAAGAAAGGAAGTAATAAATATTTAATATATGTTAACCCTTCGAGTAGCGGCATAATTTCATGGCAGACCGCGGCAATTTATTGGTATTTCTTGCAATATCGCCGCGCTCGACAAAAAGTACTATAACTATGGAACTAAATAGCAATCATAAAAAGAATAACTGTGCAAAGAATGCATTGAAATTTCGTATATAGAATATTGAAATCTCAATTTGTAAACCAGTTAGATAATTATGAAAAAATATGAGAAAGTCGAAAAAGTGAAAAATACTCGGCATTTCTAACTTGTACTTGTGTTACGGAAAAATACGGAACCCTATTTAGAAATTGTAAATATTATCGTGATCTTTATTAGATTATCTATCAAAGATAATATTTCGTTTTGCTTATTTATGTACAAAAATATTTTGATATTAGCCTATAAAAACCAATAAAAATTTTGATGATTTCTCGAAGAAAAAAAATGATGATGTTTGACAATGGAATTTTACCAGAAATGTCCGCGAAATGATGCGCAAAATTATTCTAGCGGTCGTCTATGTATCTATGGTAATAATGAGATATTTGGTATGGATTTTAGGACGCGTTCTTTTAGAACTAGGACCAATAACTAAGAGGGGCGGAGCCTACTCGTGTTTTTCCTTGTGTGCCAGCATTGGGGTGGCTCTTGCGTGCTATTCGCCCACCTTTAACGCTCGCTGGAGAAAGAGTGATAGAGAACACGGCTTAGCGTTTCCCTGAAGCTTAGGGTCCACTACAGCACTACAAGCGGACTGACCCGGGCCGAATGTTGTGCACACATGTGCAAGTGCATTTGCGTCCGTCCGTGAATGAAAGCATTTGCGTCCGTTTCTGACAGAATAGTCGGTCAGAAACGCTGCTGCATTGTGAAATTTATAAAATGTCTCAGCTGTTGTATTTCAGTGTTTCTGCAGGTAAATAGTAATTTTGTGATACTTTGAATAGCGTCTAGGGTCCACTGCAACACGATCGAAAACCTCTGGGCCATTTGCAAAAAACGGCTCACCAAGATGGATTGTATAACGAAAACCAAGATGATCAGTAGTTAAAGTCTGGTTACTTGATGATGAACTGAAAGGAAGCTGTCAAAACATGGTAAATTCTATGCCTACAAAAGTGAAAGGTGTTATCAGCGCAAAAGGAGGACACATTCTATATTAAAACTAACAATGTTTACCTACCAGTACTGTTTTTGTATGTTTATGTCCAATAAAGCACTTTTCGAAGAAAAATACTCTTTGTCCCAATTAATTCGCACGGTACTGTAATTAGGTAGTTACCCATTGCGTTTCCGGTAAATATCGCGGCTGGCCCTCTGGAAGAGATACTCTCCGATGCGGTCCAGCTTCTCGGGGCTGGACAAGGAATAGAAGGTGAGCTTCTCCATGTTGGCCTTGACGAGGCCATCCTGCGGCGAGGCCGGAAAGATGTTGTCCACCAGCCGCTTGTAGCGCGGCCGCAGCGCCGAACAGCAACCACAGCAACCTGTACACAATAACAAAAACTCATCATTATGACGAAATATAAAATCATGAAATGATCAAATATGATGAAAAATAAATTAGTTCATGTTAACCCTTGGAGTAAATGGGTATTTTCATGGATGAATCTGTCTCTTTTGCAGTATTTTCGGCGACATCGACCTTAAAGTACTATAACTACGAAACTACTACACCAATCATAAAAAGAACAACTGCACAATGATTGCATTGAAATTTCGAATATAGAATATTGAAATATCATTTTGTAAAACAATTAGATAATTATGAATAAATATGAGAACGTCAAAGAAGTGAAAAAAACGCGGAACCAGATCTGGTCGTATCATACTCAACGGATAATTGTTTCAGAACCAGATTTGGTCGTATCATACTCAAGGGGTTAAAGAGACAGAGCAGTACGTCAGAGCAGAATGCGAAATGAACGGTTGTCACTTTTCCGCGTTAAAACTACCCACTGAAGATAAAGCAGCTAAATCTAATACAGCACGAAATGTGTTCAAACTTATTCGGACGTCTATAAGTTCGACAGGTAGTTTTGGTGATGGAAAATCGACGATAGTTCATTTCACATTCTGTTCTAATGTATCGCTCTGTCTCGTTCGGTTGAACTAAGTTTCTATTTTAGTTCACGAAGAAACGCAATCGGGCCCTTTATCAATGTTATTATAGATGGCCAAATAAATTGCTATTAGTTTGGCCGTCAATGCTGTCAGCGCCACATGCATTTCGCCGGCACAGAAATTTAGTTTTATTAAACTACTCCACAAACATTATATTGGTGGTAATGTTAGTGGCCCGTACTTGGGAACCATTGGCAGTTAGCAAAACAGTGTTTGTATACAAACATTATTTAGCTCGAAATGGACTACAATTGCTTCACCTTTATTGCTCATTTTATGTGGTTAACCACAAAGTTTAATCATATAAAATATAGGATTATAATTACTGGTCAGACTTTCCGTGCGGTCTGTTAAAAATATTCCAACTATACAACAAACGCTACCTATAAATATACACAGATTAAAAGAAAGGAATCGAATGGAAGGAAAATGAGAGCTGTTATACCGACCTCATGAATAGTGAATAATAATAATATTATATCATTGAAGAGATATTACTTTTAGCAAGGGACGTCAAAGATTATAAATAATATTACTAGTGTAAAGATTACTTATTTGTTTCTACTCTTTATTGTGAAATTTCACAATGGGCGGGTTTAATATTACCTACTATTATTGTTGCTAAACAACAATACGCGTCCGATAATATGTTCGCCCCTTTAAAGGTATCTGTGTAATGAATGTCTACTGAACCGTGCAAATTATCGGACGTAAGTCGCGGACGTGACCTTGAGGCTTCGGACGTCCGATAGAGATCCGCAAGCCGCGTCCCAAACGACTGTGCATACTATCAGTCGCATCCATAAGCCGTGGCTGACGGACACGTCCGATAATATGTTCGCCCCTTTACGTGTTTAAAACACTAATGAATACTGACAACGAAAACAAAATAAAAATGACGTACAACATAGTCGAGCGATTCCTCGTAAAACATAAACGAAAAGGGTTGCCAACTTGGGAGAACAAAATAAAAATGACGTACCATACAATCGAGGGAATCCCCGTAAAACGTAAACAAAAAGGGTTGCCAACTGGAAGATTCAAATTCTCTAGTTTTTATTTGAATAAAAAAAAATAATTACATAACACTTTGTTCGAATCCCCCTCCTGCCCCTGTAATGCAACGTAACATTTTACAAGACCCCCCCCCTTCCCCCCAAATTGCATTACGTAATCCTTGAACGCCCCCAAAGATAAAAAACTGTTAACAGGATATGCCAAAAACTGTTGTCAGTGATTTTTTAATGTCACGTAACTAGGCTATAGCCTGTTCTAAGGCGGACCTTTAATTTGTAAATAAATACCATTTAAATTTTAAATAGTTTTGTCCGTTTTTTATTTTCTAGTATTATCATTTTTATAATTAGATTTTTGAACCTAATGTTATAAAAGAGTATTTTTTGCTTTTTGACAAAAATATTACAAACAACAAATCTCTGAAATAAAGCGATCAACAAAAAAAGAGTATAAATTATTCTAAATAAGGCAAGGCATCGATTGGTAAAATATGTCTATATCATGGTATATATTCTATGTATTATTGTATGTAATTTATAATAATTATATTCTGGCAATACTTACATACAAAATAAACACCGGAGCTCAAAACGAAGCAAGCCCTGTGTATCACCTTGACAATATCAAAGCGCGGCTGCTCCATGATCGATAATCAGATTAATTTACAAACATACTGGAAATGCAGAACTCCTAATCTACCGCACTATCAAGAGTAGTTTTGCGTCATATCTGTGTCATTGGTGAAAAAAAACGAGAGTGCACCGCCAGCACTGATAACACGAGCCCAACTGAAAAAGGCACCCGTATCAACACAACCTATGACATGTTTGGCAAACAGTAGGGTGACCAATGAATGGACAGTGACCAGATGAGCTACCCATTATCGGACACTAGCCATCATGGGAGCAATATTTACTTGACGGACGGCGGTACGGATATAATAAATAAATACAAATGGAGTTGCTATGCAAATCATCGTCATCATCATCATTAGCGCTATAACTTATTAGGAGTCTTGTTTGATTGTTTCTACGCTTTATTGTAAAATTTCATGATGGGCGATTTTATTATCATACAACAATCCATTACTACCAACCCTACTACGAAGCGTTTATATGTATGTGTCCATATAACATGTGTGTCTTGTTATTGCATTCGATCGACCGAATTTAAAATGCAATTCTGTTAATTTTAACCCAATGGAAAATGGTGACACAACCGGGAATCGAACCTGGAACCTTAAAATGTAAGATCAGGCGACTTAACCACTATGCCACTGGACCATCGGAGTCTTTCCGCTGAAGTCTTCACTTTGTCAAGAATTTTCTTCCATTTTATCCTATCATGGGCTTTTTTTTCCAGTCGTCAAGTACATTTAGGATTTTAACCACAGAATCAAGAAGTATTGGTCATCATCAGTAAAAGCAGTATTGGACTACGATGCCCTTCAGCCTTTCAACAAAGAATGCGTTTCAACGGTTCTTCGTTTACCATCTCTTCCACATGCCGTAACCACCTGAGCCGTCTGAATTTTAGGATTCTTACAACACAGGTTGTACAGTTCTTTATTTGTTCGTCTTCTCCACACACCACTGAAGATCCTGGGGAGTTTTAGTTTGTCTGGGCTTTTTCCCGCACTTGAGCTCTTGATTGGGCCGTTGTGCGTGGCTCATGTTTCTATTTATGTTATGTTACTCCAGCCAAGCCGAGGTACTTGCCATATTGGAATGCATAAAACTACAAAGTCGACTTGAGGTAAAAAACAGACAAATCCTCATCTGCTCTGACAGCAGAGCAGCACTGGACGCTCTGGCTAAAGCCACCACAGAATCTTCTGTGGTCTGGGACTGCATGCAGGAGCTCAACAAATTGGGAAAATCCAACAAAATCACCCTAATATGGATACCGGGTCACCAAGGCATACCCGGAAACGAAGAGGCCGACAGACTGGCAAAACTGGGCACACTGGATTGCCCAGTGGAGCCAGCTGTAGGGGTCCCCTTCGCTACAGGTAAGAAAATCATCAGGGACTGCTTGGAGCAGGAACATCGGGCTTCCTGGAAACAGAGTCAGGGATGTCGCCAGGCAAAAGCCATGATGGAGCAACCACTACAGAAGAAAACCAAGGCCCTACTTGACATGAGCAAGAAGAACCTTAGAACCACTATCGGTCTCCTCACCGGACACACGACCCTTAGAGCTCATCTATTCAACCTTGGCTTGACTGAGAGTAAGGATTGCCGAATATGTGGCACATTGTTGGCCGCTGTCCGAATATGTGGCACATACACACTGTTGGCCGCTGTCCAGGGCTCGCCGCCAAAAGACACAGTTTACTGGGACGAGCCTTTCTCGAACCCAGCGATCTGCCCAACTTGAAGGTCAGTGACCTACTTGGACTGGTAAGAAGTACCGGGCTACTAGCTGACCATTGACCTAACCACACAGTGGGTAGTTACAAAAGACCTTACAGATCTAGGTGACATCAAGGGCTGGAAACAAGCCCCCCACTCCATCTACTACTACTACTCCAGCCAATCCAGGCTGTCCCAGAAGGTTAGCAGCCTGTTTGGGTTGCTACAGGCCTCTGGGACAGATGCTGGAGATTGTAGACAGATGCTGGAGACTGGAGAGCATATGCTGTGGCGTTTCTTCTTCCTCCATGCATCCTCTGCATAGAGGGCTGTCTATCACACCTATGGTAAACAGGTGTTTGTTTAGGGGACAATGGCCTGTCATAGTACCTATGACTTTACGGATTTTGTCCCTTTTTAATCTGGTGAGGTTGCGGGCAAGTTTTTTAGACGCTTCCGGAACCGCGTTCTTTGTTTGCCTGCATCCTGCTTTTTGTTCCATTCTGTAAGGTGGGTTTCATCGGTGTTCCTGCGTAGCCATGTTTTTATTTGGGCCTAGGCTGTGGGCCTTAAGGGTTCCGGTCCATATACTATTTTCTTTGATCTCCTTCTGGCAGATCCTGGGGAGTGTTTTGCGTTCAGACATGTAATGCATTTTCATCCGCTTTGGTGAGTTCATGTTTTTGAAGCGTAAGTTAAGACTGGTCAGATGAGTGTCTTGTAGAGAGTTGCCTTTGACCTCCAGGATAGCAAACGGGATTTCATTTGAGACTGGAGTCCGAAGTAACACTTATTTGCCGGCATTAGATGTAATTTCACCTCTTCACTGGTGTTATCGTCGCTGGTGATTAATGAGCCGAGGTATGTGAATTTCCTAGCAGATTTATAGGTATAGGGGCCAACAACGAAAGGTGGAGCTGGGTTCACTCTTTCAACAAAGTGCATCCATGTATTTGGTTCTTTCCTGCCCGCGCATCAACGCAACGTGACAATGAATTCGATGTCATCATCGATCCGACGATTCTGTTTCAGAATAACCAACTAATCCCGGAACTCGATATTTCCCAGGTGATTCCCACCCCGATATTGTGTTCTGATTGGCCGGGGACGGCTGTTTAGCAGTGAGCGGCGTATGCTCAATTCGAGGACCTGACTCTGAGCGTGCTTAGTGCTATGTGCTAAGAGCAATTCGGATCGCGTCCTTTATTTATTAAATCGAATATCCTTATTTCTCGGTGCTACATTAAATTTTCAATCATCTCGGGTGGGAATAGTCGGTAATTATTACTGAATGGGGATTTTTACTGCTATTTCCCAGCTATTTCCTGGAGCAACGACATGCAGACGACACCTCATGTGCTGTTGTTTATCCTAACCTTACTTCTGACGATTAAAGAACTGCCAAATCATAATAATCATAATCATTTTTATTTCTCAAAAAAGACTAGGTATCTACAACAATCAAATAGGTAGATACATAATCTGTTGAAATCGTCAAAAAATACATATTACCGTTGATTAAACTCATAATCAATGATGTTAGATAAAAGTTATAAATGTCAAAGGGAATAACATAGTTAAAAAAATAATAATGGTAATAAAGTCAAATTAAAAGATACAACAAAACAAATAAAATACAAAAAAAATATAAGGAAATGTGTTGCCATAAATCACCCACTTATTAAATGGCAACAAAATTTGGCAATAATGTTTTTTTAAAAAAAGTCAACTTAAAAGCTAAACAGCCTGAAGTGTATATATAAAAAACATCAATATTATAAAATAGCATTTCATGCCCTAAACCAGTGAATCCCAAAGTGGTCTATATAGACCCCTCGATTTCGAATTTCAGGGGGTCCATGTCAAAGAGAAACAAATGGGTGGGCATAAGATGTAAATGGGGGTTTACGTAAGCGGATCCCATTTAGGAAGGTCATCATAAACATTTAGTTGATCAGTAAATGTCTTATTACACCTAAAACAGTTTGTGTATACAACATAGTATTTCAAAGTTATATTAATCGCAATAAACAAACGAGCATGTTTCGTGTCATGGAAGGAAATCAACACTCAACTCAAATTGCATCTCTAGTCGATGGAGGAGGCCAGCGTACATGACCAACGAGGGTAGGTGCGAATGAGATATGTGAAAAAATTGCACTTCAATTGGTATTTGTGCGAGAGATAGTGCTAAATGTGCAGTTATGTGCGGCTTTCTCAGCTGCTTCATACTTCAAAGTCGTGGACGCTTAGAAATGAACAACTAAAAATTGTACATGTTTTTAATTTTTTACAACTGTGCACTTTACCAAAAACCATATGTAATTGACCAGTACTGTGCCAGCTGACAAAAACACATTTAAAGGTTTAGGAAAATTCAATAATTTTTAGTCAAACGGAAAACAGCAAGTGGTCTACGTGACAAAATAGTTTGGGTACCTATGCCCTAAACTGTGTAAATCTAATATACATACAATTAATAGCTATACTACAAACAATTGAGCACAGCTGTAGAACTCGTCCGACTTATAAAAATCGCTTTCAGAATTTGATAGTCCTTTAATCTACAACTACCAGTACTGTTATGTCCAATAAAGCACGTTTCGAAAAAAAATACTCTTTGTTCCAATTATTTCGTACGGTACTGTATCTCATTTTCACAAAATAATTGACATTGATCATTTTCCCCTGTAACCCTTCAATTCTATATTCCATAAAAAGTAAATACACAACTGTGTATAAAATTTGTATCTGTATGTGTACTATGCATGTATGTAGCGGCCAAATTAGCCCATGCGATCTGTAAGTGGACTCTAATGATCTTTATGCAAGCTTCTATGTGTCTGAACGCATATCAAAGCAAAAGCGAAAACCTGGAAACCTTTCGCTTTGAAAGGTTTCCAGGTTTCCTCATAATTCCATCATTATTCCATCATATTTATGGTTCCATCATAATTATGACAAAAAACCAGAGAAATCATAAAAACTGAATAATAATATAAAAAAATAATAATAATGTTCAAAATACAGAGGAAACTGATTTTTGTTACAACTCATCTATATATATAAAACAAAGTCGGGTTTGTTCAAACACTTATAACTCGAGAACGGCTGGACTAATTTTCATGGTTTTTGATTTGTTGTATTTGTCTCCGTCCCGAATAGCAGAATAACTAGTAAAAACATTGGAAAATTAATGAAAAAATAAAATAAAAGAAAAATCATTTTCCTATACATGTTTCCAAAAAAATTAAATAAAAGAAAATTTTCCAAAAAAAATTAAATAAAAGAAAAAACATTTTCCGAAAAAAATAAATAAAAGAAAAAAAACATTTTATTTTATTTTTATTTTATTTTTCTTAATTTTCCCATACATTGATTTTTTTCAGTTGTTTTTTCCCATACATATTTATTTTATATATCTTATATCTTCTATCTATCTATCTATCTATCTATCCTACTACTATTATAAACGCGAAAGTTTGTAAGAATGTATGTATGGATGTTTGTTACTCTTTCATGCAAAAACTACTAAATGGATTTTGATGAAACTTTACAATAATATAGTTTACACATCAGAATAACACATAGGCTATAATTTATAAAGATATATAGTTTTCTATCATCATTATCACAATTTTCCATCACCACGAGGGTGAAACCGCGGGGCTCAGCTAGTATATATATAAAACAAAGTCGGGTTTGTTCGAACACTTATAACTCGAGAACGGCTGGACCGATTTTCATGGTTTTTGATTTGTTATATTTATCTCCGTCCCGAATAGCAGAATAACTATTAAAAACATTGGAAAATTACCGATAAAATAAAATAAAAGAAAAACATTTTCCCATACATAATGTTCATGGGTTTCGTAATTGTCAAACATTTAGTGTTCATTCCGTCGATAAGGTAAACTCTCCCCTCAAATTAAAGAAAGTATTTAAATAAAGGTTTCGAATCAACACAATATTCCGACCACAATTATTACATAGTTTAATTCAATCATGTCATGCTGACACGCGATTGATATACTTAATTTTTGTACTTTTATATTTCATTTTGTGCTATTATCTTATTAAAGTAGTGAACTTATTATTTATTTTGTATTCATTGTATTACTTTCATAAAATCATGAATTAAGTTCAGCTAATCTGTAACACGACATTCATTGACTGGTAGGCGGTACGAAGTTCGCCTAGTATAACATAAACGCTAGAGCTCAAAATGAAGCAAGCCCTATGTAAGACTCACAATGATAAGATCAAACCACGGTTGATCTATAATGATTGATTTATTATCAGATGAATTCAAAAACATGGAAGGAAATGCCGTTCTCCTAATCTACAGCTCTATCAAGAGCAGACACGTCATATCAGTACAGATGACTAAAATATAATATTGTACGTAGTGGAACGGATCTGACTGATATGCAACCTAAGAATAAACAACTTTGTTTTTAGTATATTTTTGTCGACTGCTAAATGTATGCTTCTTCAATTGCTCTATGCTTTTGCAATAAACTCTTAATTATAATGGGATCTTCTTGTATCTGATTTAGCTAATATATTTAGCACTGCAGCTATTGCTGTAAGTAAAAGGCACCTAATGATTCTGTCGCTTGGGCCTGGTGACCTGTTTGTTACCTTACAGTCGGCTCAACTCACGGTTGAACACCCATTCGGTAGTCTCCTTGAAGAGGGACACTAGTCGTGGACAGATGAGATCGGAGATTCCAATCTGTGGGAACACACTGGGCAATGCTGGGCGGCTTGTGTATCGTTCGGCATTAACCAATCGACTGTGGACTCGGACGAATATCCGGGGGAGTATGGAAAAGTACACTTCCTAAGCAGCGGGAGTTGTTGTTGACCTGATATCAGCAACCTCTGAAACGATCCTTAGGCGACCCGATCCTGTGTGAGCTTGACGGGCAAAGGGCACCACGATCTGCGATAAATTTGAGCTGAATTACCGTTAATATCAGATAGCGCGCAAGCGGCTTATCTGGAACCAAACTGGAGGATGGAGAAATCCATCCAAATCTGGTTGTAGAGGAGCGAGGTTGGCCCGTTGGTTTCTCTTCCCAGTGCCTCGTGGTAAGGCGTTGGACTGTTACAGGTTATCTATCGGACTAGTTACACAGTGGATTGTCTTTGTCCTCTAAAGGTGCGATTCCGATCCACGTGGCAGACGGCGATGACAGACGACACTACCTAACAGTATCAATTTGTATGGGACCGATTCCGAAACCGACTGAAATGGCAGTAGCCGCAGGTGACATAATGGACTCATGCAGTCTGACATAATGGACGTGTTGACAGACGAAGAAATCGAAAATTTGATTTGATGGGTTCTTCAACATCATCTACTTAAGAGCTGGTACCGCCATTACAAGTTTTTCTGATGACAGTCTGCTGATATATGTCAATTTGACATATGCACGAAATGCCTTATTTCGTTCGATAGATTATTCAGAAGCAGAAATCACCCTCTTTGGGTGGAGCCATCAAACAAAAAAAAGAAAAAAAGAATTATTCAGAACCAAATGATTTGACACATCAAGCAGAAAATTCCTTCTACTTCTGAGTATTTTAATTAGTAGTTTAAAATATCCTAGTCTAATAATATAGTCTATCATATTTAATTACAAAAATCTAATTTTAATTAGCTTACCTTACTGTTAAGAATATTTTTTCTTCTGGGGATATTGTGTTCCGCAATGTTTTTGCAGCAAGATCATTAAAGATTAAAGAGATAACAAAATTAAACTGGTTTTTGTTTAAACGGCAGTAACTTCTCAAGATATTTTCACTAACTTTCAAGTGTCTGTTTATTAAAGTTTCACAAGAGAATTTTTCTAGTCTATATAAGTAAAATGGCAGTATAGATTTTCTACTCAGGAAATAATACAATAGCAAACCATCATCATCATCTTCTTCTTGCAATAACACTTGGAGCATTTTAGTATTCATAATTTTATAAGACACAACCAAAAGCTAGTAATGCTGCTACGCAACTGCAGTACCGTCGGTTTCGGAATCTATACGACGGCATCCGCCGCCGTCGTCGGCATAACCTTAAGTCTTTCTAGTTCACTCCATGAGAGACAGAACGACCTGATGCCGTTATCACTCCCTGGGGTGATGGTTTTGCCCGTTGTGTTTGGAAGGAGTTAGAGTTGTAAGAAAAATCAGGTAACTGACTAACAACGGCCCAATTAGTTTATATCAGCTACTTTCATAGCTACAAATATTCGAACAGAACATGCAAGAGCTATTTGACGGTGAAAGATGTCCAGAAGCGCATTTTTTAAATGAAAAAGGTATATATAAACATCAACCTATACCTGAAGATCAGACTTCAATAATGATATGTATTCTCAATATTTATTATACAGGATAGAAAACTGGACACCTACAGATACAGATGCTGTTAAGAAGGCTTGAAGTTTTCGAAATGTGGGTCTACGAGTCAAGAATAGAGATGTTTTAAGACGTTTGAGCAAGAACATAGAAATATCTAGGACAATAAAAACCTGCAAGCTCGAATACTTTGCTCATGTCATCCAACAATGCTCATATATCGAAAGATACATTATGCATCAATTTATCAAAAAATTTGTGTTATTAAATTAATTTACTATAGAACTACATTATATTTTACAAAATAGCCAAAAGAAGAGGTCCGGGACAAATTGATTGTTCTATTGAAGTTTTTCTGTCATTTAGCATATTCCTTTAGGTGGTTTTGTATAAACAATAAATAAACCATATATCTTATTAGGATATATGGTTATTTACCATATATTTTGACGTTCAGCAACACTGATGGGGAACTTTCAGTAACTGAAGACATCAAATCTTCCGTAGCGTCTCTTTTTAAAAACATAACCCAAGTAGCACAAATTGGCTATATAGAGGCAACGTTTTCGCACGGCAACGTTTTCGCTACAGCTTTTAGTCACAAGAACTAGTAATATAGCAGTCATATAAAAGTCTATATAACGTCTATACCACCGGATTAGGCACATTATATAGGGATTTTAGCTGAATAGTGGTTGAATAGCGGTCATACCAGCTACCTTGGGTGGTATAAGAAAGCTGAATAAGCGCCTATAAAGCAGTTATAGCGCATGCTGGGCATCCTTATATAGCCAGCAGCTGTAAAAGTGTCTCAAATTGATACTTTATTACAACTTCTAGTCAGGTAATGCCTTGAAATGATATAGAATGGAAACAAGTGGAAGCTGCATGATCATTTTCCATTGCAGACATAACATTCCTAATGGCTACTAATATATTTTATTGACTATAAAATGATTGTATTGTAGTTTAATACACCAAATTCTCTCGCGGACATCATGTCATCGACAATATTAAATAACATGTCTAACAATATTTTAACGCGCCTTCAAAAAATTAATATTTTAACTCAATTTTATTTCATAATTATGATTTAAAGAATTTTTGTAAATTAATTTTATTTTTCGCAGTAAAAAAGAACACTTGCTGGGTATTGTTCACACACTTTTAAATAGGGTTTACCTATAATACGTGAATTTTATGACTTAAAATGCCTTAAAAAATATAATACAAAAATTTTAGGTCATAAAGAATTGCAAAAAAATGGCCGCTTTGCTTATATGGCATCTGCAACTATAACTATTATAAAACTATAAGCTGCGTAAGTGAGGGTCTAGTGACAACTATACAGCTTTAACTCTTTGTAAATCAATTACTGCACTTCAATATAACTATAAGCTGTATAAAGGTAGATCTTGTAACCAATATACAGCTTTTGGTGGAGTAAGGGTAATGTAGTAGCTTTAGTTTTGTTTGTTCTATAATGGTTATTTATTCAACAACTATGTATACAGCTGTCAATTATAAAATGGTTATAAATTAGTATGCTTTATAGCGATTATACCACCCTTATTCGACTAAAAGGCTTATACAGCTAAAACGCTGTATAACATAGCTGATTAAGATAGCCAATATCGAGAAGCCATTACTTGCTCGTTATATAAGAAAAACTGAGTAAATCTTTATACAACAAAATTATATGACAAAAAGGTAATATAAGCCAAATTGCTTTAACCCCTAGAGCCCCGATTGGCCGATATCGGCCACAAAACGATTAAGCGTGACGGCCCCGTTTTAATTTAATTTGTTTTATTTTATTATGTTGATATGTTTTATTTTAATAATGGGTACAGAGGTTTGGCAGTAATTAATGTTCTGGTGAGACAGTGTCATAATTCAATTTTTTTACTAATTTTTACTAAAATTTTTTGGGACATCAACTTGTCAATCGGCTGAGGGGCCGAGGCCTGAAGGGTTAAATGACACCTTTACATAGCTGAGAGTTAATCTGAACGCCTGTACATTACTTTTAATCAGCTTAAAGCTATATCCGGCACTTCTTATATGGAATTTGTGCTTGTTGGGAAATATTTACCGAACTGACAGTTGTCTCGTAGAAATATATGTCACCCTAGTTATCTGTTAATGGGTAAACAGATGGCATTGTTTAACTGTTTGATGCACTAATTAGAAGATATAAACAAATAGAAAGAAATCTGTCAACGTAAACATGCATTTGATTTCCTGGACTTGCGAGGAGCTTTCTTATTCGATAAATGTTACAGTATCAAATATTTTTCGTCACAGAGAAATGTATTTTTTTCTCATTTCCTTCAGAGAGTAAGAATATGAAATTACATTTAGAAATCCAAATTTCGGAACATTATTCATCATCAAGCAAAGTAATCACGATTCAGAGTAATATGTGATTTTTTGCCACAGTAAATTGTCAACTGTATGATAATTAGTACACTACAATGCATTCATTAACAAGTGGTGGTTTGCATCGCGACAACATAACAAAGTGATCAGGAGACTGCGATAAAGAATAAGACCGTTTTGATTACAAATGGATCTTTCTGCTCTTCTTCTTTTTCAGGTGCTTTCTTCTCTTTGGAGGTTGGCTACAGCCGTCGGATCTACCAGATCTACAATTTTTCTGATCTGGGGCAAAAACTTGACATTGGCGGCACCTCCTCTTCCGCATGTGAGATTAATGATTTTAATAACCAACAAAATAAATATACTGGGTGACTTTTTGTGACCAAGGAATAGGAACCCTTACATAAATGTGCACTTTTTATTACATACTTGATGTTGCCTGCGGCTTCGCTTCGGGTAAAGTTTTGATTCGATTTGTTAATTTAACCCCTCCAATGTCTAACGACCCGCTCGGGACGATCGCCTATCTAAGGCAAAATGTCTAATGGGCAGTTAAAAAAAATCATATTCAATGCGATCATTTAAATAAATAAAATAAAATTCGTTCAAAATACAGTTCTTCTTTTTATGATCCGTATAGTGGTTTAAATAACTTATGGTCGTTTTTCTCAAGGCCGTCGATTCACGCCGATTTCACGCTCGACGGTTTCACGTTCGAAACGGTATGGGCGAGGTTTTACTTCGTAAATTAAAGGGTTAAGCAGGGAGGCATTCATTTGCCTTTTTAGACCTTTAGATATATAGTGCATGACGTCCCCCCTCAGATGCATGCTACGTATCTCATAGACGTATGCAACTTGTTCCTCGCCACGCGTTACTAATTTCATGATATCACTATAACTATACCACCTAAACACTTACAGTAAATGGCTAATTTTATCTCTATTTAACACCCGTGATAATGGATTAATTTATTTTGATAAGGATTCGTATTTTATTGCTAATGTTTTCAACACTGCCTACTTATTTTTCTTACTTTTTTGAGACATAAAAGCAGTTATTGAAGCTTAAATATAAAAGTTGGATATATGCTGTCATTAACTTTTTTATAGATCTCTTTAAGGCTGATGTTTTTGTCATATATTGTTTTGACATATATCAAACCGTATCTTTAGCGCATGCCGATAAAGCAACTCACCAGCTAATTTTTCTCTGACTTGATTTACAAATATCGTGATTTCATATTGAAAACCAATATTTATCACAATAAAATATAGCCTATAGCACTCGTCAATAACGGAGCTATCCATCAGTGAAAGAATTTTTGAAATCGGATATGTAGTTTTGGAGATTAACCCCTAATACAAACTTTTTCTTAATATTAGTATAGATTTGCTAATAACTATTCAATACAGAATACATACAACCAGTGTAAACAACGCACAAGCGAGACTGTACATATATCTTCAATCCTTAGATCCAGCTTTCTGCTCCGTAAAAGAATCTATTACCACATCAACTATTAATTACAGTGACACATTTGAATTAATTGTTAACAAAGAAAAGTAATGCTATTCACTTGCACATCTAATCAGTCACATAAATACCGATTGTCATTTGACTAATCGGCCGTTCGGGTTTATTTTATATAAATAAATATCGATAGTCATAAATATCGATCATGGCACAGCTCTCTCCGCAACGTCCCCGTGCCAACGGTCTTACGCTCGAGAGTTGGCGCTGGGAAGAGCGCATATATTGGATATAATTTAGTATAGTGACGCATGCCGCTTATGTGCTGCTTTGCAAGCAAGACAAAAATCGCCTTTTGACTGAGTATTCGTAATGTTTATTTAATTGATAATTACATCGTGTTATTTTATTTAGATGTGTTATTTAATAGCTTACAGAATTATATTTTCGATGTTCTATATGGTGAAATCGGAGACTGTCGCGGTTGTTTGACATTACAAATAAGATAAAAACGAATTTACCGCATGTTTGACGATTCTTTGAGAATTCAGGGAGAAGAAGGCTTTTCGGAGGTTCGGCAATAAACTTTGAATACGGTAACATATCACGCGGATA
Organism: Micropterix aruncella; assembly: GCA_944548615.1. Classification (NCBI taxonomy): domain Eukaryota; kingdom Metazoa; phylum Arthropoda; class Insecta; order Lepidoptera; family Micropterigidae; genus Micropterix; species Micropterix aruncella. The sequence goes on from OX155967.1 coordinate 10,432,501, forward strand.
GATGTAAAGTTCGAAATGATCAATTTGATTCCAATGAGACAAAACACATTTTATTAACGAAATTGTTGATAATTTAATCATGCAGGTGTTGGAGCCATCTGTCGGGAAAATAAAATTATTTCATTTATTAACCAGAAAAAATCAACGAATTTCCGGAAGAATTTATAAATAATGCAATAAAATTATACCCTGATGCGTATGAAATGAGCGCATCAATAAAATAATTGACTACTATACGCAAGTTGTGAGAAGCTTCAATGTCCCATTGCCAAAACTAAACACAGTGAACTCAGTTCACCCCAAAAATTAGGTATGGCCTGAGACGGTGTACTCTAGATAGTCAAAAAATATTCCTTGGACTTTTTGTATATAGGCTTTCAAAACTAGTATATAGTATTTCAAAACTGATCTGCACGGCACCAGCTTCCGTAGATCAAAGTTTTTCTGCTTTAAAAAAAATAAAAAGCTATCTTTGAAGTATATAAGGCTAAGATAGGCTCAGAAATTTGGCACTCATATCTGTTGAAAAGGAGTTTCTGGCAGAGTTAAGGAAGAAGAAGGCTTTTGCGATCGGGTCATCCAAAATTTCTTGTCCGTGGAGCGAAGTCAATTATATGAACAAATAAAATGTAACAAGACATAACGTGCCTTTATGGCTAATAACGAACTGAAACTCAAAGTAAAACTATTAGTCTACTGAACTCAACCTAAACGCCTAAATATGGAAATGTGCTGTCAGTGTATGTGCGCCTTATCTTTATCTGATCTAAATAAAGTGTATCAAAGTAACTGAAATAAAAAATCTTTATCTTCTTTTTGTCTCAAAAAATGCCTGTCAATTTATTTTTGCCCCAACTTTACACAAAATCATACACCATATGAAAAAAAATATATATTTCCTTAGCCAGCGCCAACCCAATATTTGGCACCAGGAATCGCCACTGGCGGAGACCATAAATTTGGTTATCTTTTTATTTATGTTAAGGCTTTATTCGGTGCTGACAAGGGTCTATTAAAACATTTCCTGGAGCTCATCAACACTAGTTGCCAATAATTTGTCAAAGCCATTTTGAGTATACCGCTACTAAGTTTACCAATTGCTTCTCTGAAGATTATTTCCGATTATATCTTAACCCTTGGAGTAAATGGGTATTTTCATGGATGCATCTGTCTCTTTTGCAGGATTTTCGGCGACATCGACCTTAAAGTACTATAACTACGAAACTACTACACCAATCATAAAAAGAACAACTGCACAATGATTGCATTGAAATTTCGAATATAGAATATTGAAATATCATTTTGTAAAACAATTAGATAATTATGAATAAATATGAGAACGTCAAAGAAGTGAAAAAAACGCGCGACCAGATTTGGTCGACTCGTACTCATTGTTTCGCGACCAGATTTGGTTGACTCATACTCAATGGGTTAATAACGAATGGCTAATGGCGATAATGCTAGATGCAATTCTGCCAAGACTTTGGGTACCTAGGTATATCGAGTATTCAAATAGCAAGATCCAATTCTCATGAGGAAAGTGAGCTTGTGAAATTAATTCAACTATTTCCTGCTATTCTGTTATACAAAACAGGGGTCAAACCAACACATAAACAAGACTCTTAAAAGCTCATGAAGTGAAATATCGTTATAAACTTGGAAGCGCCTTTATTTGTGCGCTGGTTTGAACAGCATCGAGTATTGAAAAAAAAAAGTAATTCGCCAGTGTTAACCGGTCGAAAGCCAGCCTTTTGCGCGCAAAAAACTGTACTGCAACTTTTGTAAATAAACACTAACAATATCGTTATTTCATGAATGATAAATTATATATTTCAGGAGAAATATAACTAAAAATGTTTAAAACGATGAGAAGCCGATACATACAAATATATAAAATTTAGTTACATATATGTATAAGCTGCTGTTTATACAATGTGCGGTTTAAGTTTTTAATTAAATTGCAGGTTAAGGTTTATTTTTATATTTAAAAGAAAATCAGAAAATTATGTAATTTAATTAGGAATGACTTCATGACCAATCATAGTAAAATAATATATTTCTTTTTCTTTTAATTTATGTAATATTTTTATTTTATAGTTAGTTTTCTGATTTTGGAATGGACAGGGAGAAAGCGGAGCATGTCATCTGTGCCTGTCCAGAATTATTCTCAAGAGAGGACACAGTCAACTACTCGGCAGATATGGTTGAAAATTGCGAGATTAGACTTCCGTGGATCTAGCTACAGGACCTTTAGGCATCGATATATTCCCCTAGATGGGCCTTTCGCTCTCGGAAATGACGCCTTCAAAACTATTACTGAAAGCCAGCCAGTAGTAGTTTGGTCGCAGTCCGCTGACTGTTTCCGGTTGTGAGAGCTGTCGCGAAGAATATTGGCGTGTCTTCTCTCGCATACTGTTCAATGTATTGCTCTCTCTGTCACATGTTTTACGAGCAAAGGGAGCCAACTTATTTGTATCTGAGGGCATATCTAGCTAATATATCGATGCCTTTAGGCAAGAAAGTTCGAAGCCACGTACAAAGGATCCACATAAAGGGCCAAATGCGTATGACAGTCGTTTTAATCATTATCAGGAGGTAAGTATGAATGAAATTACTTTAGTATAATTTAGAATAATTAGTTTATTTAGATTTTTAATGTTTTCGCTTATCGTCTCTATCCCGGGCTTTCGACCGATCGTATTCTTCGTATTTCCTGGAGGTTCCGCTCGACGAGGATGTGTAGCCTCGGTTCCTGCGCTCCTCGCGCCGGTCCCGCGACTTGTCCCTCTCGCGCCGTCCAGGCGAATTGGACCTCGACCTGTACTTCTTGTAGCCGCGCTCCTTTCGCTCGTACGGCGACCTCGACCGCCGCTTCCGGCTGTGGTGCTTCAGCGGCGGCGTCGTCGACTTGAATTTGTCGCGTTTCTCGTCGCGCGAGTGCGTGTCGTCCTTTTTCGACGAATCCGTCTTGAACGTCTGATTACTCTGACTGTTTATAAGCTTGTTCGCCTGGTAGATGTGGCGGAGTGATTCAACTTTTTTCTCGAGCTCTTCCGAGTTGACTTTCGAGCGTTTGTACAGTCGGAGAATCGAGAAGCACACATCGCGTATATCCTCTTCTTTCACGGTGAACAGCGAGAACCAGTGCGGATTATTCGGCAACGGAAGGCCGATTTTGCGCGCGGACAGATAGATGCAAGCGCACGCGATCGTCTCCGGGTGGTAACGCATGAAAACGTTCGTTCGAAGCGCGTCGTTCATGTAATTCCACGACAACTGCATCAACTGATTGTTTTTCTCATACGTAAGCAGCTGAAGATACACGACAATCAGTTTATGCGGATGCTTCACGTGCACGCAGAAACCGAGCTCTTTCAACACGCGACGCTCCGCTTTTATCACTTGGTTTTTTAAATCAATGTAATTTTGATCGACTAAAAGCGGCGTGATCGGCTTCTGCGCTCGCACTTGCTTAATATGGTGAAAAACGTTGATAACATCGCGTATTCTGCACGGTTTCTCCTCTACTTTCGACGCTAAATACACAGACCCCATCGCCATCATTTCCATCGGGAAGCGAACGAATGATTTTGAGTAATAAAACCGCTGCAAATATACTTGTCCGGTCGCCATTGCGACCTGCGGAAGCTTCAACAGGATCCCAGCGGTCTGAATAAGCTCGCATCCGAGTATCCTCAAGTCTGTTTCCGTTTCTAAATCCAAGCCATCAGTCATGGAAGGTGTCTTCTCAAACGCAGAATCCGGTAATAAGCAATTATGCAACGTTAATATGATTCGGCCGTAGCTCTTCGGCGGCGGCTTCGCCGGAACACTTTTATTCTGCTGTTGAGCCACCATTATCACATCAACGCAAACTATTTTGATTTCGCATTCAACTCGACGTCCGACTAAAAGTGACAGATGAAACAAAATGGCCGGCCGACGACTGGCTAACAATAAAAAAAATAAAATTACTCAAAAACTCACTTGCAAACATTGCGACGGCGGTTTCAATCCCAAAATAGCTGTATACGATTCCAAAACTCGATTTTTAAGGTCAATTTCACTGTTTTTTTGTTAGAAAACAAGGATCGCAGGGCAGAGACGGAGCCTTACCAAACAATAGAGTTCGGCAATTAGCCGGCTATTTCAATCGCTAGTTATTAAAAAACCACACAAATACAGCTACTCACGCAACCTTCCAAATACATATCGAACGCAAAAGATAGCATTTTCGTAAAATGGTTGTTCACTTCGATTTCCAAAATATGCTGTTATAGTAGAACCACGTATAAATGGAGCTATCAGTGCGACACCTTTTATTTATTGAAATGCTGCTGTTAGGTTGTCTCATGTCTCATGCTGCTCATGTACATAGTATGTCAGTTCTCGGCGCCAGCGCCTATAACGTAAATTTACACTAATGTCCGCTCTACACGTTGCCCATGCTTGGCCACATCGTAAGGTGAAAGCGATTCGGCACCATTGTGACGTGTAAAAATGTATGGGAAAGCGCGAGATGCCTGTTCTACACGTTGGCCAATGCTTTAGCTATTGCTTATGTCTCTCTCGCTCTTTCCCATACATTTTTTCAACACCTCAGTGTTGCCGACTCGCTTCCACCTTAGCAATGCCACCAAGCATTGGATAACGTGTAGAGCGGGAATTAAAGCCGCCAGTTCACTGGTCTCACTTCACTAAGCGCTTTTTGAGAGCAGATTCGCTGTTCCGATCTCTCCCCCCCCCCCCCCCAGGAGTGCCCTTAGCGGTGACTCGTTGGCACATTGGTAGTTCTAGTTACACTGTGATAGAACACATATAAATCCGAACTAATCGGGAAATATGCGTGTTCTCGCTGTATCGATATTTTTGGATAACCAGTTCTTAAAAGAAATACTAAGCTAAATTTGTCTATCGCCCGTTTAAATAAAATGGACTATAGACAAAAAATAGTATGTAAAATGTATCTATGGTCCATTTCATTTAAATTTTTCAAGAACAGGCCCCTAGACACATTTCCGACCAAACATTCGTTTTTATTGAACGAAAGCATTTTTTATGTTCATATAGAGACACAAAATAAGGTACACAATCATTATTTATGCATTTGAAAAAGTAATATCCTAAAAATATATCTACAGAATGTTAACGCAGTATTGCGAATATCGTAACTAATGATTAATTGTACATACAGGGATCAAAGAATTCAAACCGCGATTATTAAAAAAATATATAAATATTAAAACAAAAAATCGCCTAATTCAGTTCTGTTTAATTACAGATGTTACTTCTCCACACATTGCTCCACGCATTTTTAAAGGACTCTCTAGACTCTAGACGATCAAGCATGCTTGTCAAGCTTTGCGTCGCGGGCTGGGAAGGGATCGTAAACCGCAGGAAATATGTTTTTTTTTTAAATATTTACCAAAAATGCCTAATTTTGTAGTTTTATACCAGGGAGTCACGTCATTCATCGATCAATTACGTCTAATTAACGTGACTCCCTGGTATAAACTACAAAATTAGGCATTTGTGGTAAATATAAAAAAAATATTTGCATATTTTCTGCGGTTTACGATCTCTTCCCAGCCCGCAACGCGAAGTTTGACAAGCACGCTTGATCGTCTAGAGAGCCCATAAAGGACTTTATTTTTTATGTTAGTAAACATCACAAAATTAACAGGACCGGATTATCAGATATTTTTCTGTTCACATTTTTTAAGTCACTATACCTTTTTTAATTAGATATTTTTGCTCCCCATTTATGCATGTTAATCATTATTTAAAATATTTCACAATACTCCTGTAAAGAGTTATACGTTTACACAGTATAACTTTACAGTATGAAACGTTGCTTATAATTTTCGTCTATCGCCGTGTAACTCCCTTTTTATAAATAATTCCCTAGCTTAAAGCCGAGTAATTTGGCTAGCTAATATTACCACTGTGTGACAACGCCTTTGATCTATTGGAAATGCCGCCGCTGAGTCAGGGTTCATACTTTCCTGCGGGGTATTATTACTTAGTGTAAATAGCTTCAATAACGTAAATAAGTCGCAAGCTCGCAGTAAGACTGAGCGCAAAATGGGAGCGGATTCACCCTCCCGCTCGTCGCCCCCACCTCAGCCCCCGGAATTCTGAAGTGGCGATACGATACGTCAATGCGACACGACATTGAATTCGATATCTTTCTCGATCCGACGACTTGACTGATTCTGTTTTAGAATCGTCGGCTAATCTCGAAATTCGATACTTCCCACGTGATTCCCACCCCCACCCCGATATCGTGTTCTGATTGGCCGGGGTCGGCCGCTTAGCAGTGAGTGGCTTATGAATCAGATCGGGCTCTGACCGTGCTTAGTGCTTTGAGCTAAGGGCGATTTGGATCGTGTTTTTTTTTTATTAAATCGAATATCCATTTTTCTCGGCGCTATATTCAAATTTCAATCGTCTTGGGTAAGAATAGTTGATAATTATTGCTGAATGGGGATTTTTACTGGCATTTTCCATCTATCTCCTAGAGCAACGACATAAAGCGACACCTCATGCGCTGTCGTCTATTCTAACCTTACTTTTGACGATTGAAGGACTGTCAAATCGCTTCCAGAATCGCAAATATCGTCGAGTGATGAAAATCGTGTATCGTATCGTCGCTTCAGAATCCGGGGACAGGATTGTAATAAGGAAGAAAAGGGGGGGGAGGGGTTGGTTGCACTTACATTGGGGTTCGTTAGCGCCGATTTACACGGTGATAATGTAAAAAACACAGTATTCCATCAACAACAAAAAAATGGCACTGACTGTTTCGATAAGCGATTGTTTAGATAATAGCTCTTCGGATAATCAGTGTACCTACATGCTGTTAGCTCTTTAGTTAGTTTTACTAAATCGACAACATGAAGAAACCGACGTTTCGGTGACGTTGCAGCCGCCGTTGTCCGAGCGGCCGACAACGGCGGCCGCAACGTCACCGAAACGTCGGGTGCTACACATTTCAGGTGGTAAATTCGTTTCTATCCTATTTATATTGTCAAACAACCGCGATAGTCTTCGATTTCATATGAAGAAACCGGTTATTAACTAATCGCCTGCCCATCATTATACTAACCAAGCAAGAGTTGCCATTCATAAATTACTTCAATTAAAATATCTAGATTTTATAAGATCGAAAAATTGCATTATAGTACCTAGTTATTTCCATTCCACTAAACATAAAACGGAAAAACCATAAATTTACGAAAAAAACGCAACAAATTAAATAATAACCCGTAAAATAGCAACATTGTTTTAAAATCAATACACCTTCTAAGGCGTTTTGTCCATTATCCAATTATTTTCAATTTGTACTCACATCCAGGATCCGTGCATTTTTGTATGATGGAGTCGATGAAATCCTGCGTTTCTGCCAAATCGAAACAGCATCGCACGAACGACATTCTTACGATTTAAATTACAAATGCGAAAATAACGACAAATCTCTTATCACAGTCGTCTGATAACACAATCACGAGCGGTGTACTGCGCGATTGCCGTACTCGCGCAAACTGCCGTGGTGCCGTATCCACATCTCGATCGCCTCGCGAGACGCGAAAGAAGACTAAAAACTATTATTTTCCGCTCCGTCGACGGCGGCGACCCCGACGCGGTATGGAAAACGAAAAAAACTGGAAAACATAGGCATTTAGGAGATGGGGGAACTGGGGATGACGGCTGACCCAGTTTTCGGCGCCGCTGATAGATGGTGATAGTGTAGTGGTGGGTAGGTAGGTTACGCCTCCACTTACGTCAAAACATTACAAGGGAATATACGGACTGGGACTGCGCGTTTGGCGTACAATTTATAAGGAGGGATTTTTGAGTCCCCACAGACACACTGGTGGAAAATGTATAGACTATTGCGATTCCAAAAAATACTTTCGCAAAAGCGCGTTTTTCAAAACTCAAACTCCCTCAGTGTGGAGGGGCCTTAATGCATAGGTATGAGCCAGGTACAATCAATCTTAGGGGCTGTCTAGACGATCAAGCATGCTTGTCAAGCATCGCGTCGCGGGCTGGGAAGAAATCGTAAACCGCAGGAAATATGCAAATATATATTTTTAATATTTACCAAAAATGCCTTATTTTATAGTTTATACCAGAGAGTCACTTTAGGCGTAATTGATTGATGAATGATGTGACCCTGGTATATAACTACAAAATTAGGCATTTTTGGTAAATATTTCAAAAAATATTTGCATATTTCCTGCGATTTACGATCCCCTCCCAGTCGGACACAGAAATTACAGTAAATTAGGACTCAACACCGGCGGATGTCCTTCTAATAAAAAGATGGCGGGACATCATTGCTCGGAAACGCTTGGAGGGAAGAAAAAACACACAAAAATTACTGTTTTTAGAATGAGAGTTTTTTGAATATGCCACAAACTACTAAGTACAGTTAATGTACTGTACATGTACATCAATATGTATATCAATCATCATCAGTAGATCAATATGTACTTACAATATGTACATACATCATGTACATATTGTAATCTTAACTATATGTAATTTTACCTCTAATAAACAACGAATGAATTCGTTTGAGCCTCAGACCTTTCAAAAATAGGTACTGTTATTTTTGAAAGGTCGCAGTATGTGTTCATGGCTTAACAGGAAAAATCGTTATCCGAAACGCCCCCCCCCCCCCTCCTCATTTCGGTTAACCGGGGTTCTACCGGTTAACCGGGGTTCTACTGTAGTAGTAAAGCACGCAAAACATAATTAAAATTGTAACTCAGGATAGTTACGATTTGAATTCTCTTCGAAATACTCAGCGCAATCTTGTGCAACGAATCGTATGATAATATATAATGTAACGAATTTTCCACCATTAAACGCTAAGTCCTTTTCCCGTCATAACTTTTCCCCCTTCGATAGAAAATGTCATTCTTGTATGTGCGTATGTGTTCGTAATAATTGAACCCTCACGCCGCTATGACGTCAGAGGCGTCAAACTAATCGCCTGTAATGATCCGCGGTATTAAATATTTGGCGCTGAAACGCCACCTAAAGGTGCGATTCCACCAAAATAGTGTGCAGCACATTTGCTTGCACACATTTTGTGCAAAACTCCAACAGTGCAGGTACTAAGCTGGTGTCGCATTTGGCTTCCGTCTCCACTGGTAAGGCTGTGCGTAACTTTTGTAAGCGCACAGTTCAGCACACTTGTGCGCGAACATGTTCACTGAGCAGAGTTTCTGCCGAGACAGTTCAGTAGTTAATATGAACGGGCAGGAAAACGTAGTGCTTTGTGCTGCAGCATGTGTTTTACTATGTAGTCTCCTTAAAAAGAAACGAAGGAAGAAACCGCGATGTTGGGTGAGGCCGTTACTACAGCGACGGAATGAAGAAACGAATAAATTTCTAGAAGAAATAAAAATAGATCCATTGAGTGGATTTAAAAACTTCACACGTATATCTTGCGAAGATTTTGAGTTGCTGGTTAATGTAACTAGTCCTTTTATTGCTAAGCAAGATACCAACTACAGAAAATGTGTCCCTGTTTCAATAAGGCTTGCAATCACCTTAAGATATCTTGCTACTGGAGATTCTTTTGCAAGTTTAATGTTCTTATTTAAAGTTTCAAAAGAGCTTATTGCTCGGATTGTACCTGAGACTTGTAAGGCGTTGATAAGCGTGTTGAAAGAAAATATTAAGAAATAATATACCATTTTATATATAATATACCAAGAAATAATATACCAAGAAAATAAAAATAATATACCATTTTATTTTAGTCACTTTTATTGCATTACATTTCATGCCAAGATATTGTTTCGCCATCATTCTGACGTAAAAGATCTGAATAATCATTATCGCGGACCTGAAAACTTGAAGCCGGTCCTTGACTCTGACAATTTGACGAATCTGAATACGGTGAAGGCATTGGAGTTGTAACATATTTTCCAGTACCAATAATAGCGTCATACAATAAATTATCTATATCCCTTTGTACTAAAATCTTGGTTCGCTCATCTCTAATTTTCCTTAATTTCGTTGCGACGGCTGCAGCAAAAATGTCTTCGTCATCAGGTTTTTTTGCTTCCATCTGCTTGTTTACGTTATTCATAATGGACAAAGCTTGGGCGATTCTCGGGTCTTCATCGACAATACGGCGTTTAAGCGAGTTCTTCGGAGCCTTAAACTTTTCGACTGGCCTTTCATGAAGAGACTCTTGATCTTCATTTACTGTGTCATTCTGGATAATAATATCTTGTGATACCTGAAATAGTAATGAAATTTCCTTTTTCAGATGCCTAACACTTTAGAAGAATGGATGATCTTAGAGCGCCAATTTGACCATCTTTGGAATTTCCCTCATTGCATTGGGGCTATGGATGGCAAACACGTTGTTATCTATGCTAATCTTCAGCAAGGAAAATTAAATTTGCCTGAACCTTACCCGTTACCCGGAAGGAACAAACCAATTCCACATGTCATTGTGGCAGATGATGCTTTTGCGTTAGATATAAATTTAATGAAACCATATCCCGGTCAACATGACAAAAGATCAAAAGAGAGAATATTTAATTATCGGTTGAGCAGAGCGAGACGTATTGTGGAAAACGTATTCGGCATTATGTCGTAAATAGTATAGGTATCTGGCGTAAATAGTATAGGTATCTAAGTAATAATATTAGAGGTAAGAAAATAAACATTTAAAACGTACCTACCTGTTCATTTATTTCGTCGTGTGAGTTCAAGCTGACGTTCGGCTCATCCCTTCCATGAAAGAAATTCAAATATGCATAAGCAAACCATTTCGGCTTATATATATCTAAAATCCCAGAACCTGAAGATTTTGAGTCCGCGATTTTCTTCTTTTCTCTTCGGTATTGAGCCAAAATAATCTTCCATTTTCTCATTACCTCAGTCGAGTCATAATTGAAACTTTGCGCCAACTCTTGAGTGGCGTCGTGTTTTTTGTTTTTATTTTTATAATCACTGTGACTAGAATCCCATAATACAGGATAAGTTTCAATAGCTTGAATAAAATTAATAATTTTATCATTCGTCCAATCCATATTTAGCTTGGTTAATTAACAATGTACGCGCACAAATCAATGTTTTCACTCCGGTAGCGGAAGCAAGACTGAGTTCGCGCACAACAGGTTTGTCGACGCGACGCGAGTCCACTGCCTGCATGTGTGCGCGCACAAAAGTATACAGATGTGCGCGAACATTTCTAGAATGTTCGCGCACAATTTGTTATTGTTTGCTTTAGTGAGTCGACCAGAATAAACATTTGTGTCGCACACTGTGCATTGCAGTGCCGCACAGTTCTGCACAATCCCATCTTAAAACATATTTTTAGCTTCTAAACGAAGAACGACTTGTAATATCGCAGCTATTGCCAATGCACTGCTATCTAGTGTGAAAAAATCTCATAAGCGACAACCCGCCATCTATCGAAATAAGATCGAACTGTTCCGCTCTAACTGTCATATTTTCGAAAACTGAAGAAATAAAATTAGGGCGCCCTACCACTTCGTAAGGGGCGGAAATAGGACCTTTCTGGGGTTTGAAATCTGTTACCTGTATGGGTCGGCTCGGGCTATTCGTTTGAGCGGGTAGCCCGTGGATTCTAACAATGGTGAATTCTTGGGCCTGTTTTGGCGGGAATTTGGGGCCGACCCTCGGGTCAGGAAAAATATTAAACCCCGCCGCACAATATTCTAAGAAAATTAAGTAGGTACCTACCTACCTACCTACCTACCATACAACCTGATATCAGAAGAATACAAAAATACGCTTAAGTTTTTATATTTTTAGACCCATATATTAGTGATATGACGTAGGAGTATTTTTGCATATTCAGTACGACGATTACAATAAAATAGTGACAAAATACATATCGCACGTCACATAGAAAACTGACACAACTCAAAAATGTACTTACTGAGGAGAACGAAAAAACAAAAATAATATATTTTGCACTAGCCAAAAGCTCGAAATACTAGTAAATATTACAATTTTAAGAATGCAGGTAATGAAATCATATTATTCTACGTTTCATATAAAAAATGTTCGGAATTTTGATTACTATAGTAGCCTTGGTAGCTTAAATTTCATGGTTTGCACTAATTGTGTCACTTTTCCTCCTAAAATATCAGATATTTTAAAAATTGTTGATTATTAAAGATAAAAATAAAAGGCGTACAATATGACTATTTGTCTATATTTAATGTTAATAAAATATATTTCACATTACTAATAGTAAGGAAAAAAATATAATCTAATAATGTGTGAGAAGTTGTAATTTAACAGCTTAAAATCTCGCTTTTAACACAGAAAAGTGAGTTTAAACATTAAATACTGCATTATATTGCATATAAATACATTACATTATATTGGATATTGTGTTTTCTGTTGTATTATCAGAACTTGTGTCCTCCTCTCTCCTGGTTCTCTTAGTTTTTAAGAGATCTCATTAATGAAACTCTATTCATCGGTAGACGCAATCTTCTCCAGTGTCGGAATTGGCGGTGATTCAATTAGTGAATTCTGATTATTTAATGCAGCTTGCAACATAAGCATGCCCCTTGAAGCCATGATGACTCTGAAAAAAAAATATCTGTAAGATTTTGGTAAGTAGATCCAAAGAAAGGTCCACAATGCGGTAGCGGCAGTGTCACTTTTCCATTTTATTATGTTTTACTCTTCTTCTTCTTATTTGTGGCAATTCCACGCAGCTTGGTTCCTGGCGATTGTGCCAATATGGCAAATTCTTCTTCGTTTCCTGTGTTGTCTTGACAACGGGGTGGGAACTATGGCTAGTAGCCAACCTACGGACAAAGACAAGGGACAACACTGTTTTAAGTACTTAACATAGGAACCACAATATGGACAATACAGGGATAAACGTAAGAAGGGATGCCTGTTAGGGAATAATTTAGTTAATAAATTAGACGATGAGACATACGTAATGGAGGAAAAGATATAGTGGGAATAGATCTTGGGTAGTAGCTTTTAGGTTAGAGAGAGTTGGTCTTACTATGCGGTCTGAGGTGCTGGAAAAGTAAGAGAAGGGAAGGAGATTCAGGATAAGGATTAGGGGCGGCACCCCCAACGCCAGCCGAGACCGAAGCCACACCCTTGCACCTGGCCATTGTGACAATGTGCCATCCATCAGCTCCTGCTTGCAGCCAAAAATCCACGGTATTCAGTAGCTTTTTCCACTAACCCGAGGCGCCAACGAGAGTCACATTCCCCCCGGCCCGACACTGAAAGTGACCGAGTCCCGGTCAGCCCTAGGTGAGAGCCGCCCCCATGATGGCCAAATGGTTGAGGGAGATGAATTTGGCTATATTTCTATAAATTTTTATAGAGTTAGATTCTAAAAGGATGTCAACTTTGGTAGGAAGTTGAATTTTCATTTGGATAAGGTTTGGGATAAAAGAAGGGAAATTATTAAGAAGGGGACAGTTGGAAAAGAGGTGATCAACTGTGCAGGAGGAGAAACCACAGTCGCACTGGGGAGAAAAGATAATGTTTATGCGATAAAGATGAGCAGGCGCCGAGCAGTGGCCCAGGCGCATTCTGCTTATAGTGGTAATTTCCTTCCGTTTAAACGGCTTTTTGTAAAACCACGGCTTATTGGGGATCAGAGGATGGTTCGATACTGATCCGTGAAGAACCGAGTAAAACATAACAAAATGTAAAAGTGACACTACCGCTCTCCAACGGCGGTTTTTAGAAGTACAATTGTGACTCTTTTCTGCCTTATAGAATTGAACCTTGCGCATCTAACAAATCACCAAATTTTGAGTTGTGTCAGTTTTCCATGTGACGTGCGATATCGTCGATCTATATGCAAAACGTCCTACCTGCCAAAAATTCAAAGTTTCGTTTATTATTGTTATTGGTGTAAAATCGTTTCTATTTATCGTGAAATTCTCATTGGGCGGGTTTATCTGACAATCTCTTACAACCAAACCCAGCATAGTGTTTATACCTATATATGTGCGTGTATATGTGTGTAAGTGTATGTGTACGTGTAATTGTATTATATTGTATTGTCTGATTATTTTATATGGTCTTATATCTGTACTTTTAGTTTAAAATGCTTAACGTAGATTTAATTTGATTATTTAACATTTTACTGACAATTTGAATATTACGATGAATAATTTTACTACGTATCTTTTCGAATTACTAACTACTTCAAATATTAGGCTTCTATTTTGATTATTTATATTTATAGTTTGACAATCTAGTAGTTAATTCTAGACTACCTATGTATGTTCAGTAAAGATTAGTAACGAGACTTACTATACCTAACCCAATTATTTTGACACGTACAAAAGCGGTCTTTAGCTGTCAATTGGACACGACGAAAATGTAAATGTAAAATATAAATGTAATATTGCATTCGATCGACAGAATTATAATGCCATTCCGTTAATTTTATCCCAACGGAAAATGGAGACCCAACTGGGAATCGAACACGGGACATTACAATGAAAGGTCAGGCAACTGGCGACTTAACCACTATGCCATCGGGTATTGTGTTTCCCGAAATTCTGTAAACGGAGTCATATTAATAGGATCCGAGACACAAAAGTTACGTGCAAGCACAAAGAATCGTGCATCAAAAAATGGTACTTAGCGACGAATAATGGATTTATTGCTATTTAAAACAACACTCGAAGAAATTGAAAAGAAAATAGAAACCCGAATGGAACCCATCTAAACAAATAAAAAAGCCTTTGAAGTCCAGTCTTTTTTTCTTTGTCCGGTAATGAAAAAATATACATATTCATAAAATAAAAATGTACACTCATTAAATATAATGTAGCAGCGTCCATCTTGCTAGAAATTCAAGGAACATTACCGCCAATTTTATTGCCAAGAATTGGTATTGACGTTGACCGTTCAAGTGTGGCCACTCAATTTAACGCAATATTTGTTGCGATGACAGGCATTGACGTTTTCCGTTAGTGGGGCCCCAGCATTGCAACCAAACCCAGTATGGTGTTTATATGTATATGCGCGTGTATATAAGTAAGTGTATGTGTGTATGTGTGCATCTAATATTGCACTCGATCGACGACAGAATTGAAATGAAATTCCGTTAATTTTATCCCAACGGAAAATGGTGACACAGCCGGGAATCGAACCTGGGACCTTACAATGACGCTCCGGGTCGTTCTGTCCATGTCCCGAGGGCTTAATTTTCTTGTTAAATCATTTTTTTTAAAGTAATGCAATAATTAAAAATAACAGTAACCAATTTCAGCGTAGAAATTATGCATAAAAATACTTACAAAATTGAATCAAAAGCAGAAAAAAGAATACATCGCATAGTCTAGTGGCAGTCTTTTCTAACAAGTCCAAACACAGCTATGATACGATGTTCCATCATGAAGTTCCAGTTCATACCTTCCGACTTCATCATCAGATCAGTTCGACAGTACCTACCTACCATATTGTCATCAGAACTACATACAGCTGCCAATTTTCATGACGCTACCATCCTTGGAGGATGGTTAAATTAGTTACCTTAGATTCCATTACATAGTTACATACAGGTCGACCTAATAAAAGCGTGTTAAAAACATCTCGTGAACGAAGTTAGTCAGCTTTTTACATACCCTAAAAAGTTTGATTGTTGTCATGTTCGAGGTCTCACATATAAAGCGACGATATAGGTACCTACTTACATAATATTATAGATAACGATTTCCGTGATTTCGTACAAGTGGATTTTATGAAAATCAAAATATTAATAGACAAAAATTGTCTGGCATGTATATAGTTGTATATTTGTATCGAAAAACGGAGCCCTTTCGAATCATAATTGAATCGAATTGGTAAAAATATTTTTTTCAACCTCGTGCGGCTGCTCAAAATGTAAGTGGGAGGGAAGGGAGGTGGAGGGAGAATGGACCCCTCATGCCTTTTCCGTGTGTATTACCTACCTACCCAAAAACCATATCAGAATACAATATAGTAAAAAAACACTAAAAACACGCTTTTATAAATGATCTTAAATCGTGGTCAAAGTTCATTACAAGACCTTTCTAAGAAGTCCAAACACGGCTATGATACGATATTCCATCATGGAATGCCAGTGCCTATCTTCCGGCTTCATCATCAGACCTTGAAACCTAATCTTGGTCAAAGTTCATTCCAAGACTTTTCTAATAAGTCCAAACACAGCTATGATACGATGTTCCATCATGAAGTTCCAGTTCATATCTTCCGACTCTATCATCAGATCAGTTCGACAGTACCATATTATTGTATTGTCATCAGAACTACATACAGCTGCCAATTTTCATGACGCTACGATCTTTGGAAGATGGTTAAATTAGTTACCTTAGATTCCATTACATAGTTAGTTACATACAGGTCGACCTAATATAAGCGTGTTAAAAACAGGCTTCTTAAGTTTTTATATTTTTAGGCGCACATTTATAGGACTTAGTATTTTTGCATACTTGCAACGCCGCACGGTGCGCAAACCGCCCAATTCCGCCTGAGGTGTTCCCCCGAATTAAAACCTCCGATCACAATTGTCAACGACTGTAGGTTCACAGTCGAAGGTAGAGTTCACGGTTCTTTTTGGTCCTTCGTCGAGGAGGCTACCGGGTGGGAGTTTAACCGTGAGTTGAGCCGACCTAGGGAAACACAGACAGGCCATCTGGCCCAAGCGGCACGGAATCGTTAACAAAGGAAATAAGATGGAGAGAGAGGTTTGCTGATAATTGCCACCTTTTTGGCAAAACTCCTTTATGACTTACACTTAACTTTATGTCGATATCTTTAAAACGGGGCAAGAAAATCGAAGGTGACTTTCTTGATATATCAAAGCATTTCTGTGACTTAATGGACTACCGAATAGTTATTTCATTTTTAGTTAATTTTCTATTGCTATGTATAAAATATTATTTTTTTGGTATTACCTCTTTTATTTTCCTGTTTAAGGAAAGTATTGTGGACGCACTTCTGTGTGCTGTGTGTGTGTTCCTGTGTGTATTCTCCGACGATAGCGCCAAAACGCTTCATCCGATTGAGCTGAAATTAGGCATG
Source organism: Micropterix aruncella (assembly GCA_944548615.1). NCBI lineage: Eukaryota > Metazoa > Arthropoda > Insecta > Lepidoptera > Micropterigidae > Micropterix > Micropterix aruncella. The sequence goes on from OX155967.1 coordinate 10,449,577, forward strand.
CATTCATTATTTGGTCATGGCATGAGCTGAAAAGATTGTGGTTGAAATCCGTCCACCCAGGGTTGGCTCACGACGAGGGAACTCCTCAACGGTCAACAGCAGAGACCCAAAATTTTGTTCATACGCATTCATTTATGATAGCAACTTCCAAGTTTCATCATGAAATGGCTGATGTAACTTCCTGGATTGGCTCCCGACGAGGAAACTCCTCAACGGTCAACAGCAGAGACCCATAATTTTGTGTACGCATTCAATTATGATAGCAACTTTCAAGTTTCACCATGGCATGACTGATGTACCCTGGGTTGGCTCCCGACGAAGGAACTCCTGAAAGGTCAACAGCAGATACCTACTTAAAATTTTGTATACCCATTAAATTAGGATAGCCTCTTTCAAGTTTCATTATGACATGGCTGATGTACCCTGGGTTGGCTCCCGATGAGGGGACTCCTCAACGGTCAACAGCAGAGACCCAAAATTTTGTGTACCTACGCATTCAACTATGATAGCAACTTTCAAGTTTCACCATTACATGGCTAATGTACCCTGGGTTGGCTCCCGACGAGGGAACTCCTCAACGGTCAACAGCAGACACAAAATTCGAAAAGTCGAAAAGTACTAAAAAAATAGGCATTTACTTAAATTTTGGATTTTTTATATAGATGACTATTTCTAAAATGTATGTCTTTCTTCTCTGGAAATTAGTTGCTCGAGTATCATGACAATTATTTCTTGAATTTTAGGTAGACATTGCCATAAATTGTATACCTACTCAATCATTTCCTTTTAATTACTTTGCATTTAAAATTTATTTTTGGTCGATATACGTACGCACTCCCGCATTCTGAGCAATATGTCATTTTATTAAATTATGTACATTATTTATAGTACCTACTACTTTATCTTATATGGTACAATTTAATTTAGTACATAAGAATCCTATAACTGTATCTTAAAATAATCACCAACATTATTGCGATTATTTATTTAAATGACTAAAGAGATAATTATTGTCAATGGCAATCGCAAACACTCATTCTGGCAGCAGCGAAAGCTGTCAAAATTTTATTCGCTCTAAAATCTTCTTCAGATAAGTGCTATTTGCGTCGCATTTTAGACAATTCGAAACTTTAATATTACAAATGGAGCGCCTAAAGGTGAAGATAGAGTGTGATGTCCACGTTAAAGAGGAACAGACAGATTCACCTGACACGGGAGAGAACGTTCTCGAGTTCGAAGAGGACGTAATTCGCTTCATTAAGCCAGAACGAACCAACCCTGTCGATTCGGATATCGAAGAAGAGGAAAAGGAGATCGTTTTAAAGGAGTTTAAAGTCATTATAAAGAAATTTGATAATTTCGATTGTGTGGCATGCGATTGCCATTTTGATACAAGTGGGCCCATGAAGGTATGCAAAAATAATAATGAAATGGTATTATTTTGTAATTATTGTTGTAAGCCCAAGGAAAAGAAGTATATTTGTGTGAAATGTACCCTTGGCTTTAGTGCTCGTTATTATCTGATTGTTCACGTGAATAGAGTGCATCGTCGACTGAAAAAATATATTTGTGGAGAATGTGATAAAGCCTTTGCCTGGATGGACAGTTTAAGGAGACACGTTGATTCAATACATAACAAACTGAGATATGAATGTCAGGAATGTAAGAAATCATTCTCTGAACGCGTCCGCTTAAATATTCATGTCAACTTCACGCACAGGCAATCGAAGGTATTCCCATGCAGCGAATGCGACAAGGCATTTCCAACATTGGCAAATTATAAACGGCATATAAATGGTGTACATCGCAAAATGAAGGAATATCAATGTGAGCAGTGCAAACGGGCTTTCTTTCAGCAACAAAAATTAAAGTTACATGTCAATACTGTACACCGAAAATTGAAAACATTCGAATGCGAGACATGCAATCGCCATTTTGGACGGCGAGAACATTTAAAGAGACATATTAACTCAGTTCATCTTGACAAAGTTTACGTGTGCGGAATTAACTAATAATCAAGACGAAAGGGACGTCGAATCAGACATATTACCTAATATTATTTACAGACAATTCAAGTAGGAAAATTTGCATCCCCGAAATGTAAACCGCATCTTGGTGAAAACGTTTGTTTGGTCATCACGACATTCTTGTGTGCCAAACTACTATCAGAATTAGATCGCTCATAACTCCAAGAATAATAATGTACAAGCAATAGTTGCGAGCAAGAGCCTATCGCTGATAGCTCATGTCTAATGTCTTTTACTCTCCAGTTTAAGGAAAGTAATGTCATTAATTACTTTATAATCACTGGTACTGTAAGCGCACTTCTGTGTGCCTGTGTGTGTGTGTGTGTGTCTGTGTCTGTGTATTCTACGACGATAGCGCTGAAACGTTTCATCCGATCACGCTGAAATTTGGCATGCAGGCTTCATTTGGCCATGGCATGAGCTGAAAAGATTGTGGACACACAGACACACAGAAGTGCGTTCACAATACTTTCCTTAAACAGGAAAGTAACAATTACTTCACTTCTATTGTTGTTTCAATGGCTTTAATGTACATTTTATTTTTAATAACAAAGCAAATCATTTTTGGCCTGTTTTTGAACCCAAATCCGCACAAGGGGCGCGACTGACTTGTAGCGCCGTCTAATGTGGCGTGCGCGAAGCTCACAACGAAATTCGGCGTAGTGGTACACGCGAATTCTAACAGAGTACGCCATTTATTTTTTTGAAGCATAAAATCAGTTATTATAGCTTAAATATAAAAGTTAGATATATGCTGTCGCGAACTTTTTTATAGATCTCTTTGAGGCCGGCGTTTTTGTTTTACATAGTTTTCAAATATACCAAACCGTTTTGTCAGCGCACGCCAATAAAGCACATCACCAGCTCATTTTCTCCGTCTTGATTTAAAATACCGTAATTTCCTATTGAAAACTATTATTTATCAAAATAAAATATAGCCATTACTCGATAATGTAGTTTTCTATTAGTGAGACAATTTTTCAAATCGGATAAGTAGTTTTGGAGATTACCCCCTACATACAAACTTACAAACATTACCTCTTTATAATATTAGTATAGATAATTAATGTTCGAATATTGTTTGTTCTATAATTATCTATATAAAAAAACTGAAATGCTGTTGGTAATAGCATATTAGGTTGAACGCCTGAATTGATTTGTGTATACGGAAAGGAAAATTGGAAAATTGAAAATTGGGGAAAAACAAAGTGCTTTTTTTCTACTCACGATTCGAACAATGGATATCCGTAAATCTTTTTTTGAATAGGAACGACATGCCATATTAGGATGAAACTTTTTTAGTTTTGATCGCTATGCTCTCGGAATAGAAATACCTATTGCAATCGAAATTATTTAACTGAAAAAAAAACTGGAAGGCGTTAAGAAAAATTCTAAAAAACGCATTGCAGCCTAAATTAAAATAAAATTACATGTTTCCACTTTTGTATTGTTTTGCGATCTGTCCAACAAATGTAGTTATTGTAGTATGAAGTATCTATACTTCTATACTAATATTATAAAGAGGTAAAGTTTGTGAGGTTGTAGGAAGTAATCTCTGGATCTACTGAACCGATTTTGAAAATTCTTTTACCAATAGAAAGCCACGTTATTTGTGAGTGTCATAGGCTATATATTAATCCGAAAAATGAAAAGACTTTTTCGTGGTAGTCGGATTTGCAAAGTAAGTCGGAGAAAAAACTGTCGAATGAAAACGTTTCTTACGAACGCTGCCTTAACGATGATAGGTATATGATTGAGTTCTAGAGAAAAGTTCTAGAGATTGATAATGCCTACAAAAAGTCAGCGACAGCATATGTTACTTTTATATTTAAGTCACAAAAAGTAGTATTTTATATTAATAAAAGAATTTAATTCGTTTATTCATCATGTTTATTTGTCATATTATCAACAATTATAAATTCTTATCAAAATAAGTAAATGTATCGTCTCAAGTGTTTAAAACAAAAGACTTTTCCCTTTTACTGCATATAATTTCCTTTTTACTGCATAAATGGTTAAAGAGATAATACGACATAGGTATGGAACCGCGCCGTATCTCGGGTTGGAACTCCTGAAAGACAATATATTTTGGTACCAAATAATAACATTACATCTAATATAGTATACAGAGAAGTTTTGAACAATTAAAATAAACATAATTTATTCAATCATAATAATTTCATTCACTTATTTGAAACCCGGTAATATAGCCAAATTGACATGCAAATACATACATACATATGCAGTAAAAATATAACCGTTCTTTTGGCAGAGAGGAAATAAATCATAGCACTCAGTACTAACCGAACCATACTCATAATTTCATCACAAGTAAAAATGTTTACCGCCCAACGAAGTGGGCACGGGTCAGCTAGTTGATGTATATTTTGAAATGTGTCACAATGAGGACTTCGACCAGACGCTGATATACTTCGAAATGCCAAGATATCGTACTTGCAATCAACTGAAAAAAAAAACGATGGAAACAACGAAACCCAACTTCACCAAACCCACATGTATTTTTCACCGATGTATTAGGTCGTTCTTTTTTGAGTACAACCAAGCAACCACAAATTTTGGGGGGTTGGGGGGGTTTGGGTGGGTGGAGTTTATGTGGGGGCTGTTGTAGGGGTTGTGGGGGGTTGGGGAAGGAGGTTGGGGGGTGCGGTGGAGATGGGGAGCGGGCTGAGGGGATAATAAGAGGGTGTGCAGTTTGGAAGGGGGTGGGTTGGGGGAGTTAGGGGTGGTGGAGTTTTGGGGGGGGGGGTAGAGGTTTGGCATGCGGGAGGGGGAGGGGGGGGGGGCGGAGGTTGTATGATTGCCGGGAAAGTCTTGGGGTGACACAATTGATTTTTTCCTTTGTTCACATATTCCAATAGCTTTCCACAAATTCATACAACGATCACAAGCAAACTTTTTGAAATTTACACTGGACAACGTCTGTCGGGTCAGCTAGTTCTAATATAAATAAATAAATAAATTTCCAATATGGTTCCGTTTGTAAGCGTTAGTACGAAACCCTAAATAGGACAATTAGATATATCGGCTTGAAAGCCACGCCCAAAATAAAACAATTCAATTGTCCTCACTGTGATACGACCAAAGGAAGAAAAAGAAATCAGACAGAACAGATAGCAGTCTGTCTGCGGTAGTTTTTGCTCATTAAAGGCCAAAGATTGAGCGGGACATGCGGACCCAAGATTTATATTGTTCTTTAAATTTATTCTATTATTCCAAAATGTTACTTCGGGGGCTAACGAGTTCGCCAATTCAAAACAAGGATAGCAAAACTGAGTGGAACCTCGTTATGTTTTTATTTAAGTGCCAGTGGCGGCGCGGCGGAAAGGTATTTTTTGGAGAGGAACTCACTTTGGAGAGGCACTCACATTTTAAAAATGGGAATTAATCGCGTTGTCTGTTAAAATAACATTGATTAAATATGATATTAGATCGCTCAGATTTATAGTAGGGCGGTGTCGACTACAACGGGCGAACCCGTCACCCCAGTCTGGTATAACGTTATGTGGTCATCTTTCAGCCGTGGGATGAGCCTAGAAAACTTAGAGACAAGACAATATCCGCCAACAAACCCGTTAGAAGTCAACGCCTTACGGCGAGGCACCAGGAAAGGTACCATCGGGCAGCCTCGCCCCTTAACTACCAGTTTTAGGAGGATATCTCCGTCAAGATACCTCCGTCCTCCCGACTGGTCACAGGTTCGAAGTCACTTGCGCGACCTCTACATACCGTATGTTCAGCGGTGATTCGGTTTGAATCTATTGCGGACCAAAGGCATCTTTTGGGCTACCTGAATTCAGGATCAGGTAGCACAATGGTCATTTCAAGAGTGGTTGACGACAGGTTAACATCCACCCCCGCTTCTTAGGAGATAGTATATTATTACGACTGGCAAAAGTACAGAAAAGCTACTTGTACCTTAGCATTAAATTCTATAATCTACTCCCTACAAAATTTAAACAGCTGGAGGACATAAAATTAAAAAAAAACATTAGGGAGATGCTGATAGGTCACCCTTTATATATTCTGGCCGAATTTGAGGGCCATGATTTTTCAAATATTTTGCCCAAAATTACTTAAAAAAGTAGAGCCTTATTTTCTGATTATTTTATATGGTCTTATATCTGTACTTTTAGTTTAAAATTCATAACGTTGCTTTAATTTGATTATTTAACATTTTACTGACAATTTGAATATTACGATGTATAATTTTACTACGTATCTTTTCGAATTACTAACTACTTCAAGTATTAGGCTTCTATTTTGATTATTTATGTTTATAGTTTGACAATCTAGTAGTGAATTCTTGACTACTTATGTATGTTCAGTAAAGAGTAGTAGCGAGACTTACTACCTAACCCAATGATTTTGACACGTCCAAGAGCGGTCTTTAGCCGTCAATTGGATACGACGAAAATGTAATGTAATGTATAGTCTTCAGACTCCTTCAGCAATTAGTTAGAGTGTAAAGGGCGTCACCGAACGGTGCGCAAACCGTTTAGTAGCGCCAGGATGCAGTCCCACCAGGAGAAAACGGTCCACCAGCCGTGAGGTTTGAGACGCGAGAGTAAGGCTCCACGCCTCCACGTGCGTAAGGCTACCCCGAGACTTACTCGTGATAGCCTTACGCACGTGGAGGCTTCTGAATAGGATCTGAATTGTGAGTTGAGCCGATCCGAGAACGAAATGGATCTTATGGCTCAAGCTGTACGAAACGATTCGCTACCAAACCATTCGCTCAACTCCATAGTACGTTTTGGCAACCCTTCTGCGACGGCAAAGCGCAGGTGGCGCTGATTGCATTGTCTGGCAAAACTAATAGAAATTCATTTGACCATCTACAATAACATTGCTAATGAATGTTTTTTTTATAAATTAATTATAAAACGCAATAATTTAACCATTTTTTTTTATTGGATTTGTTTTTATGTTTGCTTTAGAACAAGTGTTTACTTAGTTGGGCAACATGGGACCGATCTTCACTATAAGCGTGACACAACTAGCTAGTGTAGATATTAAGTGATTTGTTACGCTTGTTGCATATTATGTACATTACCATAAATAAATAAATAAATAAATAAATGATAACAATAATCGCATTCATAATGCCATCTATCGCATTGTTTATATAGGCTGATTACTGAGACATTAGTGCCATTACAAGCACGAAGAACTGAAACTTATGTCTGAGTTACCAGATTTCAATATTTTTCGAAAGTTCAATATATTTCAATATTTTTCGAATTTCAGTTTTATTATTTTTGTCTCACAGATACGACGCGTGTGTCGGTGTTCCACCAGGGCGCGTGTAATGGAGTGTTATAAATTGACATCTTTATGTAAATTATATTCAAATAATAAGAGCTGTGATTTACAAAATCGTTTCTTATTTTATTTCGAGGAAAGATACAGTATAGGCGTGTTTAAAAAGCCATCTATCGTGCGCCGCCATACTGCCATAGCAAGAACAATATTTGTAACTGTGAGTGCCATCTACACGTTGCGTTCGGTAGTAAAATCCTACCTGCCAAAACGTACTATCGCTTTGAGCAATCTAATACCCTATATAATCAATACTATTGTCGAAACCCCGGCAACTTTGTTCAGGATTACGACTATGGATGAAACATTGGCACGATACTCTGAGAAAAATATTGGATTGATTTTTATTCATTTTGTTCTTATTCATTAGGTATTATTTTGTTATTATGGTTTTATACAGAATAACGATGTTTCAATCGTAATTTTGTTGAATTACAAGGAAATTTGTTGAAACTCCATCACTCGATTATATCTGAAAGTATTAGCTTTTACAAAACTCTTGCACTTTATAACACGCTTTTATTAGGTCGACCTGTATGTAACTATGTAATGGAATCTAAGGTAACTAATTTAACCATCTTCCAAGGATCGTAGCACCATAAAATTTGGCAGCTGTATGTAGTTCTGATGACAATACAATAATATGGTACCTACTGTCGAACTGATCTGATGATGGAGTCGGAAGATATGAACTGGAACTTCATGATGGAACATCGTATCATAGCTGTGTTTGGACTTGTTAGAAAAGTCTTGGAATGAACTTTGACCACGATTAGGTTTCAAGGTGTGATGATGTGGTTTTTACGTGCATTTATTAAAGCGTGTTTTTAGTGTTTTTTTTAAACAATTGATTTATTATTGTCGCTGCCTCTTGTAAACATGTTATTGTTGTTGCAAATATTCAATTTTCCTGCTAAAATATTCACGCGATATGACGACCATGTTGTAATAAACTTCTTAGACCTTCTCATCAGCATATCGGTTCATGGGCGCCCTCGGAGATCTAAAGAAAACTCTCCTCTCTATATCCCTGGTCACAGCAGTGACTTCTTCTCATTCTTTTTCACGCATGGAGCCCGTCTCTGGAATGCTTTGCCGATCAGTGTAAGAAACTACCCTTTATATAGCAATTATAGAACTATGATCCTGAAATTCACGGCCATTGTGGTTCTTGTTCTTCGTAACCCCTCAATTGTATGCAATTTGATGCATATGTTACGGGTAATGCTAGTTGTTTGAGTAAACCTAGCTTTACCCGGGTTTACCTAGAATTACCCAAGGATGTTGGGTATGTCCGAATAATGATGGAAATAAATTATAATTCGGGATTTACCCACACTCACCTAGGTCTACCCACCACTGGCTGGGTAATGTTAGGTGTCAGTTTCAAACACGTCGTCGCTCCTGCTCCATGTTCTGTTGGAGATACTGTAAGAGTCCAAATACCAGATGTTGACAGAGGAAGAGGAGATTTTCGGAACGTCCTTATGGCAGTTATAGAAAATACTGATGATCTTTGTAGAAAACGAACGTGGAACTATTGAGGAAATGTTCGCAAGGAACCAGTTTTCTGTGTGTCAGGATAAACTGATTGACACTGAAAATATATCACCAGAGAAAAAAAGCTTACGACAACTTGCAAATGAACAGTCGCTTTCAGGAGGTCAAGGCTATAAAAGGTGTAACTGCAAAACAAAATGTGTTACAAAGAAGTGTGCATGCATTTCTTTTCTCACATATAATTTTATTTATACTATTTAATCGAATTTTATATGATTGACGATTATATAATGGAATTGCATTTTATTTATTATATTATCTTTTAATGTTTTTTATTATTATTTTTTTTTTGAAGAAGACCACATTCTAGGACAATTTAGTGTTATTAGCTTTTTACTAAAAGTTGTACATCTGTAAGCAATCAAGCAATCAAGCAAACTTGATTGTAATATTAGAGTCCTGTCCACCCTAGAACGAGTTAGTCCCAGTTGGTGACAGAATAAAATAAGCAAAAGGTTAAGGTTTTACCATTCGGTTCCTGTTATTTTTGTAAGCAAATCAATGTTTTATAGTAATTAATTCTTATATAAATAAATAAATAAATAAAGGCTGCGGGAAAATTTTGCAATTCAAAGTGCCACAGCAGTTTGTCTTGCTTAAATAAATAATGTCTATTTTAATAACATCATTAGTAATTTATGAAAGTTTTATTTTTAACATGCCTTTTGTGAACTATGTATTGTTATAAAAAAAATCAAATTCCTGAAATACTTACATAACTATATTAATTATCTCTGTCAAAAGTATTTTAGGTACGTGTGGTATGCTTAGGAAAGATATTATGTTTTTCTTTTATATGTTTTTTGAATAAATAAAAGCTACCAGAGCACTTTTTTAATTTCGCTAATTATTTTAACAATACCCAGCCAGCCTTGGGTAAACCTAGGTGTGTATGGGTAAAGTCCGAATTAAAAAGTATTTCCATTATTATTCGGACATTACCCAAAATCCTTGGGTAATTCTAAGTATTCCCGGGTAAACCTAGGTTTACTCAAACAACTAGCATTACCCGTAACACATATACAGCGTTTAATTTTTCGATTCCAAATTCAAAATGTCCTATACATATTTAAAACATTTGCGTAGGAAAATTCGAATGTGGAACAGAAATATAAATTGTATGGAAGAATTGGACTTTGGAACAGAAAAAATTGAACATCGCATTTGATTCAAATTGCAAACAACCGCAATAGTAGAAACACGCCATCTTTAGTTAATTAAGTATATAACTCTGTGGGTTTTCGGACCATGTTTAACAAATACATGATTATTTTGTATAATACGACCGCTAAGCGATCATTTTATATTGCGCGCGACGCTCGTGCGCACGCGCGACTTTTCACTCAGTTGCCAATCGTCGTTCGCGCGGATCTCACGCGCCGTTTTCCTCCCGCTCCGAACGCCCGCGTCGCGGCGCCAAATTTTCCAAAATTCAGATCTAGGGCTTTTTAAAGTGTCATGAGTGTGTGAAAATTGAGAAGAATTTGTTTAAGTGTTTAGTGTCGTGGATCCGGGGATCAAGGATTGCAAGCTAATAAATTTGTAAGTTTTTTTTTTTTTACAAATAAAAATAATCTTGATATCATCTAAAAACGCTGTCTCTGCGTTACCAATATTTTCAAGCTACAACAATTCCATTGTTTTTTTAATACTAAAGAGTGGGTGTGCGTACACTGCCTACAAAGAATTTGAAGTATCAATGGTACAGTCGATTAATTAATGAAACAGCTTCTAAAAAACACATATTTAATATACCTCTGGATGTAGGCTGACTAGTATATAATGATACAGTTTATTTAAAGTTAATAATCGCTAAAAAAAAAACAGAAAAACAACATATAAAATCATGCACCTGACAATTGTTAAAGAACGAATCCTCATTATTTAAAACAAAAAACAAATGCTGCATCATTTCACTACAAACAATGCAACGAGTAAATATATATAAAAAAACACATTAATGCCGTTACAAAAAGTTAACTACTGTATTTATAATTATTTTTATTACAGTTTTCTTTATGAAATATTTGTGGTTTATGTATTTATCCATATAGACACATATATATATATATATATATATATATATATATATATATATATATATATATATATATATATATATATATATATATATATATATATATATATATATATATATATATATATATATATACATATATATATATATATATATATATATATATATATATATATATATATATATATATATATATATATATATATATATATATATATATATATATATATATATATATATATATATATATATATATATATATATATATATATATATATATATATATATATATATATATATATATATATATATATATATATATATATATATATATATATATATATATATAGGTATATATATATATATATATATATATATATATATATATATATATATATATATATATATATATATATATATATATATATATATATATATATATATATATATATATATATATATATATATATATATATATATATATATATATATATATCTTATATATAAAATTCTCGTGTCACAATGTTCGTTCCCGTACTCCTCCGAAACGGCTTGACCGATTCTCATGAAATTTTGTGAGCATATTGAGTAGGTCTGAGAATCGGCCAACATCTATTTTTTATACCCCTTAGTGATAAGGGTTGTCCACCCTTAACATTTTTCTTTAATTTTTAGTCATTTTTTTAATTTCTTAATTTTTCTATTATGTCGCATTAAAAAATACATACAACCCTAAATTTTTACCCTTTTATCACCAACCCCTATTTTTTAATAGCCATTTTAGTAATTTAATCATTTTTCATCCCCGGTCGATAACTGATCAATCGTCATTTAATTAGTTATCCCCGCCAGTTGTCTACAGGTGTCACTTCTGACCCAGTAAACAGCACGGAGTAGGGATGAGAACGAAGCCGGTCTCCTGTTTCTCTCACACAATAAGACTTCTCTCACTCCCTACACAGTTGTCGGCCATCATTATTGTTTATGCATCAAGTGTAGTAGTAACGTTGACAATTATTATTTTGCTATCTCAGTGTAACTCTCATATTAACTATTAATCATTCCTATTTTATTAATAATAATAAAATTATCAATTTAGAGTGTATTTTGCACGATTAGTTAATCAAGTGATTTTCATAACCTCAAAAGTACTCAACACGTGGCACGAGCTTCCACCAACAACGGCTTTTGTGTTGTAAGTATACCTACTTTTTTTTATTTATATCGAAAATGTTGTTGGAAACGGTCAAAAAAGATTCGGTGGAATTTAATTTTTATTAAAATTGGGCAAACTTTTTTTTGTATTAATTTTTTTTACCATTTCTAACCATATATTTTCGATATGATTATGAAAAATAAAATTTTTCGCTTTTGTAAAACAGTCTAATGTTTACATGAATATGTAAATGAATGTGTGTACCAAATATTAAATACATTATAACTAGGGCCAAGATTCTTGCCGTGATTTCATTTTAACATTTTACAATTAATGCTCTTAAGTTTTTGACATTACGGCAAATATATTTGATCTTATAAAAATGTAATTTTAATTTTATTTTATTAAAAAAATGTAATTTAACAAATAAGATTTTCATAGTTTCCAAAAATTTTAATCAATCATTATGAATCTTTTTTTTGAAATATCGATGGAAATATTGGTTGTATGAGAAAATTATAAGAGACAATTTTTTTTGTGAAATTTAATTTTTTACAACTTTTGTCTAAAAATTTTTTTCATAAAATGTATATTTTTGCTATAATTTCATAAATTCAAACTAATCATTTCAAAACTGCGGCAAAAATCCTGGCCCTAATTATACCTTTAACATTTTTCATCATTAAGTAATTTAATTTATTCTATTTATGTGTGTTTTGTACAGTGAGCAATGCCAAGAAAACGCAAAGGGACTGATTTGAGCCGTAATACAAGTAAATCTCGAAGCTTGGGAAATAGAAGATCCGAAAGAACCGAAGAACAAATCCAGCAACAAAATACTGATGCACGTGTCAGAATCGCGCAATTGCGTCAAGAAGAGTCAGAAGATACACGAGCTGAACGCAATGAAGTACGCCAAATCGAACTGCATCTGATTTAATGAATACTGAAATGAATCGTGAACTGCAGTACAGCACTGTAGAAATGGCAGCGATTGTTGCCCGCAATGTCCCACTAATGAATGAGGAACAAAGAACCATTTATGATCGCATTATGCTCGCAGTTTCAGCTGGACAAGGTGGGTTCTTCTTTTTGCATGCACCGGGTGCAACTGGCAAAACATTCGTTATTTCGCTCATTCTTGCTGAAATACGATCAAATAATGGCATCGCATTGGCCGTGGCATCATCGGGCATTGCAGCAACTTTATTGGATGGAGGCAGAACAGCTCATTCAGTATTTAAGCTGCCACTAAATATTCAGAATAACCCTGACGCAGTATGCAACATTAAGAAACAATCGTCCATGGCCACCGTGCTGAAACAGTGTAAAATTATCATCTGGGATGAATGTACTATGGCACACAAACATTCGCTTGAGGCGTTGAACAGGACATTGAAAGATATTAAAAACAACGACAAACTATTTGGCGGAACTCTGTTGGTCCTTTCAGGTGATTTCAGGCAAACACTTCCAGTCATTCCACGTTCAACATACGCTGATGAGATCAACGCTTGCTTAAAATCATCTCCATTGTGGCGTAATGTCGAAAAAGTACAGCTGAAAGTAAATATGCGCGTTCAAATGCTTCAAGATCCATCCGCTGAAACATTTTCAAAACAACTCTTAGATATCGGTGATGGAAAAGTTGCTATAGATGAAACTGGATACGTAAAATTACCGACCGATTTCTGCACAATCGCTGATTCGCAAGATACTCTCATTGAACAAATATTTCCCGATGTACACACACAGTACATAAATCATGAGTGGCTTGCAGAAAGAGCAATTTTAGCGGCAAAAAATGTAGACGTTGACGATTTAAATCTGAAGATACAAATGTTGTTGCCAGGGAACTTGGTATCATATAAATCTATTGATACAGTTTGCGACGACAGCGAAGCAGTAAATTTTCCCACAGAGTTTTTGAACTCACTGGATTTGCCAGGCATCCCACCGCATAATTTACAATTAAAGGTTGGATCTGCGATTATCTTGCTTCGTAATTTGAACCCGCCCCGGCTGTGCAACGGTACGCGATTAGTCATTCAAAAATTAATGAAAAACGTGATCGAAGCCAGCATTTTAAATGGCAAGTTCCGAGTTGAAAATATATTAATACCACGGATTCCTATTATACCTACAGATGTGCCAATTCAATTCAAACGTATTCAGTTTCCGATTAGATTGGCATTTGCAATGACAATCAACAAATCCCAAGGTCAAACGATGTCTATTTGTGGCTTAGATTTGAGAACACCATGTTTTTCACACGGACAATTATACGTGGCATGCTCTCGAGTGGGTAAACCATCCAGTTTGTTTGTGTTAGCTAAAGATGGACTAACAAAAAATATTGTTCACGCTATAGCATTAAGAGATTGATATTGTTTGTTAGTGTTACTGTCGTAATTGTTTAATTAATGATATATAATTTTAAGGAATAAATTATAATAACTTAAAAATAATGTTTGCCTTTTGTTATTTTTATATTCCCTCATCGTTCACAGTGCTCCATGCCTATTTCACGCATATACCACATTCGTACACACTTACAATAAGTAAGCTATTTTTTGTCTACACTAGAAATTACTTAAAAAATATTTATATGGCAAAACAACGTTTGCCGGGTCAGCTAGTATATATATATATATATATATATATATATATATATATATATATATATATATATATATATATATATATATATATATATATATATATATATATATATATATTCGGAATGTACTTAATTAGACCTTTCATTTGACACGAAACACGATATATTTATGTTAATTTATTGAAATTTTGAGACGTGGATATTTAAACAACTATTTCCTTGATATAATTGGACAGTTAAGGTACCCAATGATACTCAGGATGACCTAACGATTCTAACAATACTATATACTTCTAAATCGGTTCAAGCGTTTGTATGTTATTGTGAACACATTACACTCCTTTTTTGTTGGGCATTCGTGTAAAAAGGGTGAATCCTCAGACAAAAGCCTGATTGATATAAAGTAGTCACCTCGTCGATAACATGGCAAAAAAATAAGAATGAGTAATATAAGAATATTGAGGTAATACACTAATTATTAGATACTTGATGAAAGAATAGGTACATAATAAATTAGTCCTCATTTCTTAAAGGATTTTTTAAAAAAAGCATGTATGTATAGGTTCATAAATCCGTTCGCAGTTGATTCCAAACAATCGCTGAAGAGTAAAATAATTTTCTAAAAGCTACATTAAGTGTGTTTGGGAACGATGGCAAGATGACTACTTATCTTGTAAGTTATGAATAGACTAGGTAGATTTTCCTCTGCTGCCACATATTTAGAAAAGATGCTCGCTTGAAAAATCGAGAGACATGATGTTGATGATATAGTAAAACAAATTTTGGCAACGGTGTTTTGAAGTCTTTGCGGTCTCCGCTCAGTTTTCTTATACAGACATGGACCATATGTAGATATTTATTTATTTATTTATTTGCAGCTGTTATAAAAAACATATACAATAAAACAAGAACACACAGATTAAAAATTAAAACTATAAATAGACAAAGACTATGAAATAAAGCTACAAACGCTGCAAATTAGGGGTATCCTCAGGTTATCTCTTATCCTGGTTTTCAGGACACACCTATTAATTATTGGTACATATATGATTTTTAAAATAAAATAACCAAATCAAATAAATCTTAAAATAAAAAATCCAAATAATCATAATCAAATAAATACACAAATCGAAATAATCAAAATCAAGATATTTAACATCAAATGATATTAAAAGAAAATAACGTAATTACATAAATTTAATAATCTACATATAATAAATCAAAAATAATCAAAATCAAAATATTTAACATCAAATAATCACGTTACAAATTAATAAATAAACGAAGACATTAGTAATAATCCAATTAGCAATAGTTATTTTATAATAAAATCAAATTATGACATCTAAATATCTTCCTTTAATAATAAACTTTTAAAGTGGTCCTTAAATACTGCAATTGATTTCGATCGCAAAGCCATTCCCAACCGATTCCATACAACCGCAGAATAATACGAAAAGCTGCACTGGAAATGTGTAGTTTTGTGCTTGGGTATTATAGCAAGTTGTTCACGTGCCCGTGTTGAATGGACATGCCGGTTACGGGACCACGTCATAATAGAGTAAAGATATCGCGGCTGTTTATTGCGTACTACCTTGAGTACAAGGGTCGCAAGATGGAGCTGCCTTCTTTTACTCATATTCAACATGGAAGCTTTCGCCAGGAATGGTGACACATGATGACGTGGAGGAATCCTAAAGCAAAATCTTGCGCAGGCATTTTGCAGTCTCTGAAGTCTCCGCTCAGTCTTCCTATATAGACAGGGGCCGTACACACAGTCGCCATAATCCATTATAGACAATATAAGGGCATTTACAAGTAGTATTCTGATTCTGACGCTGAGGTACTCCCGAATTCTGTATAAGGCCTTTAGACGTGAGAAACCCCACCCAACGCTTTTGCTGACATGTTCCTCAAACCGTAATTTTCCATCAAATAGAATACCCAGATTTTTAGCCGTAGTGACCAGTGGTATTGGCAAACTGTCCACCATTATAGGAAGAGAGCCATAGTTGGCAATTTTAGTCCTGCCCTGTTTCGACCCAATAATCATAAAACATGACTTCGAAGGGTTGATTTGTACGCCATGTTTATTGGACCAAGCGGATAACCTTCCAAGATCGGCATTGATTAGGCTGACTGCTGAAAATGGACAATTCGTGTCTATGGGATGCATTAATTGAGTGTCGTCGGCATATAGATGATAGCGACAGTTTTCAAAATTTGCAGCTATGTCAGAAGTATATAGTGCAAATAAGACCGGGCCCAGTATCGATCCCTGTGGTACGCCTATTTTTACTTCACGAAGAGAGGAAATCGATTGACGGCCAGATACATCTTTCAAAATTACTTTTTGAAAACGCTCTGACAGATAACTACGTATCAATTCGCATGCTGACCCAGAAAAGCCTAAATGTAAAAGTTTTGCCACCAGAAGAGTGATCCAGAGAATCAAAAGCCTTGCTGTAATCTAAAAGTATGACGAAAACTTTTATGTAAAATCTTTTTTCTACATACTCCAATAACGAGATGGTCAATGCGATTAATGTATAATTACAAATGTTTTAACCACAAAAGCTTTACGAATAGTTAGATTGAGATAAATGTCTAAATGTCTGATTATTAAATAGAGAAAACACAGAGAAATATCGATAAAAACCTGCCAAAATGACTATAATTGTTTTCAGATTCCGTTTTTTTAAAATGACTAATCCCAGTGTCAATGTATAGGTCAAGTTGGTTGGTCCTCTAAAGGGCCTGGGCATCATTTCAAAATTATCAGTTTTATTGGTTAGAGTGTTCAACATTCTAATTCTGGGATTAAGGAAAGATTTTTCATTTTATTTTTCTTTAGCGATTACAATGCTCCTCACAGGAAAAGCTCTTTTGAGCATTTTTGTCGAATTCCGTCTATGGATTTCTTGGTACATAGAATATAGAACATGTTATATTGCAGTATAAATGTTTGTTTACATCGTATCTTTTGTATCTGGCTACTCAGCCATATATATTTTTCATAACAGTAATTTTTGTAAGATTGCCAATGTCACCCTCACGAAATATGAGTGGATGTGATTAAATAGAAACTATTAACTGTATGTTACTATATCTATGATTATTTATTTTTTTATTTGTATTTTCTTTATTTAATAATACATTATTATCTACAAATATTCTGGAGATATTCATATTTATAATAATATGATATAATCTTAAATAATACAGTACCTAATACAGCAATCAGTTAAATATAAAAAAATATGACTTAAATTGAATGTTTCTTTAGTGTAACCCTTTACACAAAGTGTAAAAAACACAACACATTCGGATTCGACGCGGTATTGCTACTGTAGCCGACAATAGAAATTGTAGAACTGCTTCTAGGTAGGTAGTCGCGGTGGCATACCAAATAGAATATTTTCGTGACTAACAGGGCTGTTCGATTGTGTCGAAGTGTATGAAGATAGGTTATATTGATCCTGCGCATATGTATGAGGTGAAAGGGCGAAATATGCTTCATAAGCGATAAACAAACATACCTACGTCTACTATAGTTACATATAGATATGACATATATTGACATATTTTGCAAGATTTTGCTTTAGGATTCCTCCACGTCATCATGTGTCACCATTCCTTGCGAAAGCTTCCATGTTGAATATGAGTAAAAGAAGGCAGCTCCATCTTGCGACCCTTGTACTCAAGGTAGTACGCAATAAACAGCCGCGATATCTTTACTCGATTATAACGTGGTCCCGTAACCGGCATGTCCATTCAACACGGGCATGTGAACAACTTGCTATAATACCCAAGCACAAAACTACACATTTCCAGTGCAGCTTTTCGTATTATTCTGCGGTTGTATGGAATCGGTTGGGAATGGCTTTGCGATCGAAATCAATTGCAGTATTTAAGGACCACTTTAAAAGTTTATTATTAAAGGAAGATATTTAGATGTCATAATTTGATTTTATTTTAAAATAACTATTGCTAATTGGATTATTACTATTGTCTTCGTTTATTTATTAATTTGTAACCTGATTATTTAATGTTAAATATTTTGATTTTGATTATTTTTTATTTATTATATGTAGATTATTAAATTTATGTAATTACGTTATTTTCTTTTAATATCATTTAATGTTAAATATCTTGATTTTGATTATTTCGATTTGTGTATTTATTTGATTATGATTATTTGGATTTTTTGTTTTAAGATTTATTTGATTTGGTTATTTTATTTTAAAAATCATATACCTATGTATCAATAATTAATAGGTGTGTCCTGAAAACCAGGATAAGAGATATCCTGAGGATACCCCTAATTTGCAGCGTTTGTAGCTTTATTTCATAGTCTTTGTCTATTTATAATTTTAATTTTTAATTTGTGTGTTCTTGTTTTTTTTTTTGTATATGTTTTTTATAACAGCTACAAATAAATAAATAAATAAAAAATAAAAATTAAAAAAACGGCATACCTACATCGATTTATAGTTTAAAAAATGATCAATTTATTGTAGATCAGTTGATTGAGATCTACAAAGAATGCCTTGTTCCGATACTTTCAAGGTTGTGTGCTAGCGAACCAAGAGTGCATAATGGTTGCGTATAATACACATTGCACACTTAATCGTACGTGTTTTATATCTCTGTTTATGTATACACGTATGGTGTATTGTGTTTTTACATCGTATACAGTGTTTATAGTGTTTACAGCGTTTTAGACGCGGATTTAAGTTATTTATAAATGTACCTAGTTAGATTTTTTGAATTTCGTCTAGTACTTGTAAAATCTTATGTGATGACATCGTACACTGTATACGACATCGTATACAGTGTTTAGGGTGTTTTTGTTTCTGTTTTAGATGCGGATTTAAGTTATTTATAAATGTACCTAGTTGGATTTTTTGCATTTCGTCTAGTACTTGTAAATTCTTATATGATGACATCGTACACTGTATACGACATCGTATACAGTGTTTACAGTGTTTACAGCGTTATATAGTGTTTTTGTTTCTGTTTTAGACGTGGATTTAAGTTATTTATAAATGTACCTAGTTAGATTTTTTTTCATTTCGTCTAGTACTTGTAAATTCTTATATGATGACATCGTACACTGTATACGACATCGTATACAGTGTTTACAGTGTTTTTGTTTCTGTTTTAGACGCAGATTTAAGATATTTATAAATGTACCTAGTTAGATTTTTTGCATTTCGTCTAGTAATTGTAAATTCTTATATGATGACATCGTACACTGTATACGACATCGTATACAGTGTTTACAGTGTTTTTGTTTCTGTTTTAGATGCGGATTTAAGTTATTTATAAATGTACCTTAGTTAGATTTACGCAGATTTAAGTTATTTAGAAATGTATTTAGTTAGATTTTTTGCATTTCGTCTAGTACTTGTAAATTCTTATATGATGACATCGTACACTGTATACGACATCGTATACAGTGTTTACAATATTTTTGTTTCTGTTTTAGACGCAGATTTAAGATATTTATAAATGTACCTAGTTAGATTTTTGCATTTCGTCTAGTACTTGTAAATTCTTATATGATGACATCGTACACTGTATACGACATCGTATACAGTGTTTACAGTGTTTACAGCGTTATATAGTGTTTTTCTTTCTGTTTTAGACGTGGATTTAAGTTATTTATAAATGTACCTAGTTAGATTTTTTTGCATTTCGTCTAGTACTTGTAAATTCTTATATGATGACATCGTACACTGTATACGACATCGTATACAGTGTTTACAGTGTTTTTGTTTCTGTTTTAGATGCGGATTTAAGTTATTTATAAATGTACCTTAGTTAGATTTACGCAGATTTAAGTTATTTAGAAATATATTTAGTTAGATTTTTTGCATTTCGTCTAGTACTTGTAAATTCTTATATGATGACATCGTACACTGTATACGACATCGTATACAGTGTTTACAATATTTTTGTTTCTGTTTTAGACGCAGATTTAAGATATTTATAAATGTACCTAGTTAGATTTTTGCATTTCGTCTAGTACTTGTAAATTCTTATATGATGACATCGTACACTGTATACGACATCGTATACAGTGTTTACAGTGTTTACAGCGTTATATAGTGTTTTTGTTTCTGTTTTAGACGTGGATTTAAGTTATTTATAAATGTACCTAGTTAGATTTTTTTTCATTTCGTCTAGTACTTGTAAATTCTTATATGATGACATCGTACACTGTATACGACATCGTATACAGTGTTTACAGTGTTTTTGTTTCTGTTTTAGACGCAGAGTTAGGTTATTTATAAATGTACCTACCTAGTTAGATTTTTGCATTTCGTCTAGTACTTGTAAATTCTTATATGATTATTACGACCTTAGCTGCGTAGTTGTAGTTATTATACAGGAAATTTAAAACCAAATATTTTTAATGAAAAGTATGCAGTGTTGTTGGGACGGTCAGGCATTTTTGTAAGGTTCTGTACATAAAATTGAACAAGAAAACAGATATCTTTCTTTTTTAGACTGAATAAAAATGGCGACTTAGGATTATTTTGGTTTGGAGGAAACTATTGACCCGGAAAACTGAATTGAACCTACAACTTTTTTTTTCATTTGGGCTTTGCTGCTGAGAAAAAAATATATTTTAAAGTTGAACTAAAATGCTTTCTTTTTCTTTAACTACCTAAGCGAGTTTCAAGATTTTTTTTGCGTTGCAGATTTTATGCAAATGAATATTGTTTTGTCACTTACGTTGATAGATGCTGCTAGCTCATCTGTAGTTTGCGACGGACCCGCCTCTGCTATTGCCCTTAATTCATCATAATCAACCTTACTCTCGCGGGCTCGTTCTCGAGGTCGAGATTAGCAAAACGGAAGGCAATTTGAGAATATCGAATCTCTTGACTTTCTCGACTATCTTTATTCTTTATTTTTTCTATTATTGACTATTATATCATAGTGAATTTCTATTGTGGCTATTGACTATTGACTATTATTATTATTATTACCGATTTGTTACTATTTGTTTTTTTTTAATTATTTTACTATCCACATGTTTGATTATTAGTAATATTGTCTATGTGATAATTTGCTTAGTTATAAAAGAATTTTGATTGAAAGTATCGGAAAAAAATGTTTATTATTTATAACATAGAAAAATCGGCGCTTGAATGTTTAACGTTCATAATAATAATAGTATTCTGTTTAACGTTCATAACATAATAGGGAGAATTCCCCTAACGCCGGACGGCACCTAGCGTCGGACACTAATAGTATCTCGACAAGTAGCGGCGCGATCGATACGAAGACGTAGGAAAAGGAAAAGCGTACGCTTCCACGCACCCTTCTCACCCGTCTTTGTATCGATCGCGTCTCTACTTGTCGAGATACTATTAGTGTCCGACGCTGGGTGCCGTCCGGCGTTAGGGGAATTCTCCATATAATATTATGAGCGTTAAACATTCAAGCGCCGATTTTTCTATGTTAAACATTTTTTCCGATACTTTCAATCAAAATTCTTTTATAACTACGCAAATTATCACATAGACAATATTACTATAATAATAATAATCAAATAATAATCAAACATGTGGACAATAAAAAAATATTAAAAAAATGCAAATAGTAACAAATCGGTAATAATAATAATAATAGTCAATCGTCAATTGTAACCCCATCCCAAATAATATTTTTTAAACTCCTTCCGCGCGACGACGGGGAGAGCAGCTAGTATTTTAATTTGTTTATTCACTTATTACTAGTCAACAATACATAAAAACTAATGCATTGAATATTACGATTAAAAAAGGGATATCCATTAGTAACTATACAAATAGAGTGTTGCGTAATATACTACCTCTTATAAGAATAATTATCAAAAAATTTAACAAATAAAACCGACTCCAATTTTTTTTATAAGTGCAGCAGCCATGTCATGGTGATAATTAGAACAGGATGTCATAATTGAATGCGTATACAACATCTTGTGTCTGTGCTGTCGACCGTTGAGGAGTTCCCTTATTGGAAGCCAACCCTGGGTGCCGCAGTCATATCTTGGTGAAACTTAGAACTGGCTGACGTAATTGAATGCAAATACAAAATTTCGGGTCTATACTGTTGACCGTTGAGGAGTCCCCTCTTCGGGAGCCAACCCTGGGTGCAGAAGCCTAACTTAGAACGAGCTATCATAACTTAATTATATACAAAATTTCTTGTCTGTGCTGTTGACCGTTGAGGAGTCTCCTCGTCGGGAGCCAACCCAGGGTGTACAATCAGGTCATGTTTATCATAAAAAAATGCATTGTCATCGGAATTGAACTAACATGTAAAACTTCATATGATAATATTTGAGGAGTTCCCTAAATTCCTCATGGATCCCATCCTCGATCCATCCACGGATGCATCCTCATAGAGCAGGATTTTGTTAAAAATAGGACCAATCTGTATGTATATCCTTTCAAATAAAAAATAAAAAAATCCATATCTGTTCATAAATGTCATAAATGGCACAGTTCTGAGGTAACAAACATTAAATAAAAAGATACAACGGAATTGATAACCTCCTCCTTTTTTGAAGTCTGTTAATAAATAACGAATTGCCTGTAATTTAAACAGATAAGGGTTGGCGGTATTAATATACTGGCGGTATATATGGCACATATTTGCCTACTGATTTTTTGATCCATTCACAACATCCAACGCATTATCTTTTCATGCCTGATAATGCATTGATGCGGTTCGCCGAATGTGACCTTCGCTCGCAGTAGGAAGGTCGCAGTGAATTACTTGACAACATACACCTCACCTCAAATTAGACATAAAAGATGAACCAATAAATATTATTTAGGTATCCAAGATATGCAACGACGCAAACTGCGAAAAGGAGGTCTCACGCAGAAGCCATATGGCAAGATCGGCCATGAGCAAGCTAGAAAGGCGTTGGAAGAATCGGGGTATAAGTAAGCGGACAAAGGTCAGGCTGGTTCGAGCTCTGGTTTTCTCGATCTTTCTCTATGCATCAGAGACATGGACCCTGAAGACTCGGATACGCCCCAAAATCGATGCACTGGAGATGTGGTGTTGGCGTAAAATGCTAGGAATCCCATGGACAGCACGCCGCACCAACAAATCTGTCCTGGAAGAATTCGGCATCCAAGTGAGGCTCTCCACCGTATGCATGAGAAGGGCCCTGCAGTTCTTCGGTCATGTTGCCATGAGAAACCCAGAGAATCTGGAGAAAATGCTTCCGGGGGTCAAGTGGAAGGAAGGAGCAGAGGCAGATCACCGGCCAGATGGAACGACCTCACCAAAGAAGTTACAAAAGGGTCAATACAATCTGCGACCAGCCATGCAGAAGGCAGGTCGAAGTGGAGCAGCCTCGTAGGCAAACTGTTGTCTAGTGGCCACGATCCTTAATAATGAGGAACCGACGGAGAAGAAGGTATTAACAGAATCCTTTAGCCTAATGTACCCAGGTACATTACGTACTAATATAAACTTGATTGTGTGGGAGTCGGATTGTGCGGAGGGCAGTTCCGTGAAATGGATTTTATCGCGTGAGATTTGTTGCACCAACTAAGGGTGTCAAACACAACGGGCGACCTCGTCGCTGCAGGGAGTTTGAACGGCATCAGGTCGTTCTGTCTTTCATTGAGTGAGTGTGAAACACTTTAGCGGTCAAAGGATAGTACGCTGACTAACTCAACCGATGAGCCTGTACGGATCCAACCCCCCCCCCCCCCTCCCGCTGCTTAGAAAACGTACGTTTCCAGACTTCCATGATTATTAGCCGAAGTGCACAGTCGATTGGCAAACGCCACACGATGAGTATCACCCGAGGAGTTTCCCCAGATCGGAACAGCCGATTTCAACTATCTACGACGGGGTTTGCAGCCGCAGGCAGGGCCCATAGAGTCCTTTTCAGATTAGTCCCTCTTCGATGAGGCTATCGGATGGACTGTTTTGGCCATTTTCGTTTCGTATTAAATATCCCGATGAGTCAGATGACAGCTCAATACAAACTTAAAGATGACAACAGTTTTCCCGTTTAGAAACCTAACTCTTTCCTTTTAGGGTGCGAACTCTCTACGTCGCGATCGCATCCGCCTCCTAAACTGTCGTGTAGTGGACATACCCCGCTATGGGTACAAGCCACGCGACCGTCATAAATATGATAATATTAAATAGACACACGGAAGTAAAGTTCATAGTCCAAAGCTTAATTTAACCCTAGAATGCTAACGTTCGTCAAAACGACGAGCTTCTAATTAATATCTCCCTTTCCCTTTCTAATTGTTTAACCTACACACTCGCCGTTTCGCGCCGAATTAGCGACCGCTAGACTGCGTCGCGTGGCGGTCGCGTTTTGCCGCTAAGTAATGTTGTATTTGAAATATATACTGAATAATCGTCAGTTTGACGAATGGTTAGCATATGTATAACGTTTACACCTGTAATAAGTGCTAAAAAACTATTTAATTTGATATTTAGCGTACATTTGTAGGTTTTGTAATTTAATTATATATTTAATACCAAACAAAGAAAAACTTTCTGAGCAATAAATCCTCATTTAGTCATTGTAATGATAAGTGCCTTATTGATCTAAAAAAATCAAATGTCATTTAAGACCTGTGATTTAGTACATAATAAAGGTAAAAAAAGTATTCACTTTTACCAGCTTTTATTTACCTTGCAATGCTTATCAGTATGCCTGTTTAGGTCAAATCTTGCAAGTAGAATTAGAACCACTTCCTCTTATCCTATGAAGTTGAAATCAGTACCGTCTGAGGTGTTCCCCCAGGTTAGTTCCTCTTCAACGAGGCTTTCGGATGGGATCTGAGCCGTGAGTTAATCTGACTGAGATAACAAAGAGGCAATTAGGTCTAAGATGCATGGAACCGTTAGGTACAGCATACTAATGGCAGACTGGTCCCAGCATCCTGGTGTCAACCAGGTGCGAGCATTATGGTGAGATCATCCTGAGGTCATCATCCTGGTATAAGCTTGGTATCAGATCCATACCGATAGGTCTATATCATTCCTACAAGGGAAAAAGGGCCTAAATCATTTCCTATAATTTTGAAATTATGCTATAGGTTATAACCCAACCAACGGCCGCGGGCGCGCCAGCTACTCTTAATGCACGCGAAATCTGTCATAACAACAAAACGATGCAACATGTAAACTTGCATTGCTTTGTCAAAACGTCCCTCCGTTTACTGTCTTGCGCTTGTCTTGTAGATAGTATACATCTCACTACTAATAACCCTTGGTTGCAGCATTTTGTAAAACACCTCTTGTACTATAAAATCGAAGACTATTGCGGTTGGTTGACATTATAAATAGGATATAAACGAATTTACCGCGTGAAATTTGTAGCACCCGACGTTTCGGTGACGTTGCAGCTGCCGTTGTCCAGGGTAGACTGAAATGCTTTTTCAGTCTGTTCTGTGTGGCTTCCGTTAAAGGGAGAAGAAACGTCAGTTCCAGGGGTGGGGTATCTCGATGACACTAATGTTGACGTTGAGTAGGAACTGTGTTGGGAAATGTATATTTTAGAAAAAATATATTTAAAAATAAAACAAATATTCGTATTATTATAATATTCTTATATTATAGTTTTCGCTTTTTGTCTGAAGTGTAATTTAGGTAAAATATTTTTTTTATAACTCAAATATATTTGGTTTACAGACGAAGTATATTTCTTTATCACTCAAACTAAATTTTAGAAATGGAATTACCATTTTTTTCAAATGTTGACATTGATCGTTTTTCTCCGAAATCCTTCTTATGTTTAAAAATAATTTAAATGATTTTCTCAAAAACAGCTGACGCAGGTTGCAGTGGGCCCTGCGCGGAGGCACACAGGTAGCTGTAATGTTCTCGCTTCGTGCGGCATGGCTTGGGCTAATAGCCGGCCAGCAGTGGTCAATATTTCACACTGCATATGAGTGTACACCGCCTGCGTACGGGCCAACTCCGTCTCTCCTTTGACCGTAATGTAATGGCTTTATTTAGCAAACGGCAAGGACTCGCCGCATTGCGTGGGAGTCGCACACTGGCCGAGGTCAGAGCGACTCAGCTACATAGTGGGGAGGACCCTCGATTGCCAGCTCGCCCACTGTGCTCTGACACAGAGACCCCATCGGCGGCTCGGTGCCGGATCTGAAACATATCACTCTTTTTTATTGTAACAGGCTAACCCATCCCCTCCCCCCTCTCTGTTTAGCAGTTCCGTACTGAAGCGTACAAACGGCACTCTATTGGTGAGACTTTGCTGTCAGTCTGTATGCTACTATTAATTATCTCGGTCAGTTTTTAACCCATCGACATGTAATAGCATTACCAATTTAGCGCTTGCCGGAACCATTGATTATATAGGGCAGTGATTTTTAACCTGTGGGTCGCGACCCCCAGGTTTGGCAGACTATCTATATTTATAAAACAAAGTCGGGTTTATTCGAACACTAATAACTCGAGCACGGCTAAACCGATTTTCATGGTTTTTGATTTGTTGTATTTGTCTCCGTCCCGAATAGCAGAATAACTATTAAAAATAAAAATTGAAAAATTGACGAAAAATTAAAATAAAAGAAAAACATTTTCCCATACAAAATGTAAATCCGTGTTTTTCTCATGGTCAGTTGTACGTGGCATGTTCACGTGTCGGAAAATCATCCGCTTTATTTGTTCTTGCGCCTGATAAAAAAAACAAAAAATGTCGTATATCACAAGGTGCTTCAATGAAGAGAATTAAACCGAGTGCATCCCATGCTGCACAATATGTAAATAGTTTAATTCAATCATGTCTTGCAGACACGCCACACGACATATTTTTTTTGCTTTTATATTTCTTTTTGTGTCATTATCCTAATAAAGTAGTGAACTTAATATTTATTTTGTATTATTGTATTACTTTCATAAAATCATAAATTAAGTTCAGCTAATCTGTAACATGGCAATCATTGACTGTTGGGCGGTACGAAGATCGCCGGGACAGCTAGTCATAAGATAAAAACCAAAATTATTAACATAACATTTACATCTTCGGAAGAGACACATATTTATTATGTGTTTTGCTATTGCAAAACACATAATAATATAGTAAGTAATAACCACAGACAACAATATACTAAGTAATAAGCACAGATAGTGATCTGTGCTAATCAAGGCTATCAAAATAATTACAACATTTAAAAAATATGTTACGTCTTGGTTGATGAAGGAAGGAAGATTAATATAGATAGTGCATTGAGTATAAAAGTCTGAATGGTATGTATGGAATGATATGTATGTATGTATGTAGTGGTTATTAAGAGCCGTATTACAAAATAGCGTAGGTATTCTTTTAAAATGAGTTGATAAAATGAACGCATTTTTTTTTGGATGTAACTATAAAAGATAGGATAAATAAATAAATAAATAAATAACTATTCAACCCTGGGAGAAAACCGCGGCACTGAGCGCTCTTCTCTTGCGCAAGCAAATATATACACAATTTCTAATTGTTTTTTGCAGTGTTTTCTCCTTTCTAATGACAATAATTTATATTATGTCGTATTGCTAAAAGAGTGAACTTTAATATAGTATAAGTATTATATAAGAATCTTATTTTATTTCTGAGAAAATTAGAATGATACAGGAAGATTTTTTTTTAATTTTGTGTAATTGTAAGTAATGTATACCTTGGATATGTGGTCAAAAAACGAAAAAATAAAGCCGTAGTGTACATCAAGAATACATGACGGACATAAAAAAAAATAGTATACGGTTTTCGTTGTAGTGATATTACTGTATTAAGGAGCTCAAAGTTTGCCTTCCGAGCGTTTTACGAATAACGACTTTCGGAAAATGGGCTGAATAAGTAAATAATATTCGTTACATCTAAAATTAAAGGCTGCTATGGTCAACATCAAGAAATGGTCCAGGTAATTCAGTAATTAAAGTTTGTAGAAATCTCTTTATTTCTTGGAATTAGAACGCCAAAAATCCACTTTTCTTGCTTTTCTGGAAAAAATATGTGATACGGCTCTTAAGTTCAAATTTGTAAAAAAAACGGTTTTATAATATTTATATTCTCATGTCATTATTGGTCTTTATTACAGCTTTTAGCATTGCGAAACTTTCTTTTATTTTAATGATTATTTTGATACTTCTATATGTAGGTACTCGTTTAAATCTCACTTTTATTTCTTTACCTAATTTTAATTTCTATAATTAGGTTTGATTATATTACTGTATTTTTAACCAATTATGATAACTTACATACTTTTTATTTGTACATCAATTTTTTATTATGTTTATGCTATAGTTAACAATTTTATATTTTATATCTAACTATATTTTTAAGCAATTACGATTATCTAAATACTAGCAAATTGTGCATCTTTTTTATGATTATGTTAAAGTTAACAATTTAATATTATTAATTTCATATTTATATTATCAATGGTAAGTTCAATTTTCCAGCTTGTGAGAATTAATAATAACTCTTAGTGTATACATTCTTCCAAATCTTCTATATGATCTAGATCAAGGTCGGTACACTTACCGCCATGACAAAGTTCTCGCTGTTATTCGCGAGGTAATCAGTCTCTCAGTGGCTCGTGCCAACAAGGGTTTGACAGTATCCTCCAAACCCCCAATACAGTTTGTGCGGGATGGCTCTAAAGGCAAAAAACATTTAACTACAAAACCTTTCTCAATAATCGAGAAAGCTACAGATTGGATTCTGGAGGTTGATTCGGTCTCTAAGCAGTATAAATTCCCTGAAAGTGTCGGATGCACAGCCCTCCGTCCAGATATAACTCTTTACTCTCTATCTCGGAAGGTGGCTCTTATTGTAGAATTAACTGTTCCATGGGAATCAAATATCCCAAAAGACCACGAGTACAAATTAAATAAATACCATGATCTTGCAAATGCCGTAACCCGGAACGGCTTCACTGTTCACCTTCACGCGGTGGAAGTTGGCGCTCGTGGCCTGCCAGCTAAATCTCTATTTCACCTCTTTAAAGATCTTTGCCTTTCCAGAAAAATAATCAACTCTTTCTTAGAAAAATTATCTAAAACTGCGATTTGCGCATCTCAAATTCTATGGCTTCGAAGGGGGAGTGAATGGGTGGCAAGGTGAACGCTCACATGTGGCAAGACAGCTGTCCTAAACCTACCACAGCCGGTTCGTAAGTCCGGAATCCACTGCTCACCCCCCAGAAGTGTAAAAAAAAAAATAGTATTATGATGGGCCCGACTCCGGTCGGTGAATTCCATGGCAGCTCCGTTTGTATTTATTATTTATTATTTATATATAAATTACTTCGTTTTTTTATATATTGGTTCATATTTACCACAATTTTAATGTCCGCCTTAGATCAGGCTATTGCCTAGTTAGGCGACATTAAAATAGGATCACTGGAAACAGTTTCTGACATAAAATTTTATCAGTTTTTTGCTATTGGATTCTTGGCTATGACATTGTAATTGTCTATGTTCATTTACTGTAGATAATTGTAAATTACCAAATAAATTAAATAAATAAAATAAAAAATAGGCATGTACTTGAAATTGTACGCCTTATGGGTTAACTGTATCGAACTATTTTGTACCCAAAAGTTCTGATATAGTTATACAATTAAGATCTATCTATTTATATATCATCAAAAACGTGAGCGAAAATGTATCCCTCAAGTTTCCTAAAAGTTACAATAAATTTTTATGAGATTTGCAAATCTACTTACACAAATAAACTATTTAATTGGTTTATCAATGGTTTTTTTTAACAAAATAAAAACTATAAGACAGATTTTAATGAAATCTACACGGCTATAGAATTAGATTTAAAAAAGTTAACATTTAAAAAATATAAACAGTGAAAAACGTTTTTAAATAGTTTCATCAACGCGATTTTTTCTGATTAAATTACCAAAATTTAAATAAAATTCCTCCCATGTAAGAAAGTATAAAATCATACAATTAACATATTAAAAAATATCGTTAAAAAATATTAATGACGGCCAAATACCAATATCCAAAATATTAATGACGGCCCGATACATAGTGGTTAGGTCGCTAAGGTCGCCAAGGTTTTGTGTTCGATTCCTGGCTGGGTCACCATTTTCCGTTGGGATGAAACTAATGGAATTGCATTTTCAATTCTATCGATCGAATGCAATAACAAGACACACACTCACACACATGTTACACGCACGTATACATATAAAAACTTCATAGTAGGTTTATTTGGGGCTCTCTATACGATCAAGCATGCTTGACAAGCATCGCTTCGCGGGCTGGGAGGGGATCGTAAACTGCAGGAAATATGCAATAATTTTTTAAAAATATTTACCAAAAATGCCTAATTTTGTAGTTTATACCAGGGAGTAGCGTTAATTAGACGTAATTGATTGATGAATGACGCGACGCGATGCTCGTCAAGCATGCTTGATCGTCTAGAGAGCCCCTAACATATTGTCGTATGATAATAAACCCGCCCATTGAGAATTTTCACAATAATGAGTAGAAACAAACAAACAAACAATCGCAATGGACTCTTAAAACTCCTTTATTAGACAAAGTGGGTGAAAATATTTCTTAGCAAGAACCCCCTTTCTTAATAAGGTACGGAACCCTCGGCGCGCGAGTCAAACTCGCATTTGACCGGTTTTATATTTGGACGGTTTCTACTGCATCCGTACACAGATAATGTCGAAGGCATTAGCGAGTAGACTTGAGTGGAGGCCTATAAGTTGGCAACGTCCCACGTGTTCGGTGCGGCTGCACCGGTCGCAGTCGACCTGTCATTCTGTCGATTCGCAGGCGATTGCCGCGATGACGTAGCGGACGAACCGGTGGGTGACGTCACTGCAGCGTCGCGGAGGCGTTGCCGACCCACGCGTTTTATTCCGCCGGCCATTCTTCTGTTTCGCCAATCTATGGACATCGAAGAACCATTGATGTGATGGAATCTGAACAAAATCTAATTTTTATTTTTTATAGTACTGTGCAAGCCGTCGATCAATTTTAGGAGACACGCATGGAATTTAAATACATAATATTACAGTATAATTGGAGCAAGAAAAACATGGTAGATAAAATGAGTTCCATGACGGATTTGCAGCACTTCATTGAAAACAGTGTACAAAGTATCACAATGAAAATGTATTTTTTATTACAAACAGGAAGTAGAATTAAGAAAAACAATCGCGAAATGTAGACATCTTGCAATTTGTAAGGTTGTAATAATTACTCGTAATAACAACATCTTTTGAAGAAATTTTTATATTTTAAAGGTTTTACAGAGAGTTAATCATTCACATTTATGTATTTTTTTAAAGCTGCTTTTACTAAAATAAAACTTTTAATAAAACAGCAGAACATTTCGTTTACCCTTAAAAAATACTTTAAGATACACCAAAACAAGCGGGAATCTAATACTGCAGAAGAAGTTATGTATGTACATTGAGGAAAAGGCAAAACGTGTGCTCCTTAACTAACTAACTTCCTGTCTAAAATAATGGCTAAACAAGGACACGGTTTCGAATAGTAAGTAAGCAGTATGAGGCATATTGTTGTATTAAAATTCGTGGAATATAAAACGTCGTTACCGACCTAACAAACCTGGCAGTGGGGCGGTGTCGACTACAACGGGCGAACCCGACACCCCAGGCTGGTATAACGATATGTGATCGTTCTTGAAGGCCGTGGGATGAACGTAAAAGACTTAGAGACAAGACAAATATGCCCGTTAGAGGCCAGCGCCTTACGACGAGGCACCGGGAAAGGTAACCAGCGGGCAGCCTCGCCCCCTAACTAGCAGTTTTAGAAGGATGTCTCCGTCTGGTATTAATCTTCAGGATACCTCCCACCTCCTGACTGGTTATAGGATCGAGGTCGCTTACGCGGTCCTCTTCCTTACGTACCGGTGATATGGTATTAACCCGGGATCGGGTTGCAGAATGATCGTTTCAAGAGCAGTTGCCATAAGATTTAACAACTACCCCCGCTCTGTAGGAAACTTTACTGTTTCCAGACTACCCCGGCTGCTAGTCGGAGTTCACAATCGATTGGCTGACGCCGCATGTCGCGCAAACCGTCCAGGAGCGCCTTAAAATTGACTCCTAGGGGAGACTGGCCCGCAGGCCAGAGTCCTGCCCAGTCTCGAACTTCTTCGAGAAGGCCGCCGATGCGTGTTGACCCGTGTGTTAGACCGATCCTTAACACATGGGTCTTAGTGGCCTAACTGCAACAGGACCCATTATCTCTCAAAACAAGTCTGGCAGTATTATACACGCTGCATCTCTGCACTAAACTAGCTGCTTTGACGTAGCATTATTGTAATGTCACTGTGGGGCAGTGAGGTGTGTCCTGCCAATATTTTTGAATGCCATGATTCCATTCATTACCGCAATGTCTTATCACAGTCATATATAATGTGAGCTAAAAACAAAGTCTCAATCTGCTGTTTGGGTCTTCCAACATGAGCTTAAGTCTGCAAGAGATGTTCGTTCTCGCTAAGTATTGAAAAAAATGGCCGCTTCGCTCTTCTCAAAATCAGGACACGTTGCGACAACTCCCTTAAAAACGAAAACGTCTTATCGTCTACTACGATAATACGAGACCTCGCACCACTCGAACAAAGTAGTTTTGGGATAGGAAACTATCGAATTGATGCACCATCC
Organism: Micropterix aruncella; assembly: GCA_944548615.1. Lineage (NCBI taxonomy): Eukaryota > Metazoa > Arthropoda > Insecta > Lepidoptera > Micropterigidae > Micropterix > Micropterix aruncella. Next base: position 10,482,986 of record OX155967.1, read on the forward strand.
TCCAACCAGTCCTGACCTGAGTCTAAATCTTTCCAATTAAGAAGAAAATGCGTAGATATGATATTTTTCCATAAATTTTGATCTGCTTGGAATGGTATCTTTCCGTGTATCATCCGACTCACACGCCGATTGGAGTTATTCCACCTTCCGCATGTTTGCACTAATTGAACACACACATAAATATACTTAAAAGAATAAAAACACGACTGCCGTTACAGAAAGTGAACTACTGTGTTTATAATTATATTTATTAGGATTTTAAGCTATTGCATAGCTTTTATCGCGGGCCTAGTAGGCCAGCGCGGCGACCGAATAAGGAAATTTCTTAACGAATATTAATGATTTTAAACTGATAATTACGTCTAAACGAGTACTGCTTACGATTCGAAAAAAATATATGTTAAACAAGAACATTTTCCTAATATTCTTAGCTTTGAATATTTTAGATTTTGTTTATATTACATAGTGTAATTAATTTGTGAAATTAGGTCTAACCGAACACAAAAACCACTACTACGCAAATACTATCTGGCGTATTATTATTAAACCTGCACCATTTTAAAGATAATTTAATTATCTATCTTATTATCTACGATTTTTTTCGAATAGTCAAAGAATAATATCCGTTTTTTTTTGTTTCATTTAATAAAATTCGTGCGCGGCGCTCTATCGGAAGACGTTTAAATTATTCCGAATCATTTGCTTCCGCAGCCGCAAATGATTCGGAATGATTTCAACGTTTTCCGATAGAGCGCAGTTATCTGATAAATGAAATAAATAATATAAATAAATAAAATAAATATTTATAATTGCATAAGTTGTTAAAAAATGCTATGCAATAGCTTTACCGCGGCAGTCCCCGAGTGCCACACGTATTATTTTTTTATTTAAAATATTTGTGGTTTATGTTTTAATTCATATACATCAGCTTTTCTCAAAGTGGGGTACGCGAACCCCTAGGGGTTCGCCACTTGATCGCAGGGGGTTCGCGACAAAATTGGCGACTGACTGGCTGGCGGCGACACACATGATGGGGCGACAGGAATTATTACTGGAAATGTCCACAGATCCAATCCTTCAAGCTTATTTTAAAAAGATATATTTAATTGATTTTTGGGCAGCAGGACAGAAAGAATATCCCAAGCTATCGCGCAAAACGGTGAATTACCTTTCGCCCTTCGTGATAACTAATCAGTGAGAGTGGAATTTCACACATGGGTATGATAAAAACGAAATTCAAAAATCCTCTTAATCCTGAATCAGAATTGATATTGAAATTGACCAAAATTGCTCCTAAAAAGACTAAATTTGCGACAAGAACCAAATCCATTAAGCACATTAATTAAATAAAAACCTTTACTATCTGCTACAGCTAGATTTTTAAAAAGGGGTTCGCACTCGGCTGTAAAATTTAATAGGGTACGTGGGGATATAAGATTGAGAAACCCTGACATACAAAGATGTATATTTCCAGAATGTACTCAATTAGACCTTTCATTTGACGCTAAACACGATATATTTATGTTCATTTATTGTCATTTGGACATTTGGAGCTTTAGACAACTACTTACTTGATATTTGGACAGTTACGGGAATCCTATGAGACTCTGGGCGACATAACGATTCTAACAACACTACACACTGCTTAATCGGTTCAAGCGTTTTAGATGTATGGTGGAATAAAGAAACGGAAACGTTGGGCAGTCGTGTAAAAACTGCTACATTTTGCAGGGTAAGAAAAATCTGTAATACGCAGCTCGGCGATATTGACGTATTCAACACGTCATCTATAGCTCTCAAGAAAGCAATGATTAATGACGGTGTTGACATGTCAGTGTAATAGAAATTTAATAATAATAATATTGATTAACTAACTATAGCATTTCCTTTAAATTATGTAATTGTTATTTTCACTTTAAGAAGCAGACTATCTAATAAGTAATGCGGTTGCTAATAACCGATAAGAACACTGCCATTATTTCTAAAGTCCTTATTTTAATATATATGTATCTGATGTTAATCATATTAATATTCTTCACTAATGTCCTGTTTCGACTTTTCGGTACAAATCAACGATCGCTTAATGATTACACCAAGGACACTCTCATTATAAAATGTCTGATGTAACCGTCAATCGGTTGCTAGTTTTTATATTGATAGCAGAACGCAAATCCTTGTTTATTTTTAATGGCTTCTCGTTATATTTAATCACAGAAGTTATTTTATTGCGTCTAAAGTGTTTCAAGTTTTTTTTGGATAATAACTAGAATGCCATGTAGAATGTTAGTTAGGTGTCTAACGGTTACTTGCAGTTTGGACCTGATGACTTAATTGTCATTTTAGGTCGGCTCACCTCACGGTTTCACTCCCATCCGGTAGCCACCTCGAAGAGTGACTAACCTGGAAAGGACTCTGTGAAGACCTCGGGCGATACTGGGCGGTTTGCGCATCATACGGCGTTTGCCAATCAACTCTGCACTCCGGCAGTACATCGAAGACTATAGCGGTTGTTTGACATTATAAATAACATGTAAATCCGTGTTTTTCTCATGGTCAGTTGTACGTGTTGGCAAATCTTCCGCTTTATTTGCTCTTGCGCCTGATAAATAAACAAAGAATGTCGTATATCACAAGATGCTTCAATGAAGAGAATTTAACCGAGTGCATCCCATGCTGCACAATATGTAAATAGTTTAATTCAATCATGTCTTGTTGACTCGCGATTGATATACTTATTTTTTGAACTTTTATATTTCTTTTTGTGTTATTATCTTAATGAAGTAGTGAACTTAATATTTATTTTGTATTCATTGTATTACTTTCATAAAATCATAAATTAAGTTCAGCTAATCTGTAACACGACATTCTTTGACTGTTGGGCGGTATAAAGTTCGCCGGGTCAGCTAGTAAATAAATAAATTTTACATTATACAAATCTCTGAAGTCACATATGTACTGGAAGAATTTTTTGAATTATTTCCGCGTGTTTTGCGAATAAACATCCGAATTTGTTAGAGTAGTACTGATGTTGTACAGATTATAGCCAAAACAATATCGGCGTGGGAGGCAAAGAAAAATCAGCACTTCTTTCCTAGTTCCACTACGGCTGCGAATACAATGCGTCAGGAAGTGAGATACACAGTCATGGCCGCCAAAAATTTGGCCTATCCGCCTTTTTAATTTTACGGGTATTTTATTTTTATCGCGGAGATTTAATATAAAAATCGGTTATGTCACCCCAAGACTTTCCTGACAATTAACCAAGGACGTCCTCTCATTCAATTCAAAAATCGAATAGCAAGCGCGCGTCACCGTAAAACTCGCCGTTAAACTGTCGAATTTCGTACGAGCGACGCAATGTATTTTTGTATCACAAAATTAGAAGTGTAAGACTAGAAAAATAAGAGTTTTTCTCGCCAACAAACTGTTTACCAGTTTGGCGAGATTGTAATATTTTAAAAAATGTATCTTTCTCTATGAATAAATTTATTGAAAAAAAAAAAAAAAAAAAAAAAAAAAAAACGCAATATAAACAAATTTCGAACTTACGGCGCCCAATATGAAACGCGCGACGCCGCAAATTTAAAATATTATTTATGTCGTTTGTATGTGAGATATTCCAACGTGATTTTGGCCCAACAAGGTATCTGTGTACCGAATTTCAAGTCTCTGAGTCTTTTTTTTCGAGAGTAAACTATGACTAGCGCGCCCCCTTGTCTACCGATTTTAACCACAGTATTTTTAAATCTTGCCATGATCAAATAATGTATGCATGCCGAATTTCAGCTCAATTGGATTAAGCGTTTGGGAGCTATCGTGGAGGAATATACACACACACAGACACAAATACACTTCACTCTGTAAATGGTATTCATCGTCTCGGGGGGGGGGGGGGGGGAGGGCAGGGCAATATAATAAATATTACCGTCTTCATCTTTAAAAAAAATGCATATTCACAACACTTTCCTAACCGTTGGCCGTTGTTGGCCGGGAAAGTAACCTGCTAATTTTCAAATCAACAACCAGAGACCTTGACGCGCGGGCATGTTAGATCTTAAAATATATATGTACTTTTCAATGCACATGCAGTGATAAGGAAAGTATTGCGATCGTGCAAAATTTAAATGTTAATATCCATTAATCGTGCAAAAATGATGCCTGCGTATCATATGTGGAATTCCGACGACTAAAACCTGCATACCACTATTCAAAAAGGAGTCTGCTAACGTTGATATCCATATACGAGTATAGGTATCTTGGAAACGAGGAAACACGAGCAGTATTTCAACATGAGCAATGTAGAAGAACACGGCCACAATACCAGAAATAAACATAACCTCTAGGCACCCAAGTCAAATTTTTATGCTGAAGTTTACGCTATTGTCTATTGGTGATTTTAATGTTAATATTGACTTCATTTGATATTTTCAATACCAATTTTTTAGGATAATTTTAGAAATATAATTGATATATTCATTAATTTGAAATACTTTCGACTATTTTAAACCTATTCCCCAATTTTAATTTTAAATGTATTTCTCTAAATGATATTTCATGATTTTCCAAATTATAACTAAACGTTTGCACATGTGGAATAATTTTCTGGTACTCTTGCCTCAGTACAGGCCTAGGCCTAGTTAGGCGGCGTTAGCATCGTGATCACGATGATGCTGTGTGCTTTCTTTTTTGCTACTGGCCCAAATACGAATATTTTATAATGCTGCAGAAATGTGTATTTCGTGCTTTACTTTAAATACATTAAATAAATATAGGTATCACCATCCCCCCTAATATAGCTTTTGCATGTTTTCTCAAAAAATAGCTTAAAAAGTTTTAGTAAAATGAGGCAGGTAGGGATTTCTTAAGGCTAGTTATAGATTTTCCATGGTTTCCATGGGCAGTGGCGTTTGCTCTTGTAATTTTCCATAACGATTGAAATTATAGCAAGTATTTGATTATTTTTCCGCACCTACTTTGATTTCAAATATTTCGGATTGTTTATTTCACGTGTTTTCGCTCCGTTACCTCCACGTCTGCTGATCCCATCGCAGCTCAAACCTGTAATTGCTCTTCCACGTAAAATATGTAGGCAAAGCGATGTTTCGTGACTGCGGCCGCCGCGAGACGATTTATCGAATACAATTTCGTAAACGCAGAACTGAAAATATGTCCCCAGGGCAATTAGATCCCACTCGATGTGGGGCTGGAAACAATGGGCTGGCAAAAACCGTTAACCCCGTAACCTCCGCCACGAGGGTTATCCGATGAAAATTTAACGTTTTTGCTACGCAGTTATGTTGGTATTTGCCACAGCAACTGTTGTGTTTTGTGTTCTTTCTTCTTCCACCGGCGATGAGTCAAATAAAGGCTTACAGGAAAAAACGATCAATGTTATTTTTCTTGTCAAAAACAGTTAATAATTCCATCTTGTGGCCTGTTCCCAAACGAACCGAATCATAAATCTATTTTTGAAAGGATTATCATTATCGTTACGGTGAAGAACGATCAAGGTCCACGCAGTGACGGTGGACCATGATCAGGATCATCCTCTCCGGTCACATCCAGAGGTGCACTGAGAAAAATATAACAATGTAAATACACGGAAATACGCATCTTTTAACCCTTCAAGTAGCGGCATAATTTCATGTCAGACCGCGGCAATTTATTGGAATTTCTTGCAATATCGCCGCGCTCGAAAAAAAGTACTATAACTAAGTAACTACTATAGCAATCATTAAAATAATAACTGTGTAATGATCGCATTGAAATTTCGTATATAGAATATGGAAATATCATTTTGTAAAACAATTAGATAATCATGAATAAATATGAGAAAGTCGAGAAAGTGAAAAAACTCGGCATTTCTAACTTGTACTTGTCTTACGGAAAAATACGGAATCCTATTTAGAAATTTTAAATACTATAGTGATCTTTGTTAGATTCTCTATCAAATATAATATTTCGTTTTGCTTATTTACATACAAAAATACTTAGATATTAGCTCATAAAAACCAATATTTTTTTTTATGATTTCTCGAAAAAAAAAAAAATGATGTTTGACGATGGAATTTTACCAGAAATATCCGTGAAATTATTCTAGCGGCCGTCTATGTATCTTTGGTAATAATGAGATATTTATAAAATAGTATTACTGTGCGCTCCTGGAGCAAGCCTCCAATATTGGTCGTTACGTAGTCAACGGTGTTCTGATGTGCAACCAAATTTGGTCGTTACGTAGCCGATGGGCAGAGGTTACTTAAATATTATTAATTGCTAATAAAATAAAGTAAGATCATCATACCTAATTATATTTAAAATTATTAAAAAAAATACATTAAAATTAGTATACATAAATGTATTAAAATATACACAAAACACAAAGGAAATCGCATTCGCATTTCTAAAAACTATAATAAAAACCTATAATGCCTTGAAAATATAAATAATATAAAATATATGTATGTATATAACTTAATTCATCGGTTTATTTACGATTAATATTAAACCGAATTATCGGTTTACTTCAAAAAGTATATTTTTGACCTTTATTTTTTTTTTCATTTCACCTTATTGCACAAGTGGTTTAATTAATAACCCATGCGATTAAATGTACGATAATATTGTTTAAAAACATGAAAAATGCATTTTTCTCTACAACTGCCAACTTTTGCGTATCATACAGGGGAGTTTTTCGGGTCTCCATCAATGGTTTTCGTTTGGACCACGTGAAAAGCTACAACATGTATGTATATAAAAAACTCATTCGAAATCGGTTTAGTGGTAATACGTGCCTTTTTTTAATATGTAGTCATAGTCACAGTGACTTTCTCTATTCTCTATTTCTTCTACCTTCTCCGACAGCGATGATCTACCTTCTTCGGCATGATAATTGCCAACCTTGGCAAGTTATCGTGTATGTAAATCGGACCACCCACCGTTCGGCAGAAGGCTCTTTAAACACGTCTCGTCTTGTATTTGGTATTGCAAGATTGGCCGCGGATTACGCGATTGTTTTCCAACATTTATAAATATTTGCAATCACTTACATACGCCAATGTTTTGACCGAATTCGACAGCGAAGGACTCGTGCGTCATGATGTTATTATACTAACCTACTCAGAAAGAAGGATGGTAAACGGTACGAATACACGAAGAAGAATAATTTTACCAACGTAGTGGTAAAACGAAAATTCCTTGACTAAATCTGTTACACTCTTAAATATGTATATTACGCTAGGTTTATTTTTATTTTTTATTTTATATGAATTTTCAAAATGTTTTTTTTTTGGGAATTATTTTCTAATCAAAGCTTGCGCAAGCTATGTTGTATCTATATCCACTCGGATAGCCAGGCAGCTTTTATGGCACTAGCCTCGAATCCCATTAATTTAAAGCTAGTGCTAAACTGCATATCACTACTGAATTCCCTGGGCGAAAAGAACAGGGTAATTCTAAGATGGGTTCCCGGCCATGCAGGAATCGAGAAAAATGACAAAGCCGATGAACTCGATAAGACGGGAGCAAAGGGAACGTTATACGGCCCTGAACCTTGCTGTGGCGTACCAAAAAGCCTTGCAAACCTAATACTCAAACAAATGTGTTTAGAACAATCCGTCAACCATTGGAACAACACGACAGGGTTGAATCATTCCAAAGCGCTAATTAAAGCTTACGACCGTAAGACGGCCCTGAGGCCTTATCGTTAAATAGGAACAATCTACGCATACTGGTAAGGGCGCTGACGGGGAAATGTGGCCTAAACAAACACATGTTCAACCTCAAGCTCAGACACACAAAAATGTGCAGGTTCTGCCAAGGAGCAAAGGAAACTCCCCAGCGCCTCATGTGCGAGTGTGGCCCGCTGATGCGTAAAAGATACACCCACTTGGGTGGTCATTACCTCCAACCTGAGGAGGTAAAACAATCTGGCGCCAAAAGCCTGTTGCGGTTCTTAAATGACACGAGGCTTAGCGCAGAACTATAGTACGTGGCGAACACAATAGATCAGCAATGGTCGCAGTGTTACAAGGCTCATAAAGACCTTAGAAAAGCCCCAGTCAACTAATAAAATTAAAAAAAAGCTATGTTGACTCAACCGGTGTGTAAACCGCCCGGTTCCGCCCGAGTTGTCCTCTGATTCCGCACTTCCGATCCCAACTGTCTTCGACTGCAGGTTGCAGCCGCTGGCTGAGTTCACAGCCGCCCTTCTAGAATAACCTCCCTCTTCGAGGATGCTATCGGATGGGAGCTGAGCCGTGAGTTGAGCCTACCTAAAAAGACACAGACAGGCCATCAGACCTAAGCCGCACGGGTACATTAGGGACGTAGTTGCAGAAATTAGAATCTGAAGATACAAAACGATTATTGGTCGTTGACCGTCCATCGTCCGTCCAAGTTCGATGCCCGAAAAAGGCAAAACCACTCATTATTAAAAAAAAGTTAAAATTGACTTTTCTAATTGAGGCTCTATGTCGTAAGTCTCCTTATTCGCGTGGGATCACTGGTTCTTCACGTCTGCCTATGACGCGATGGCATCGGCAGCAATTCCATTCATAGCTAAAATGTGTTTTTGCATTTTTTAGTTCGTTATTTTAGGTCGATGGGTAGGTTAAAAACGATGAGCCGAAATCGGTATTTAGTTGGCTATTCAGATGCTTATGAAGTTAATTTTCATATTTTAATTTTAATTTAATAATTTGAATTATAAAGTACCTATTATCTTTTAGTTATATTGTATTTTTTTTTAAACATTGTAACCAGTACCATTTATATGCTATTTTTATAGTGGTTAGAATCGAATGGGACAATCGGTTCTTGTTATTTCTATAGCTAAAACCAATGTTTCATAGAAATGAATTCATAAATAAAGCTGGACTAGAAGAACAGGCATTCAATCGAGGAGGAAAAACACATGGAGTTCCCTCAGATTTATTGTTTGCTCGCATTTTTAATTGATTAATTCTATATATTCTCATATTTTATTATTTGGCTATATAGCTAAATAATACGTTACCTAAACAACGGGGTTTGTTATTGACCTGATTTAAAACAACTCGTTGGCCACACGATCCTGTGTCAAAGACAGGCAAAGGACGCCTCGGTTCGCGATAAATTCGAACTGAATTAAATTAAAGCTAACGAATGAATTAACGAATCCGCGACCAGAGAGAAATCTTGTAGAGAGGGCGTGAGGCCATCCTCCTGGCTTTACTTCACAGTGCCTCGCGAGCTAGAGAGTGGACTGTCTTAGTCCGCTAAGTCTTCATGATCAATTCATGGGATATAGAACGACCTGATGTTGTTAAAACTCCCTGTGATAGCGGGTTCACCAGTTGTGACGGACCTATTTAGATGATCAAGGAGCAGAGGCCTATAATTCCAAAACACACGCGGCGCGAGGGCGATAAGGACGCCCTTTCTGGAGGGGGGAGGGGGGCGGTTAAAACACCCAAAACTCCCCCCTCGATTCGTTACTGGGAAGGAGAATGCAAGGATTCTGGAAAAGAAAAAGTGATTAATGTTACTAATACATAAGGACTTTGAAAAATTAGTTTAAACGCAATATTTCGTCATTTGACGTTTTAATATTTATATATCTCTTCTAATATTTATAAAGTATTAGCTACAACCGGCCACGCTTCTCTGTGGCTCAGTCTGATATAAAATGAATAGGAAACGCATAGATGTCGAAGCGCACCAAACGATTTTTTTCGGTGCAGGAAGACTTTTTTCGCGCGTATTGGACAACAGCGTTGTGAAAACATTTCATTTTACTACAAAAATACGAGCGTATTTCAATGCAACGTTGTGTCAAAACTTCAAGTCAATTGATCGACTAGTTTTCGAGTTTAGCGAGCACAGACATACACACAACATATAAGGACGTTAAAATTGCAGTTGCACTTCCAGAAATGTAGTTTATCAGCTGTTTTGTCAATTCAGCAGTTCAATTTACATTGGTGAGACAAAAACCATAGGGCATACTTTTCCCATACTATTTGATAATTTTTCTTAAATGCAGACACATAAAAGCAAAAGCGAATAACAATAATGAAGAAGTAGGTTCCAGCATCGAAGTAAATTTGATGACGTTTTGTAAAAGTTACTTAAATTGGTATTAACACGCTGTGTGCTCGATATCATTGCAACTTATTGGTGGTTTATTTGTGAAGTACCCATGGAAAAGTACGTGGGTTCGGCGGGATTCTAAGAATTTGCCCCGAACTAGTGTGTGAGTCAGCTCATCGGTCGTCGTCAACCGGATCTGGGAAGTTGCTCCAGACTGCGAGTGGGACGAGGTAAGACTAACGGCAATCGCAAACTGCCAGACGGCTTAATGGCGTGTGGCGTGCCGCAGGAGTGCAGTCTAGCGACTAATACCCATTTATGCAGGCTGAGTTTTATAACGACGCTACCGTGGGTCAATCCTCATCTAGAGCAGATTTTGGTAGCTAATGGGCACTGTTGGAGTTGGCCACTAAGACCCATATGTTCAGGATCGGTCAAACACACGGATCAACACCTATCCGGCGGCCTCCACGTATGAAGTGCGAGCCTAGGTATTACTCTGGCCTGCGGGCCAGTTTTCCCCAGGAGTCAATCTTCTGCTGCCGCTCCTGGACGGTTTGCACACCGAGCGCCGTCAGCCAATCGATTGTGCATTCCGAGTCTGGAGTCTGGAAACAGTACTGTCTTCTATAGAGAGGAGGTAGTTGTTCTAGATTCTAGAGAGGTCCTAGATTCAATGCTTTAGAAACGCTAGCTTTGGAAAGGGTTTATCCCAGCTGGGCGGCGTTCAACAGCTATAGCTACGAAGAGTTAGTTAATGTTTCGTCATTGGTTATTGTCTATATAATGTAGCAATGATAATTGTATTTTGATTGTGGCTTTAAATAAATAAAAAATAAAATGGAATCCGTGCCTGTATTTTGTATCTATGTATGTACTTTATGAATTCTATCAGTTAATTATTTTTTTATAATATGTAAGACCAGTAGCCTTGTCATGGTTATAAGTGGCCTAAGTTGCATCAAGTGAGGGTAGTAAGTTTTGTTTTTTTTTTTTTTTTCTTGTACGGGATGTGTCTAAGATGCTAAATCCAGACAGTTTGTGGCTTCCCTCCAACCATCCCACGCTTCCCCAACCCCTCCCTCCTCCTCCAAAATGTCAAATTGAATAAATGTTTACTTCACTGACTCACGTTAGACAGGTTGTTGAAGATATACAGACAATTGTATATGATGAAACCTAAAAATTAGTATAAAATTTTCAAGTTTGGAGATTTTGACAAATTTTGGAAAGTAGTACCTATCTCATAAACTATTACGACTACCGAACCTATTTTGGTCTCCAATGATAGCCAATTTAATGTAGTTTTAAAATATGTCAAATATTTTAAATCGAAAACGTACTCCTTCATGGTCAAAATAAAAGAAACCGAAAAAAGTGCAAAAATTTGGCAGTTTTTGAGATATTCAAGAGTGTTCCGGAGGGCTTAGATTTTGCATCTCAGGCACATCCCATACAAGAAATAAAAACGAAGCGAACTACCATCACTTAATGCAACTTATGATGTACTAGGGGTTGCTAGACTAATAATATATGCTAAATATTTTTTAATTATCTCTATAAAAATATTGTTGATATTTATTAATATAAAACGGTCGAGGGTTATTTTTTCCTTTTTTTTCTCTATTGTTTTATTTTTTGAATAATGTTAATATATTACTATTACTTTCTGGTTTTACACCACGATTGTGCATATATGTTAGATACAGGCCTTTGCATAATTGATAGATGTGCATTGTGCATTGTGCGGAGAGGTCCAATTTAAAAAGATAATCATAAATAATTTGGTAAGAAACCCAATTTATGGTATAAGGGAGTTTGAAAATTCTGAGTCTATTTTCCATGTTGATGATTAATGAAATGCGTAAAGTTTTAAACATAACGGTATTATGATAGCTGACATTCTAATTCTCATATAATTTATTAACTATTCATTTTTAAAAAAAATACGAAAGCATTATTGCTGGATTGACAATAAAATATATATTTTTTGATTATTCTACATAGAATTTGCATTTCTATTTTAATATATTATTCTCCTTGACTCTTAAATCACATTAGTATATTTTGATTATTTGTATATAGGTAATATTGAATATAATATTACAGCGATGACAACTATCACGATAGTTATGTTTTTAATAATTAAATTTTTAGCATTTAATTTTGTGACGCATCCAAGTGTAGGAATGCCTATCTACTGGAGTAGTTGATTGTATTGTATTGTATTGTATTGTATTGTATTGCCCCGTTTGTTACTTCAGCAATATTGATCTTCAATGTTTTCTATTGTTGCTATTGTTTTTCAATGTTTTATTCATTTACTTCAGTGACATTGTAACTACATTTATTGTACAGATATTATATAAATGAAAAGATTTTTACTAAAACTCTACTTCCCCAATACATTACCCTTTGCAATGCCTGGAGATTATTTTGAGGACCCTTCCGTAATGTTCCATTGCTTTTATAGTTCCCCTGTAATATAATATCAATGTAAATAATCGTTGTATTCCTTGCCTTTTCTAATGCTACAAAAAAATCATATATTTCCATTTAACCGGTCGGAAGCCAGCCTTCGCTCGCAAGAAACTGCGCCGCAACTTTTTGGTCGGTTTTGTTACTAAATACTAAAAATATCGTTTTTCCCCTCTTGTTACCTAGTAATTAATCTTGTTAGTCGTGCATATTATATATTTATATAATACTTATGGGGCCGGCCGAAATGGTTACGCGCGGATGTGTCAAACGACGCAAAATGCATATAAACATTGTTGGCGTCGGACCGGTTAAACTAATCAGATCCAATGCTTTCGATTTGTTGAATATTGATCATAAACAAAATTCGCCTTTCCGCCCTTTTTTTAACAGTCAATAAAATGCGCACGAAGTCAGCGTAGAATTTGGCAAGAGGCACGCTTCCTCCATTGTCTCTGGCGGGCAACAATGGCGGCCGATGCGTGTCCGAAATAAATTTGATTTGCCCGCGAATTATGAATAATTTAAATTTGATGTCCAGCAGATACGTAGGTGGGGTCGAATTTGGCGATGCGGTTTGGAGCGGTTTCACATGCGCTGCCCGATTTTAGCTGTGATACTTAGATATCGAGTGGCCGTTCTACAAAGGAAATTTAAGACCATAGAAATCGTGTCAAAAATATATTCATTTATTTATTACGGCAATGTACAGAGGTTGCAGTCAGCGTAACACGAAACATAGGTAATATATACGCTTTAATAAGGAATAAAATTTAACTAAAAATTATAAACCCACACCAAGTTAAGTTTGTTTGTTTATACTAGGGGCACTTGTTGAGTTGGCCACGAAGATCCATTTGTTCGGGGTCGGTCACACTCTCGGGTCAACATCCATCCGGCGGCCTCCACGCATAAAGTGCGAGCCCGGGCAGGACTCTGGCCTTACGGCTAGTTTCCCTTAGGAATCAACCTTCCGGCGCTCCTGGACGTTCTGCGCACCGTGCGGCGTAAGCCAATCGACTGTGCACACTGACTAACAGTCGGGGGAGTCTGGAAACAGTACTGTTTCCTATAGAGCGGGGGGTAGTTGCTGACTTCACGACGACTACTCTTGAAACGACCATCAGCCACCCGATTCCGGGTGAAGAGCTGGACAAAGGATGCAGTGGTCCGCGATAGATTCGGTTGACACCGTTTCACCGCTACGTAATGGAGAGGACCGCGCAAGCGACCTCGATCCTGTAACCAGTCAGGAGGTAGGAGGTATCCTGAAGGTTAATTCCAGACGGAGATATCCTTCCAAATTGGTAGTCAGGGGGCGAGGCTGCCCGCTGGTTACGTTTCCCGGTGCCTCGCCGTAAAGCGTTGGCCTATGACGGGCAGCTGGCGGAGCTTGACGGTGGACTATTTTGTCCTAAGTCCTCTGCGCTCACCTAACGGGAGACAAACGATTAATTTCGTAAAAACTTCCTGAGGTGACGGGTTTGGGAGTTGACAACTCTAGTTGTTTGTTTTTACACCTTATTGTGAAATTTCACAATGGGTGGGTTTATTGTCATACGACAATCTCCTCCAATCAACCCTACTATGAAGTTTTTATATGTATGTTTGTGAAATATGCGTGTAACTGTGTCTTGGCATTGCATTCGATCACCAGAATTGAAAAGCAATTCCGTTAATTTTATCCCAACGGAAAATGGAACCCAATCGGGAATCGAACCCGGGATCTTACAAACTAAAATCAGGTGACCTAATAGGTATTTAGGCACGGATATAACACAGGCAATGCCGGGTAACCACTAGTATTATATATAATATATTATGAAAGCAAGGAAAAAACGTGTGCTCTAAAAATTATTGATGGTAGGACCCCTTATAATAAAGTATTCGAGGATTCCGAGAATGATTCAGCGATTTTAGCCCTCTGGCAAAAACCGGACCGGTTAAAAACCGTATCGTGTGCAGCCGCCCTTACCTGATTGTCATTCAAAGTGCGGTGAGCCATCGTATTCGTTGCTAAATAACACTCCTAATGGATTATAGCCACCTCAGGGCATGAAGCGAACACAATCGAACGTCGAAACGCTTCGAGGATTCCTCGAAAGGGGCGTGTGAAAGCGGCTTAAAGACAAAGGATCGAGGAGAAAGTGGGCTGCGCGGGGGGACGGAGAAAGAATTAGGGTAATTTCTCGTTCGTTTTGAAATTGAGACTGTTTTCAAAGAGACGGAGCTATGTATGTATATCCTACGTCTTATACAGGATCTGCCAGCGATATGTTTACGAATAAGATATTTGGAGAATGATTCTTTTTAAGACAAAAAGAAACCAAAAATATTCATCCTCGAATCTCATAAAAGGTAAAACTTGGTCAACTGTCAACCTGTCAATTGTGTAACCTTAGTATGTGAGCTACGAAATACCTACTCATTAATATATTAATACCATGCTAGCGTGTTTTCTGTAATAATATATGTTTTTTTTTATTTAATTTATTTAATTTGATCAACAAACAGCGTTAACAAAAGATATAAAATAATACTATGACTAATAATATGTTTAAATTAATAATATGTTAAATTCTCCCTCAAAATATCAACTAAGAACCAACCCTCTCCCCTCCCCCCCCCCCCCCCTTCCCCCTTCCGTTGGGTTGTTGATTGGATACTCATAAGAACTTTGTAATATCTATCATTTTATACAAGTAGGTATTTTTATTTAACTGTAGTTCCTATGTATCTATTATTATAATATATATTATATTATTATAAATTATATATATTTTTTTATTTTTTATGTATGTATGTATATGTATGTATGTATGGATGTATGTATATGTATATTTATGTGTATATGTTTATGTATGTGAGCTGTATTGTTACTTTTATTTAATATTACAACGGTTGGCTGTAAGAAATCGGAAAACGATAAGCCCTCCGTTTGTACTAAGTTATAATAGAATTTAAGTTCTCTTTACTAATGTAATTATTTTCTTTTTAGTACAATAAAGGTATTTTTTAATTTTTTCATAAATTATTCAGTGTTAAATCTCCGTTAATTGTATATATTTATTTAATAGTGATTTTATTATTTGAGAGAAGAGAAAAAAAATTAATGAAAATGTAAGAGATGCGAGAGATATACATTTTTCTAGCAGGAAAATTTACATTGTATTTTTACGAATCATGTATTATTTATTTTTCACCGATGATAAATGAAAATTATTTTTTAAAAACTGTTTATGCGAATAACAGACAATAGATGAGAAAGGGACGGACCAAGATCGTAGCACCGGATCATGCATAGGTCGACCAAAAACATAATATATAACGCGAGAAAACGTCGCTGTTGTACCTCAGCTAATACGGGAACAGAGACATGTGACATATTTAAAGATTTGGGCATCTCCGGATAATATTATGACTATGATCCGAACAATTATGCATGATGAGTGGAGTATGATGAGTTGGGATCCTAACTCTTTCGTGCAGCTTGGGCCTGATGATCGGTTTGTTACCTTGGACTAGTTTCCCACAGGAGTCAACCTTCTGGCGCTCCTGGACGGTCTGCGCACCGTGCGGAATAATCCAATCGATTATGCATTCTGACTAACAGTCGGGGGAGTCTGGAAACAGTACTGTCTCCTGTAGAGCGGAGGTAGTCGTTGACCTTACGGCGACTGCTCTTGAAACGACCATCGGCTACTTAATTTCGGGTGAAAGCCGGACAAAGGACGCCGTGGTCCGCGATAGATTAGGTTGACACCGTTTCACCTCATGGGAGAGAGGACGATCATATTTCGTTAAAACTTCCTGAGGTGACGGGTTCGCCCTTTGTAGTTGGCAGCTCTAGTTGGGGTGGCGGGTTCGCCCGTTGTGTTTCACACCTCTATTTGTTGAGTTGGCCGTCAGAACATTGTTTCCCATTGAATATCGCATAATTTGAGTAGAGTAAAATTAGGGTCGTCTAATTGGGTGCCGGATTACTCTACGGGGCTTTATCTGAGTAATGTCAAATTCTGTTATTAGCTTCATCTCAAATGATGAATTGTGGATTACTTATGAGCACAAAAGAAAGTGTCGATCGGTAGCTTGGCTTTTCGAAAGTCACCTTAAGCCAAAAAAGTTGCACGTTCGCGCATGCGCATCGAATTAAACGGTCGCTTCATTTGTCTCATAGTCATAACATGTTGCCACAATTCTCTTTTAAGAACGAAGAACTGTTACCGCAAGTTGATACACCGCTTCATACCCCGTGCTGTATAAGTTGCTGTCGCTGTCGACCACAACAGGCGAACCCGTCATCTCAGGAAGTTTTAACGATATTGATCGTTCTGTCTCTTGTGAGGTGAGCGCAGAAGACTTAGGACAAAACATTCCACCGTCAAGTTCCGCCACATGCCCGTAAGAGGCCAACGCCTTATCCGCGAGATAACCAGATATGTTACCCAGCGGACTTACACTCACACCCTTACTTCTAATTGCGACCAGATTACTCCGGTCTCCCGACTGGTTACGAGTTCGAGGTCGCTTGCGCAGTCCTCTCCCTTAAGAGGCGGTGAAACGGTGTAAACCGAGTCTATCGCGGACCACGGCATCCTTTGCCCGACTGTTCACTCGGGATCTCGTAGCCGATGGTCGTTTCAAGAGCAGTCACCGTAAGGTCAACAACTACCCCGCTCTATAGGAGACAGTACTGTTTCCAGACTCCCCCGACTGTTAGTCAGAATGCACAATCGAATGGCTCACGCCGCACGGTGCGCAAACCGTCCAGAAGCGCCAGAAGGTTGACTCCTGGAAGAAACTAGCCCTAAGGCCAGAGTCTTACCCGGGCTCGCACTTCATACGTGGAGGCAGCCGGATAGGTGATAACCCGTAATAGTGACCGACCCTGAACAAATGGGTCTTCGACTCTCCAAGTACTAGAAAAAGGCGACACTAGTACTTGGACAGTGCGGGGTATGAAGCGGCGGTCGGGGGCGGCGCACACCCGTCTGATTCTCCAGCCGCAGATTTCTTGGAGATCGCGCGTTTACTGTACATCAGATAAATAATACGGAGAGATAGAATGCCATCTATTAGTCGAAATATTACGTGTTGAATCATGTATAACATTCTGGTGGTGTTGCCTGCTTAGAAACATATCAGCACTTTTGCCTGCTTGGAGCTCCATGTGTCTTTTTTCTATTCCCACGCAAATAAACCCTGCAGTCAGTTAACTTAACGACGAGCTAACCGCAGTTAACCACTCCTTAATTGAAATTTGAGAAACCCTTCTCTCGGAGTCGTAAAACTGCGAAAGCGACCCATCGGGAGCCCAAATTTAAACATCCGCGCATGATTATCAACGCAATCATGCAGTTTATCCGCAAAAACGCGTTTAAGTTTCCCAGAATTTCAAGAAGATGGTAATTACATTAATTGCTCCATAAATCACAGGAGAGGACCCCGTGATCCCGCGCGTATTTTTGTTGTTGACGATGTTGTATCTACGTGACTTAAAAGAATTGTGATTTATTTATCGTTGAGTTTTATCCCCGAACATCGACTGGTTTTAGTTAGGAAATGAAAACTAGTTATTCATGCTATAAAATGTTACATTTGAGGAGTCGCCGAACAATACGATCTAAAAGCGTTAAACTCAATTTTACAGGAGAGGCAAAAAAATAAAAAGCATACTTCCATTTGTTTATTTGTATATTTTGTTTTTTAGTGGATACCTTGGCTGATTTGTATAAGATCTAGCATTCGCAAATAATTTTTCATTGCAAGAATGGGACTTAAAAAAACAAAATTCGTTTAGATCGTTTTGATTGAAAACGGAATATTAAGATCGTTTTGATCGTAATTGTATTCATAAATTATACCATTTTGATTGCTACTGGTGTTATAAAAACAGGAAATTAATGAATTTAAGCTATTTTTTTTCTTTTTTTATATTTCTTCATTGTTAATCTTAATCTATTAAACCCCCAATTAATGAATGTGTAAAAATTTCTCAAAATAATTAATATTATTTAAAAAATATATTAATATGTCTTCTTAGAACTGGCGTTAAGTGCCACAACCGTACCAGCTGACATTTTTCAGCTTTTACACCAAACCAATATGGACAGTAACTCAATTTACCGAAGCTACACTCAAATGTGAATGTTGCCTTTTGTAAATTAGGGGTACCACAACGAAAACATTAACCCTTGGAGTAAATGGGTATTTTCATGGATGCATCTGTCTCTTTTGCAGGATTTTCGGCGACATCGACTTAAAGTACTATAACTACGAAACTACTACACCAATCATAAAAAGAACAACTGCACAATGATTGCATTGAAATTTCGAATATAGAATATTGAAATATCATTTTGTAAAACAATTAGATAATTATGAATAAATATGAGAACGTCAAAGAAGTGAAAAAAACGCGGAACCAGATCTGGTCGTATCATACTCAACGGATAATTGTTTCAGAACCAGATTTGGTCGTATCATACTCAACGGGATCTTTAAAACTTAGCATTAAATTCTATAACCTACTCCCTACAAAATCAGCAAAATCTACTCCCTACAAACAGCTGGAGGACATAAAATTAAAAAAAAACATCAAGGAGATGCTGATAGGCCACCCTTTCTATAATCTGGCCGAATTTGAGGGCCATGATTTTTCAAATATTGTACCTATTTAAATTACTTAAAAAAGTAGAGCCCTATTGTCTCATTATTTTATATGGTCTTATACGTAGATTTAATTTGTTTATTTAAAATTTTACTGACAATTTGAATATTACGATGAATAATTTTACTACGTATATTTTCGAATTACTAGCTACTTCAAATATTAGGCTTCTATTTTTATTATTTATATTTATAGTTTGACAATCTAGTAGTATGTTCAGTAAAGAGTAGTAACGAAACTTACTACCTAACCCAATTATTTTGACACGTCCAATAGCGGTCTTTAGCCGTCAATTGGACACGACGAAAATGTAATGTAATGTAATGTAAAACAAGACATGGTGCAAAAAAAAAATATATATTCAGACCGTTTTGAAAGAAAATATATTTACGGGCTATGATTTATTATGAAATTTAGATAATTTTGAATGAAATTCATTTTATTTCTAAATAATTAACCATTTTAAACTAGCGATAGGTTGTTTTGAACAAATTTGGTGATTTCTGCCTAATTTTTCTAAGGTTTCCAGGTCGTTTTGGTAGTAAATAGTTTTACCAATCGATAGAACGGCCCAAGGCGTACCGATTAAAAAAAATACAAGTTTGTGTCCAAAACCGATTTAGATCGTTGTGTTCGCCGACTCATTTAGAATTATGACAATTCTGTTTTAGATTGACGTTTCTTCCGTAAAAATTTTAAGAATGCACTTCTGAATTTTTCAGTGCTGGTTGTGTTTCCTTTCTCTTATTTTCGAAATTTTCGCCCAAGTTGCAGTAAAGGTATTAGATGTTATTTATTAATTTTCTCCGATTTTCTCCAGTTTTTTTCGGTTATAAAACAAATGTTTTTTGGAACAATTTTTTGATTGTTTTATAAACCAGTTGATATTGATCCCTACACTTGATAAAGTCATAACTAATGAACATTACAAAATTAACAAAATATGTATACATATGTATACCTACATTATAAGGTATATTAATATGAAGGTAGAATATTCAAGCGCCAATTATCTAGAATCTAGATTATATTATATAATAAACAAAATTTTCCGTTTTTTTTGATCGAAATTCTTTAATATTTTCGCAAATTATATGGACAATTATACTCATATCAAAAAAAAAATTAGATAATTTCACAAATTATTATATGGACAGTAATAAAAATGATATAAAAAAATACAAATAGTAACAAATTAGTAATAATAATAATAGTCAATCACCAATAGTCAAAATAAAAATTTACAATGATATAACAGTCAATAAGAGAATTAATTAATAAGATAGAAAGATAGTCATGAAATGATGTTAATAGTTTCTTCTTTTTTTTTCGTTTTTTTTTAATATGAAACAAATGCTTTTTGGAAAAATTTCAGTGAAAAGCATTATGATGGTTTGATTTGAAGAAATAGCGCTCCACGCTTTTACTTTCAAATAGTACAACTAATTACAAACATGGCTTACACTCCGCGTAAGTTCCTTACCGGGCAAATAGTGAGAACAGGGCGGTAAATTATGTTTCGATTTTTAGTGTATTATTTTAAAAAAGCGAGTTTTTTTATTTTTAAACTATTATTTTACAACAATTGTCCACTTTGCAAAAAAGTGAGCAGCACTGTGTCAGCTTCCAAAAAAGCATCTAAAGTTTATGAAAATGAAATATTATGCGGGCAGGGGTCTACGGAAAAAAACCGCATGTGTCACTCTAAGACTAAGGACTAAGGACTGATTTCATCTGAATATTCATTTCATAAATAAATCGATCAGCGCCCTCTCTCAGCCGGCGGACGAACCCGTTTGGGTTACGATATAAGAACGCCTCGGGCAGCTCGGCGTTATTATTAAATTAAAATGTATGGCGAAACTTAAATTAACAAAATTTAAATCCAAAAATTTTTCAATGTGATTTCGGCCAAGTAAGTCAGATTTTAAGTTTCTAAGTCTAATGTTTCGTGATAGATAAATGACTGTAGTGCGTTCCCTGGTGGACCGATTTTAACCACAACTGTTCCACTCTTGCCATGACCAAGTGACGCCTGCATACCAAATTTTATCTCAAACGGATTAACCGTTTAGGCGCTTTCGTGGAGGAATACATACACACGCACAGACAGACAGACACACACACAGAAAGATAGACACACAGGCAGACTTCAATCCGGAAATGGTCTCAGTCAAATAATTAGATTTCTTTAATCAATCGGTCCTTTATAAAAAAAACAATCATTATCAATGTTATTAGAGATGGCCACATAAAATGCGATTAGTTTGGCCCCGACTGTTAGTCAGAGTGCACAGTCGATTGGCTTACGCCGCACGGTGCGCAGACCGTCCAGGAGCGCCAGAAGGTTGATTCCCAGGGGAAACCGACCATAAGGCCAGAGTCCTACCCAGGCTCGCACTTCATGCGTGGAGGCCGTCGGATAGGTGTTGACCCGTGAGTGTGACCAACCCTGAACAGAATGGGTCTTCGTGGCCAACTCAGCAAGGGCCCATTAACTCTCTGACTAACAGTCGGGGGAGTCTGGAGCAGTACCTACTGTTTCCTATAGAGCGGGGGTGGTTGCGGACCTTACGGCGACTGCTCTTGAAACGACCATCGGCTACCCGATCCTGGGTGAACAGTCGGGCAAAGGATGCCGTGGTCCGCGATAGATTCGGCATACACCGTTTCACCGCTTCGTAAGGGAGAGGACCGCGCAAGCGACCTCGAACTCGTAACCAATCTAGAGACCGGAGTAATCTGGTCGCAATTGGAAGTGAGGGCGTGAGTGTCAGCCCGCTGGGTAACACACCCGGCTATCTCGCGGTTAAGGCGTTGGCCTCTTACGGGCATGTGGCGGAGCTTGACGGTGTACTGTTTTGTCAAAGTCTTCTGCGCTCACTTCACGGAGATAGAACGACTAATCATTAAAACTTTCTGAGGTGACGGGTTCGCCCGTTGTAGTTGACAACTCTAGTTATATACAATGGCTTAACTAAGGTGCTCACTAACTCTTCTAGAGAGAGAAAAAGAATTGTTTTAGATCGGATGTGTAATGGCTCCCACGTATATCTATAGTCTGTCGGACAAGGGTCATAATTCTCATCTATTCACGTAACATCGCCTTCAGCGATTGACCGTGACGATATCTTTATTATTATTTTATGAAGACGTGCCTACGTCTGTGGGAAGAGTGACAATCAGCTATGATGGGCCGCCATTTTATTTTCGTTCCTACAAATCACGAAATAATGATGTGGCCATTAGGCCTAATATGGATTATTGAATTCAATCGTAACAAAAAATACACGATTGTGAAGCGGTCATTTTATAAAGTGCTTTGCTTTGAAAAAGTACGTCCAATATTGCCAAATCGATAAAAATATTTATAAAATTTTCGAAATTAAGACGGATATATACATTTCGCCCCCCCCCCCTCCCCCCCGAAGTCGATTTATTTATTTATTTATTAATTCGTTACATAAACATGCAAACGCAATAGCACAAAAGAAATATAATGTATAATCCAGAAAATACCGCTATATGCTTCTAAATTTAGGCATACATCTGTCTGTGCCCAGGCCAAATTGTGCATAAATTATATGTTAAAAAGCATAAAATTATTCCTAATGTGCCAAGTAAAGTAAAACCGAGCCCGCCTTGCTAGGCACTCCTGTGATACGGCGAGCTCACTTCCTGAGTCTTATTGGAGTGCCAAGGTTGTGGTAGTAAAAATAACAAATTAAATTTAATATATATTACCTAATAATTTTAACCGCAGATCATATCAAACATAATGCGATACCGCCATTTTGCCGTTCCGACGGCTGCCGTGCGCATTCCTACGAACTTCGTTTTTATTATTGTAAGCCCAGCATAATATATTTATTTATTTATTTTTAGGAAAACCAACAGCTAATTATAATTTAACAAAAAGAGGAGTAGGATAACAGAGAGCCAATTAAAGGTTTTCACGTTTAAGTAACGTCGTAGAAACATAATATGTGACCTTTCAATTAAAGCTATCGATTAAAAATAGATCAAAAATTAGGCAACAATTAATTTAACAGAATTCACTGCTCAGCCGCTGCCTACATAATAGATCAAAGTCAAAGCGTTTAATCAAATCATTGAAATTGTCACTAGTTCGCCACAGAAATGCATTTTGCCTATAGTTGGTACCAGCATGAGGAACATGAAGAGCAGGGTTAATTCTATTGAGATTGAAGAAGATTGATGAAGATTAAGACCATTTCCAGGCTGGTCTTTCTGTGTGTCTGTCTGTATGTATTCCTCCGCGATTGCGCACAAACGCTTAATCCGATTGGGCTGAAGTTTGGCAGTTAAAGAGTTGAAAAAAATGTTGTTAAAATGGGTCCAGCAAACAAACCAGCGACTTAAAACCGGTCCGCACTATGCGGTGCGGCGGGGAGCTAACGGGCCCATGATGAGGTGGCCACGATGACCCATGTGTTCAGGGACGGTCACACTCACGGGTCAACACCCATCCGATGGCCTCCGCGCATGGGGTGCGAACCTGGGTAGGACACTGGGTCAACCAGTCTCCCCTGGGAATCAAACCTCTGGCGCTCCTGGACGGTCTGCGCACCGAGCGGCGCAAGCCAATCGATTGTGCTCTCCGACTAACAGTCGGGGGAGTCTGGGAACTGTATTGTTTCCTATAGAGCGGGGGTGGTTGTCTACCTTACGGCGACTGCTCTTGAATTGACCATTGGCCATCCGATCCCGGTTCAGAGCCGGGCAAAGGACGCCTTGGTCCGCGATAGATTCGGAGTACTCCGTTTCACCGCTTCGTAAGGGAGAGGACCGCGCAAGCGACCTCGAGCTCGGAACCAACCGAGAGACCGGAGAAATCTGGTCACAATTGGTAGTTAGGGCGCGAGTGCCGCCCGCCAGGTAACATACCTGGCTGCTCGCGGTAAGGCGTTGGTCTCTAACGGGTTGTGGCGTAGCTAGACGTCGGATTTGTTATGTCCAAAGTCTTCTACGCTCATTGCACGGTCGATAGAACGATGAATCGTTAAAACGTCCTGCGGTGACGGGCTCGCCCGTTGTGGTTGACATCTCAATATATGCGGTGCGGCGCCGCGCCGTAAAGATTTCGACGTATGGGCGTACACACGTATAGTCCACGGTGCGGCGTCGCAACGTTACTACGACGCCGCAGTGGGCGAATAGTGTTGTAGTTAATTATACGTAGAACTAAGGAAATGAGGTAGTCAATGCCAATATATTTTTCGTTGGTACTCATTTTAAACACTTCGATTAAATATTAACAACAATACGTGAAAACAATTGAAACAGGCAAGCATGTACCCTCCTTCGACTACACTTAACAACTGAGCGGCGCTGCTCCGGCGCATGTTACCGGTTTGCGTGCGGTGCGACGCCGGAACGCACCGTGTGAGATACCATGGATATTTGTATGTAGGACGCCGCAGCGGCACCGCTCAGGGGCCGCGCCGCAACCGCACCGCATCGTGTGGCCCGGCCCTTAGAGACTCGAAATTCGGCCAAATTGCCTATTTGGGCGACATATCTCACATCCAACCTATACTAATAACATTTATATTCCGCTAATAATTTTAGTCAAATATTAACGCCATCTGTTGGCGCTTGACTCAACCCGCCCTTAGCCGAGAAACAAACCGCTCCACCCGAGGACGCGCTAGCATACGTCAATTTCGAAATATTGGACCTTGAAATTCGGCACAAATACAAAAAAAGGAAGGAAAAAATATATAATATACCTACTCTTTGTGGGCACAGAATGTGCCACACTAAAATAAACTAACACCTATAAGGACGCAAAGGTTTGAAAAGAAGGAGAATTGGAAGGGAAAGGGAAGTTATGTGGAAGATTTTAAATGTTCTCTAAGTCTGTTTTTAAAACATGTTTTGCATGGCGCGGTTCTCACATTTTTCGGCAAAGCATTCCATAGGCGGGTGAAAGAGGATGGGAAGAAGTCAGTGCTGTGACCAGGGATAGAGAGTAGCAGGTTATCTTTTGATTTTAGAGGGCGTCCATGAGCCGGTAGTGCAGTAAATATGATGGTGAGATAATTAGGAGCCCTCCAAGATCTTCAAAAGCATGCATAGAACTCTCATGTCTCTTTTCTCCCGGGTCAACAGCCAGTGAAGCTTTTCTCTGTGTCCATGGATATAACAAATGCAGACATTTTTGAGACGCTATTTACCGAGTTTGCCTGCTGTTTCTTATACAGTGGGTGTTCTAAGATTGATTAGAACTGAGTTATTACGAGAAGTGGTCAATATTTCACGAGTTGTCCTAAATACCAGTAGCCTACTCAAGCGCGCAATACAGCAATACGTAATGTATGTTAATAAGTGAAGTATCTGAAATTGTGACCGCCATAAATATGTAAATGCATCTACATATATACTTGAGTCATTTGAATAGCAAATGAGTTACAGGGGCATCGGATCTTCCTCAATAACCGACCACCGGCTCGCATAACCGACTATCCGTTACCTTACCTCTGGTAAAGAATCCTCAAACTGTGATTTGCTTGCTTTTTACACGACTGCCCAACAAAGGAGTGTAATGTGTTCAGGGTTCATCTATGTATGTTTCTGTTTCTTTATTCCACCATAACTTCTTAACGTTTGAACCGATTTAGAAGTGTGTGATATCATTAGAATTGCTATATTATTCTAAGTGTAATAGGCTTCCTTAGCTGTCCAAATATCAAGTAAGTAGTTGTTGAAAAGTCCAAATGTCAAACACTAACCTAAATATGTTGAATGAACCTGTATGAACATATTTCTATTTATGTATATTATGCAAATTTACAGCTATGTTGTATTGTATTCCATTCCTAATTAACCTCTATATTATATTTTTAAAAATAGCATTGCAAATTGTCATTTTATTTTATAAATTGTTATCAAGGCGCTTTTGCACATGTACTGGTATTACCATAATATATTTTTACTTTTAATTATCATAATATATGTAAGTACTTATTTATAATAATATGATATATCTATATATTTTTAATAGTCATAGTCATAGTCATATATTGTATTATTCTAGTACGTAAGAATATTTATTTATGAATATTTGAACTAAAATACCTTCTGCTTTATTTGGTCTCTTCAATATTTAAAATTTTAGAATAATGTAACTACCTTCATCCTTGTAATTATTAAATTCAAATTGCCATTGCAATATGAAGTTGAAACATTAAAATAAACACCTAAGAGCGGATATATCATGCCTTTTCGGCAGGCAATATATAATACAATTTATGTTGGTACCACCTAGATACAGGTTATTCCTAGTGAGGTGGTAAACCATAAATTGTCATATCAGAATCTCTTTCCGAGTTAGGAAGTGAATTGGAAAATTGTTTAATTAATTATGAATTATTAGGCTGAGAGATTTTGTTTTAAAATAAATGTATATTTACTGTCAAATTAAATGTCTGATTCAGTACATTCCAGTTATATACATCTATTTATATGGATATATACAAAAACCATAAATATTTTCTAAAAAAAACGCAATAGAAATACTTATAAATACAATAGTTTACTTTCTGTAACGGCAGATGTGTTTTTTTTAAGAATATATTTACTTTTGACACTGACTATCGATCACTGTGTTCTTCGTTTTCCTGTTTAATTTATTTCTTATTACTTTATAACCTTCTATATCATCCATGTATTTATAGATTGTTAATGATATGCCAATTATCTTTTTTTTAATAACATATTATTTGTTTTGAAAGATGAAATATTCAATAATTATCGTAATGAAACATTTTATAACCATGACACTGCAATTATTCTTTTCTAACCATCTTACTGCAATTATTCTTATTAGGTAGACGGCATTTTATTAAAACTATTGCTGCAGTTATAAATGATGTCTTTATTTCTTTCTAAAATATGCTAATTTTCGTTTTCTCAGACATTGGAGTCGACCTGTTTCCAAGCAAGCATTTTATAAAACATTGGTAAGTTAAATTTTGATATTTATTTTAGTTGCTTTACTTGTCGTAGACAATTATTGCTATGTTACTTCGGCGTCACATTGCTGAACAGGTTTTCAACGCCAATAACCTATTCAACCAATTATAATAACTATGTATATACTATAACGGACATATTCTACATTAGACTTTTGAGCTAAAAGAAGCAGTTTTGTAAGAATTAATAGGTTTCTATAAAAAAATAGTTTTGATTTTAACATGTCTTTTTAAGAACTTTTGGTTTATGCTCGTATCTAGGGAAATACTAAACGTACCACTTTGATATATGCACCGGTCGACACACCGATATCGATGCAAAGATAGAAATAAAATAAAAAAATACATAGATCGAGCTATATTTTCAAGTTATAAAAGTTTAAAAGGCTGTTAGCTAAACTAACTTATCTCGTCACTGCTCAGTCCCCTTTTTACAGATATTGGGCCCGATTGCGTTTCTTCGTGAACTAAAATAGGAAGTTCTCTTTCGGTTGAACTTAGTTCAACCGAACGAGACAGAGCCATAATTGTTTAAATACATCAATGCACTGCCAACACTTATTTTCTAGTAGATACAACGCACCACCGATCAAATATATCACACCACCGATCAAAAGATCAATAACTTGAAAATTCCAGTAATGGTATTTCTTTATAAATAAATTAATAGTTTAAAAAACACTAAAAAAACACGCTTTTGGGCTATGATACGATATTCACATACACACGACTGTGATACGATATTCCATCATGGAATGCCAGTGCCTATCTTCCGGCTTCATCATCAGACCTTGAAACCTAATCGTGGTCAAAGTTCATTCCAAGACTTTTCTAACAAGTCCAAACACAGCTATGATACGATGTTACATCATGAAGTTCCAGTTCATATCTTCTGACTCCATCATCAGATCAGTTCGACAGTACCATATTATTGTATTGTCATCAGAACTACATACATCTGCCAATTTTCATGACGCTACGATCCTTGGAAGATGGTTAAATTAGTTACCTTAGATTCCCTTACATAGATACATACAGGTCGACCTAATAAAATCGTGTTAAAAATATCGCCATTTCTCATTTTACACCCCCAAAAAGACTTAAAACTGTTAGTTTACTAATTAGTCAATGGCACTAGTGAAGTAACAGTTACGACTTGTTTTAGTAGTGTAAATTGAGAAATGGCGATCATTTTTATAAAGAACCACCATAATTGGAATGTTTTAGTTATAACTGTATTTGATCAGAGGTGCGACATGTTTCATAGCAAGAACATGGAGCCTTCGGCGCGCGACTCAAAATTGAACTCGGCTGGTTTTATTTATTGACTGTTTATGACATTACCCAATGTTGAGGTTCGCTGGAGCCGTAGCGTAGAATATAACCATTGGTTATGGAAGTATCATGACATTGTAGTAATAAGTCATGTGCGTAGTAATGCTAGACCGTATAGAGTTACAGCTCATACACATTATGCACAATGTATCGGCATCGGATCGTGAAACAGTTCAGTTCTTAACGGACAACTCTTCCTAACAAATCAATGCTAACGGATATATACCGATTGCTTTGACACGATTGCGGTTTCTATCACGGTATATCCAGATATTTTCTATCGATGTAGGTTGATAGTCTAGCAATAATTAATCTAGCAATACATAGTCAGCAATAGCATAGCAATTGCTGGAATTGTTTGCATAGCAATTGGATGGTATGTATGTAATGGTTATTAAATAAAACTTAACTTATTAAAAAAAACGGTAATATAATATTTATATTCTCATGATATTATTAGTCTTAATTATAACATTTAGCATTGCGAAGCTTTCTTTTATTTTAATGAGTATTTTAATACTTATATATAATTTTTTGCCTGATTTTAATTTCTATAATTAGGCTTGATTATATTACTGTATTTTTATCCAAATCATTTTTTAAAATTATTATTAGGCGATGTTTAATAATTTTGTATCTTTCATCTCCTCTTGTATTTTGATTCCCATTTTACATTATTTTTTTACTATTTTTAATTTTTATATTTAGGTTTGACTATCTCACTCTATTTTTAAGCAATTATGTTTATCTAAATACTAGCTAATTGTGCATTTTTTTTATGATTACGTTAAGGTTAAAAAAAATATATGATCAATTTTACTTTTATATTATCAATTTTATATTAAATTTTCCAGCTTGTAAGAATTAATTATAACTCTTAGTGTATAAATTCTCCCAATTTTTCTATATTCTACATTACTTAGCTTTTTATATTTGTTCATAATATATTTAGAATAATTTAAATGTCTACCTTGGAACAGGATATTGTCTGCTATTCCTCATTGAGGGGTGTCGATTACTACGGTCGAACCAGCCACCCCGGGGAGTTATAACGAAATCATGCCGTTTGGCCCCCATGGACTGAACGAAAAGGCTTTGAGGACAAACACAATTCACAGTCGAACAGCCATGGGTGCCGAACAGCATGGTCACAGATTCGAGGTCGCTTGCGCGGCCTCTACCTGACGTTAGCGGTAATTCAGATCGAATTTTTCGCGGATCCGTGGCGCCCTTTGCTCGACAAACTCACTCGGGATCGGGCGGCCAATTGTTCCTAAGTATAGGTAACGACAGGTCAACAGCTACCCACCGCCTCTTAGGAAACGTTCGCCTCCAGACTCTTCCGACTATTCGCCGGATTGCGCAAGCGATTGGCTGACCCAGCCCGATACGCGATTTTCCCAGTTCCGCCCGAGGTGTTCTCCCGGATCCGCACTTCCGATCCCTTCTGTCTATGACTGCCGGTTGCAGCCGCAGGCAGAGTTCAAAGCGGCCCTCCAGGTTAAGTCCCCTCTATAAGGAGGCTACCGGAATCGAAGCTGAACGGTGAGTTAAGCCCACCCAAGGAAAAACAAACAGGCCGTCAGACCCAAGCCGCAAGGAACTATTAGGAACCAAATTCTATAGTACATTCTAGTGAAAACGAATCATTTTTCTCACAAAAAGCCAAAATTTCTTTAAACTTCAAACCAGTAGCCATGTTTTTTTTATAATAATAATAATATTTATTATTATTATTATTTATTATTATCTGTTTAAAGTATATTTTTATTTCAGTGAATTCGTTACCATTTCCGAGAAATATCATCAAAATACCTCGAAATATCCGTCTCACGTCGACTATAATCGTCGAAGGATGGTAAGTAATAAAAAAGGCCAAGGTCTTTATTTGGAATGGCTGTTTTATATAGGCTGTACCCTAAAAAAAATAAAAAAAAATAAAAAACAGGTCATTCAACTGCTAGAATGATATCATTCCATCGTTTATGTATCGAATGAATCATGAGAATTTAAAAAGAATACGCTGTTTTATTAACAATGCTCGCCATATTGTTTCTAACCTGTCAAAATGACGTTGATTTATATGGCGATTGATATGGGCGTAATTATAGCCAGTATATACAACCTACTGAGATGAGCACGCAATACTACCTACTGAGATACTAAAAATAATAACTTAAAAACGAAAGGGCAATCGAAGAGGGAGAGGGACATACAGCACAACAATAATAAAATATAAAAATAATAGCTAACGATGTTTTAAATTATTTACAATATGATGTTTTAAATTATTTAAAAGAAATACAAAATATGCTACAAAATACAAATGAAACAATAAAGAATGTTAAATTCAGACAGTAGGTTCACTTAGAATAAAATTGAAATCGAAGCGAGCTACGTCACGAGTCCCAAGGGCTCGCTTATGACCGCCATCTGTCCGCTACTCCGCCGACGCAGATGTTCAAACGTTCGAGAAATTCGCTCGCCCGCGCGTAGCGCCAACCAAAGGCGTTCGCCGAGACGTAAACCTCTGCTCACCTCCCTCTCACCCTGTCCCTGCAACGCCCTGTCGCTCGAGAGTGCGTCTACTGTTCTCTCGCTATACTGTGTGTATACTGTAAAATGTGTGTATGTGGGTGTTAATTTATGGGTTTTGGTGTGTTTGTTTGATGGACAGCAGGTGTGTGTGTATGTGTAGGGTGTATTTGCACCTATCCGGCGGCCTCCACTTAGAAGTGCGAGCCAGGATAGGAGTCTGGCCTGCGGGTCGGTTTCCCCTAGAAGTCAACCTTCGGACGCTCCTGGACGGTTTGCGCTCCGTGCGACGTCAGCCGGGGGAGTCTGAAAACAGTACTGTCTCCTATAGAGCGGGGGTAGTTGTTCGCCTTACGGCAGCTGCTCTTGTAACGAACAATCGGCTACCCGATACCAGGTGAAGAGCCGGGCAAAGGATGCCGTGGTCCGCGATAGATTCGGTAGATACCGTATCACTGCTACGTAAGGGATAGGACCGCGCAAGCGACCTCGAACCTGTAACCAGTCGTGATACCGAAGTAACTGGTTGTAAATGGTAGTAAGGGCGCGAGTGTCGGCCCCCTGGGTGATTAACCTGTTACGGTCGTGTGGCGTAACTAGACGGTGAACTGTTGTGTCCTAAGTCTTCTGCGCATACCTCACGGGAGACAGAACGGTCTAATATCGTTAAAACTTCCTGAGGTGACGGGTGTGCCCGTTGTAGTTGACAGCTCTAGTTGTAGGTTACAGCAGTTAGGTAGCGAACGGTTTCGTGCAGCTCGTTCCATAATATCCATTTTGTTCTCGGGTCGGCCCAACTCACGATTCAGCTCTTATTCAGTAGCCTCCTCTAGTGAAGGACTACCCTGGGAAAGAATCTAGCGTCCCAGGCCTCACGGCTGATGAATCTATTCCCCCTTGGAAATCGCCTCGCGGGGCTACTGTACGGTTTGCGCACCGTGCGGCGAGAGCTAATTGGTTTGTGCACTCTGACTTATTACTGAAAGAGTCGGGAGACTATAGAAATAAACTGTTTACTAAGCAGCGGGGGTGGGTGTTGACCTGTCGTCTTCCACTCACAATGACCAGTGGGTTACCTGATTTCGTGTTTAGAGCCGGGCCAAAGATGCTATGGTCCGCGATAGATTCAAACTGAATCACCGCTGAAAATACGGCAGGTAGGGGACCGGGCAATCGACCTCGAACCAGTCGAGTGGACTGACGTATCCTGATGATTAAATCCAGACGGATGTATCGTGACAAAACCGCCAGCCAGGGGCCGAGACTCTGGCGGGTTTGTTGGCTTTTCTGGACGGTAGGTTTGTATCGTCCTTAAGTCTTCTACGCTAACCTCACAGGAGACAGAACGATCATTATCGATAAAACTTCCTGGGTAGACGGGTTCGCCCGTTGTAGTCGACACCTCTAAGTGCAGGTTACAGTCGTGGCAGAAACTCACAGCGGCCCTGACAAATGAAGTCAATCTACGAGGAGGCTATCATTTTATTTTATATTTTTTTATTTTATAAAATTATCCAATACAATAAAATTGATTTTGGCGAAAAAAAAATAACAAAAGTGTAAAGAACAACATTTTTTTTTTTTGCGAAGCAGATAAGATTACGTTTGTGTGAATTTTATCACCCCTTTACATTGTATATCTGTTCTGGGGTGATAGTATTTAAAACATAGTGACTTCACTTTTTTTTTTATTTTTCATTTATTCATTCCGATCGCTCATTCATTCTTAAAATTTTTAAGGTTAATATAATATATAAATGTGTATATAAATAAAGTACTAATATTAAATAAAGAAAATGAAAATATTTAAGTTTATAGATATGTGAAATAAATAAATATAAAGATAAATAAATAACTAAATTGACCAATAAATTAAGTAGCCTAAAAAGGTTTCTTACTATGCACATATAAAATTGTAAATCTAATTAATTAATAAAATATTATCAATTTATTGACAATTTATTGACAATACATAATCAACCGAAACATATTTTAGAGAAGACATATTTTACAATTACAAACACATATTTTACAAGACTTTAGAGAAACGTTCCCGAAGCCAGCAGCAAAGACCAACTAGAATGGCTGAAGGGACGAACTATGTAATTCCTCACGTACATACAACCTTTGCCCAAAGACAGTTGTATTTCATCCCCCCAAATTTTTTTAATACTTTAGAAGAGTCAGTAAAAAATGATCAAAATGTACACTAATTTAAGATAAAAGTAAAAAAAATGGCTCCTTTACGAAGTAGGTCGTACAAAGACTGAAAAAGAATTGCTTCATACAATAATTTCGAATATGTGTATATGTAGATGTATGTGGGTGTGTGTTATTATATATGTATGTATGTATGTTTGTATGTGTATATATGTGTATATATGTATGTAACTAACCCTTTATCATATATATTTGTATTAATATGTGTACTATTTTATGCCATTATCCTAGTGTTAGTATTGAAAGTAGTCTATTAGTCAAAGGCTATATAAATTTCGTATGCCCAGATACAGGCTGTTCGGTCTAGTTGGGCATTCGTCTAGAATGATCGTATGGGTTGTATTCATTTTATTATTGCTTATATAAATAGTTACAAATTATATCTGTACGATCACACTGTTAACTCTCTACCAAGTTGTAACAAATAAATAAATAAATAAATAAATATTTCTTGTCAAGTATCAGGTGACAGATATGTCAAATATGGCCTAAGTCAGGATGTGAGTCACTATTTCTATCAGGTAGGAGTTGAACCGTGAGTTGGGCAGGCCAGATGGTAAAGAGTTTGGCATACACCACCCAAGCTGCACGTAACCATTAGGAACCATAGTATACAATAAGAATATCATGTGACCACAATTTAAGCAAAAAACTATATTCTATTATATTCTAAAGAAAAATATAAATAGAAATTCTTTGCGGAAAATTTAGTTCAACGTAATATCAAATAATAAATAATAATTGTATTATCATGACCATTATTTAACTGACGACAGTGTTTAAAAAATTCAAATGTTTAAACAATATTATGAGATTATGTCATTGTAATACCTTCCGTGTACTAAAATATGCGGAAATATAATAAGTATAAGTTAATTATATCACCGATAAAATATAAACTGCGTGAGATAATAGATATCGTGACCACAGTATAATATCATCCAGTGAGTTCACTCAAGAGCTACAAGGCGATGCGGGAAGAGGGTGCGACGAAAGTGGGGCCAGGGGTAAGTCATGTCGCGTCCTTAGGCCCATAGTTACGGCGCTGTGGGCTGTAGCGCGCTGTGGCCGCAGTTTGTGTCCTTTCTTACTATTACTATGGAAATGGGAGTTAATCGGCCCTTGCTGTGTTGGCCACGAATACCCATTCTGTTCAGGGTTGGTCACACTTACTGTTCAACACCTATCCGACGGCCTCCACGCATGAAGTGCGAGCCTGGGTAGGACTCTGGACCTGGTCAGTTTCCCCTGGGAATCAACCTTCTGGCGCTCCTGGACGGTCTGCGCACCGTGCGGCGTAAGCCAACCGACTGTGCACCCTGACTAACAGTCGGGGGAGTCTGGAAGTCAGTACTGTTTCATAGAAACAGTGCGGAAGGAAACAGAGCGGGGGTGGTTGCGGACCTTACGGCGACTGCTCTTGAAACGACCATCGGCCATCCGATCCTGGGTGAACAGCCGGGCAAAGGACGCTGTGGTCCGCGATAGATTCGGTATACACCGTTTCACCGCTTCGTAAGGGAGAGGACCGCGCAAGCGACCTCGAACTCGTAACCAATCGAGAGACTGGAGTAATCTGGTCACAATTGGAAGTATGGGCGTGAGTGTAAGCCCGCCGGGTAAAACTCCTGGCTATCTCGCGGTTAAGGCGTTGGCCTCTTACGGGATTGTGGCGGAGCTAGACGGTGGACTATTTTGTCCAAGTCTTCTGCGCTCACTCCAGGGAGATAGAACGACTAATCGTTAAAACTTCCTGAGGTGACGGGCTCGCCCGCTGTAGTTGACAACCCTAGTATATTACTATGGAAATATGAAGACTCAAGAATTTGAAAAACGGTGCAAAAGAATTGAAAATCGAGTGAGTACTGCATTTTCACTGAAATATGGCAAAAATGATTATTTTTATTTTTGGGCTGAATCTCACTGAGAAACTAAAGAAATCCGACGTATTTTAAACTGTTTTAGAGAGTGTACCAACTTGTTGACGAAAACCGGAATCTAATATTATAGAGACATTTCGGCTCGTTTTTATTGATAATTGTCCGCGTGTTCTCGTAAGATATAGAAGATTATTAAAGAAATATGTAAATGACTGAGGATGAAATGCGCAGATTTTGCAATGATGTAACGGTTGTGATAGCATCTACTATATGTATAGAAATCAATCGAATACCAGGGATTTTGTCATCTAGGAAAGGTGATATAAACACATGAGAAGATCGGCAATATCATACATCGGAAATATCATAGAATTAAGAAGTAGAGTACTTTACCATTGATTATATAGTGTAGTAGATTGACAACCAGAATTTATACCACGAATTGTAACGTTTAGATGGCACTCTTAGTTCCAAAAATTGCACAATCTTCTATTATTATAATACTAATATTAATACAATCTTCTAGTTTTATAATACATTTATTATTATATTACTAATATATTATTATTCCAATATCATGTTTGTAAGTTTGTAAGTTTATATGTTTATATGTTTGTAAGTTTGTATGTAGGGGGTCTCCAAAAATACTTTCTTTCCATTAGAAAATTATTTTACTAATGGAAAGCTCCGATATCGACGAGTGCGGCTATATTTTATTGTGTAAGATATTGGTTTTCGATAAAAAATCACGATATTTGTAAATGAAGTCGGAGAAAATGGTGGGTTGTTTTATCGGCATGCGCTGAAGAAACGGTTTGACATATGTTAAAAGAATATATGTAATGAGAAAAAGATTGGTCTCAAAGAGATCTATAAAAAGGTGAACGACAGTACACATCCAACTTTTATGTTTAAGCTACAATAACAGCTTTTTGTCTCAAAAAAGTAAAAAAATAAGTATGCAGTGTTTGTTGAAGACATAAGCAATAAAATAAGAATCCTTATGAAAATAAATAAATCCATTATCACGGGTGTTCAATAGAAATAAAATTAGCCGTTTAATGTAAGTGTTTAGGTGGTATATTTATAGAGATATCATAAAATTAGTAACGCGTGGCGAGGAACAAGACGCGTACGTCTACGAGATAGGTAGCGTGCTTCAGCTGAGGGGGGAGGGCGTCTTGCGCTATATATCTAATAGGTAGCGTCTAAAAAGGCAAATATACGACACCCTATCTAAATTAACAGGGGGGCGGTGTCGATTACAACAGACGAACCCGTCACCCCAGGCTGGTATAACGATATAAATCGTTCTTTTAGGTGGGATGAGCGTAGAACACTTGGGGACAAGATAATCTACTGTCTAGTTTACCAGCAACCCGTTAGAGACCAACGCCTTACGGCGAGGCACCGGGAAAGGTAACTAGCGGGTAGCCTGACCCCTAACTACTAGTTTTGGCAGGATATCTCCGTTTGAAATTAACCTTCAGGATACCTCCGTCCTCCCGACTGGTTACGGGTCCGAAGTCGCTTACGCAACCTCTACCTGTTGTATTACAGCGGTAATTCAGTTTGAATTTATCGCTGACCTGGGCGTTCTTTGCCCGTAGTGCCACGCGGGATCGAGTGGCCCAAGGTCATTTCAAGAGTGGCATGACAACCTAAATTAACAAATCGATTCGAAACTTTACGCGAATCGAAGCCGCGGGCAACAGCTAGTGTTCAATAAAGGGCCTTCTTTTTGGTATAACAGTATAGCTGCGCACTTTCGACGGCGCTCTAAACACGCCTATATGGTAACCTACCTCGTAGTAAAATAGTAATATAATAACAAACCAATTTTTCAATCATAGCTCTTATTATTTCAATAGTATTTACATAAGATGTCAATTTAAAAATTGTTTTACAGGTTTAAATACACAATCATAACGCACTTTAATTTTCAGATAGACCTAAAAGATAGCATTCTATCGCTCCGTATTATTTATGTGATGTACATATGTAGCTTATATAAAAATGCGATAGATGGCACTAATCGTTGACTGTTTTTATTGTTTCATTGGTTAAATAATAGTTTTTTTTATTCAATCATTCCTTTATAAAAAAATATTTATTTTTAATTATTTATAAGTTTTTTATTAGTTTAGTTAATTTATTTAGTTTTTACCATGATAATTTTAAATGACTATTATAGGTATGCAAACGTTATATAAATATATAAGTATATTATTTTAGTTTTTATTTTTATTTATTTTGGTTTTATTATTATTTTCGTACACAAATATGTATGTGTATGTGTGCATATACGAATATATATTTTATCTATAGATGTATATGAGTATCTGTATTTGTATATGCGTAAATATTTATAGTTTCATATTCGTTGATTTAAAAATAAGTACTAATATATAGTTTAAGTTGACAATGCACACTTAATGCCATTTAAAGTCTGCGTTAGAACAGGCCTAGGCCTATTAGGCGACTATGTCAAACATTAAAAATAATGTCGCATCAATTTCTTGCTAACATTAATTGTTTACTACATGTGTTACTAAATAAATTTAAAAAAAATATACGTGTGGCACTCGGGGACTGCCGCGGTAAAGCTATTGCATAGCATTTTTAACAACTTATGCAATTATATTTATTTATTTATTTATTTTATTGTTTCTGATATCAGATAACTGCGCTCTATCGGAAACGTTGAAACGTTGAAATTATGCGGCTGCGAAAGCAAATGATTCGGAATAATTTAAACGTCTTCCGATAGAGCGCCGCGCACGATTTTTTTTCTTCGATAAAGCAAAAAAAACGGATTATTCGAAAAAAATCGTAGATAAAAAGATAGATAATTAAATTATCTTTAAAATGGTGCAGGTTTCATAATAATACGCCAGATAGTATTTGCGTAGTAGTCGTTTTTGTGTTCGGTTAGACCTAATTTCACAAATTAATTACACTATGTAATATAAACAAAATCTAAAATATTCAAAGCTAAGAATATTAGAAAAATGTTCTTGTTTAACGTATATTTTTTACGAATCATAAGCAGTACTCGTTTAGACGTAATTATCAATTTAAAATCATTAATTTTCGTTAAGAAATTTCTTCATTCGGTCGCCGCTCTGGCCTAGTAGGCCCGCGATAAAACCTATGCAATAGCTTAATAAATAAAAAAAATACGTGTGGCACTCGGGGACTGCCACGGTAAAGCTATTGCATAGCATTTTTAACAACTTATGCAATTTATAATTATTTATTTATTTTATTTTTTCTGATATCAGATAACTGCGCTCTATCGGAAAACGTTGACATTATTCCGAATCATTTGCGGCTGCGGAAGCAAATGATTCGGAATAATTTAAACGTCTTTCGATAGAGCGCCGCGCACGAATTTTTTATTCAATAAAGCAAAAAAACCGAATTATTCGAAAAAAATCGTAGATAAAAAGATAGATAATTAAATTATCTTTAAAATGGTGCAGGTTTCATAATAATACGCCAGATAGTATTTGCGTAGTAGTCGTTTTTGTGTTCGGTTAGACCTAATTTCACAAATTAATTACACTATGTAATATAAACAAAATCTAAAATATTCAAAGCTAAGAATATTAGAAAAATGTTCTTGTTTAACGTATATTTTTTACGAATCATAAGCAGTACTCGTTTAGACGTAATTATCAATTTAAAATCATTAATTTTCGTTAAGAAATTTCTTCATTCGGTCGCCGCTCTGGCCTAGTAGGCCCGCGATAAAACCTATGCAATAGCTTAATAAATAAAAAATGTTATTATAGATGACCTAATAAAATGGTATTAGTTTCGCCGCCAATCAGGCACGTATTCCGGAGTGAATAGTTAAGATTTATACTCCCCCCTCCCCCCCTCCATGAAATTCGGCGTATTTTCTGTCCATTATACGGGCTAATTCAAGTGCCGTCAAGAGCTGCCGCGTGCTATGTTTGAATGAATGCCCCGAACCTATAGTCTGGATACGTGCCTGCCGTCAATGCTATCAGCGCCCCTGCATTTCGCCGACTCAGTAGGGTTACCAAAATATACTATGAAGTTCAGCAGTCTAATACCTTATATAATCAACAGGAATGGTCGTAGTGATGAGAGGCTGCAACTCCCTCATTACTGCCTATTATTGTACTGCCTGTCATGAGTGCCTATTATTCCACGTTCTTCTCTTCATCGCTTATACAATAAAAGCTCGGTATTCTGTCATAAATTACCCAGTCACGCTTTACTGAGGTTAATCTATGATTAATGATTAATCTGATAATCTGCCAATAAATTATACTCTATGAATGGTATGGTCCATAGATACAGCTTGCACTTTCTTTCGTTAAATAATACTCTGCTGCCTCGGGTCTTTTCAAACCATTCGGTCATTTCGCTGTGCCATAATCATATTTCAACCATTAATTAAAGCATGATAATTACAGTTCGTCGCTTAATTTGCAGAATGTGAAAGCGCAGTAAATCATAGCAAAAGGCATGTATGGAGTTTAATTAATAATCTCTGGGAAAATTATTTAAAGCGGTTTAAATCGTGTTTCATTCGCAATACGTTTCAAATATTAATTTATTTATTAGACAAAATGTATATCGAGTATTTCATTTTTATGAAAAAACTATTTTAGAATAACACCAGTATAGCCATTTATACATTGCAAAATGCCATCTTCTTTTTTTTATATAGGTAATGCAAATATTTCAAAAATAAGAGTAAACAATTTCAGCGTAGGAATTATGCACAAAAATACTTACAAAATTGAATCAAAATCAGAAAAAAGAATACATCTCATAGTCTAGTGGCAACGTCACCTAACTAGGCCGGGACCTGTTCTAAGGTAAACATTTATTTTTGAATGTGCTTGCAACAATACCGTGTTTATAAAAATGGCATATATTCCATGTATGCACAAAATAATAGAATTGCAAAACCATATTAAAAATGATTCCATAGTTAAATAAAATAATTAAATTAAAGTGGAAAATTAAAATTACAAGTGGAAAATTAAAATGTCAGCAAATAAATTCAAATCAGAAAAAAAAGAAAACAATTTAAAATAGTCAAAATTAGAATAAGATTTTAAACAAAATAGTCCTGCATTTTACTTATAACTAGGATAAAATAGTGTTAAAAGTAAAACAAATTATCTCTTAATATACGTTAAAACAAAATAATAATAATAATAAAAAGTAAAATAATACTATAACATAATATAATATAAGATTTAATATATTCAAAATTAATTTTTACAGCATTAGTTTTAAATTAGTGACACCCTTGAAATAGGTGTATTTTTTTGATAAAACTTAAAAAAAAATGATAGATACTTTTTATTTTTGAAAATTTTCATGTATTAAAAAATAGTATAAAAAGTTGGTACGTTGCGCTATCTAGCGGTAGGTGAGATATTGCTAATATTGCGAATATTATTCTCGATATTTCACCTATTCATAGATGGCACAGCGCTCTCAACGCTTGACAGACTTTTATTTATCAGTCAAATTTATCAATGTAACCAAAAAAAACAAAAAGATTTTTTTTCAAAAACAGTCAAATAATCTTGTTTATTTGTTTTTGTTTTTTTTTTCTAATCTGCTTATTTGCTCGTACTGTCACCCACTTCAAGGATGTCACTAGTTAAAAACTCAACCTGTATATAAAATAATCAGCATGCGTATGTCTGTGCTCGCAAAACTCGAAAAGTATTAAAAGACACAACGTTGTATTTTCCTAAAGACAGAAAATGACACAACTTGCATTTGACTACTGACAGAAATATACCACGGTGCGACGAAAGTCTTTCCGCACCCTTGAAATCTTCGGTGCGCTTCGACGTCGGTGCGTTTACCGTTCATTTTATATCAGACTGAGCGACAGCGAAGCTCGGGCGGGTCTAGCTAGTATAATATAAAGCACTGACTTAAGCAGAAAATAATTTTGAAAGAAAAAAATCAAAAACTAAAAAGAAAATAAGCATATACAAATTTATCAAACAAGTACCTACCATAGAGAAGGCAGAGGGGAGAAAATATGGGATAGATATGTTTAAAAGTAGTATTGAAGAATACAAAGATAGATGTTATGTGTATGTAATATACATACACATATACATAAACACACACATACACATACATACAATATATACATATATACACATACAAGTGTGAATGTGTATGCACGTCTATATTTGTATGCACGTACATACACATACATACATACACTGAGAAATATATGCTGTAATACACACAAATACGCATGTTTCAAAAGGGATTACGTATATAACATATACGTACACTGTGGTACGTACGTATGTATCAACATGACGCGTCACAGTGTAGTTACCATGTCACGAGCATGGTTAATACATCGCACATTAATTACGGCGCATAACTAGATCTTGATTTTACCATAA
Organism: Micropterix aruncella; assembly: GCA_944548615.1. NCBI lineage: Eukaryota > Metazoa > Arthropoda > Insecta > Lepidoptera > Micropterigidae > Micropterix > Micropterix aruncella. Next base: position 10,524,603 of record OX155967.1, read on the forward strand.
CAGCATGTTATTATATACGTAAGGTTATAGCCAGTTAAAAGAATCATGTTGAAGCTACATTATACCATTATTTTCGTATTATGCGTGAATGGTGAAACATATAATTGTGTAATAGAATTTCAACAGAAATTACTTGCAATTCAACAAATTTACAATTGAATCTTCATTATTCTGTATAAAACCGTAAGAATAAAACGACATTGTATCAAGAAATCCGATATTTTTCTCAGTGTATGCACGTCTATATGTGTATGCAGGTGCATACACAGGTGTGTACACGTATGTGTATGCACGTGATACACATACGTGTATGCGCGTACACATGCATACACATACGCGCATGTGTCTACTTGTGTGTGTGTGCATATAGAATATACACGCATGCGTATTGTTCGCACGATCAGGTACGTTATACAGTATCTTTCTAAATTGTGAACGGCGTTGATAAACCGTCAAAACATCGAATTATTTCATATTGTATGATCGATGCTATAAATTAATATTTTAGTATCCGATAACATCAGTTAAACATCGCATAACATACTAATCGACTTATCTATATCATTAAAATGCGCGACTTAGAGCCGATTTGACGACGATGTATAGGAAAATCTCAGCAGACGACTTTCACTAAAACTTCGAAGTCGATTTTTATGGCGGTTCCCGTGAATTACTTTCGATATTTTCGCGATATTTGACAATTTATTAGCGATAAATGAGTCGGCGGTATCGTCATTTCTAATTAAATACTGTTTCATAAATATGCATTAAATTTCTATCTGTTTTAATGTAAAATATTTTTGAAATGTTTATTAATGAATGACGGAATGCCACTTTTATTCAAATTTCATTATTGCCTTACCCCTCAACGCATCGGTATTTACTCTCCTATCGGAAGGTGGACACCACCCTCGTTTGATGTTTCAATATACATTACTTTTTTTAAATTAAATAATTTGAAGTATTTTTTTAAAACAAGCTTTCCTTCCCATCAAGGAGTTCCAGTGGCAATCTCCCGGCTCCATCTTCAGACCATCGTTATCAAGTGCAATGGAAAGTACTCATGACAACAAAACAAACGAGCCCAAACTCGACTATCTTAGCACTTTCCATCAGGGAGTTCCAGTGGTAATTTCCAAGCTCCATCTTCAGACCCTTGTCATTATGTGTAATGGAGAGTACTCAAGACAGCAAACAAACGAGCCCAAACTTGTCTATCTTAGCACTTTCCATCAGGGAGTTCCAGTGGCAATCGTCCGGCTCCATCTTCAGACCCTCTTCATTAAGTGTAATGAATAGAACTCGTGATAACAAAACATATTAGCCCAAAATCGACTGTCCTACCATTTGCCATCAGGGAGTTACTGTCCGTACATCCCAACTTCATAATTTCGATGGATCAATCATTTCGAAAGTACCATAATATTGCATTGTCACCGAAACTGCATAAGTATGCCGAATTTCAGCTCAGTCAAAATAAAAACAAAAATCTACAAAATCACCCGAAAGGATAATGGGTAATTTCGTATCCAATTGCGAAGTTTGTTATAAAACTTTGCCACACCTGATTATGTCTTATATTATGCCAAAGCGTATTATAAGTGTAACATTTCATTCTACACAAGCTAAGATGAAATACGTGGCTAAAGAAGTTGAAGAGTGTTCAAATTACAAAATATTTTGTTCAATAATTACACATTTTTAGTTAAATACCTTATTTAATTCGTTTTAATTAAACACTACAATTGTTTATATTATTTATATACAGAGTATATATCCTACTAATATTATAAACGCGAAAGTTTGTATGTATGTATGGATGTTTGTTCCTCTTTCACGCAAAAACTACTGGATGAATTTTGATGAAACTTTACAATAATATAGCTTACACATCAGAATAACACATAGGCTATAATTTATAAAGATATAGTGTGAATTATCTAAAATATAACGATAGCTGTCAAGTAAGTAGGATAAAAATCTAAGAAATTGACATTCGAAATTTAAATTCTATCCTACTATCCTACTAATCTTATTTTTATATCTTATCGTTAAATCTATAATCTTAGAGTTAAATCTTATTAATTTATTATTAAATCTTACATTATTAATTTTCATATTATTAGTTACTCGTACATACAGATTTTAGAGCCCAGGAAATTTACTAAAGTGTGCAACTTCGACGGAATTTTAACACTTCAGACGGCAGAGCCTGTATTGAGGTAATATTTTGTTCGATGTTCATCTCTCCAGTGTATATAGAAGGCTGCTGCAATATTATGCAAGTAAATTAATGTACATGGTATCAATATAAAAACTTTAAATATTTCACAAAAACTTAATACATTGGGAGATACAATGAGAGATAAATAAAACGTTTAATAATTGAAAGGTGAGCATTTATATTTATTCAGTAATACTCTTTACTAATATGGAATCCTACTATAATATTATAAACGCGAAAGTTTGTATGTATGTATGGATGTTTGTTACTCTTTCACGCAAAAACTACTGGATTGATTTTGATGAAACTTTACAATAATATAGCTTACACATCAGAATAACACATACGCTATAATTTAAAAAGATATATGGTTTTCTATCATCATTATCACAATTTTCCATCACCACGCGGGTGAAACCGCTGGGCGCAGCTAGTATATATATAAATATTGAAAATATCACAAACTATAAACCTTTATAAATATCAACTATTAATATTAAAAATAACCGCAAAGTACCGTGTGAGTACTTTTATCTGATTCTGAAAGCTAAATCGTTAAATAAGTTAATGGATGATAGGGATACCGCCAATAAGTAAGATAGAGATGGACGATCAGTGTGCGGGTGTCAGGTAAGATTTTGCGCCTCGGCCGTCGGCATTCCTTCGTTTTACGTTGGGATGTTCTCAGTGTTTTCTGTTTTCTTGTGACTTCGTTTTTACTTTTTAGCTGCGATACTGGACTTTATTGATTTTTGATTTACGATTAGATTTCATTTAAACTGTTGATTCAAATAACGACTTCAGTTTGAAAGATATAGCTAGTTCCACATAATAAACCGAATCGTCAGATATACAAAACTTTGGATGATTCTAAGCATCGATATATGAGCCCTAGTTGGGCCTTTCGCCCTCGAATATGACCACTTCAAAACCACTACTGAAAGCCGGCCACTAGTAGAGTTTGGTTGCCGTCGATTTTGTGAGTTTCCGGTGTGAGCGTTCCCGTGAAGAATATTTGGCGTGCTATTCTCTCGCTTACTGTTCAATTTATTGTTCTCTCTGTCACATGTTTTACGAGCACAGGGTATGGGCCAACTTAATTGTATCTGAGGGAATATCTATCTATCTATATATCGATGATTCTAATACGACATGGATTAATGAGTTGAACTTTCTAATTATTACTTATTTAAACAAGCACAATCAATTGCTAAAATTCCCGAGTTGTTACACTCTTTCATACAAAAAGGCCAATCTCCTTTATAATCAGTAATAAATTATTTTATATAGCTATTTATTGACTGATTTATTGGCGTGGCAGGATGAAGATGAAATTTCTAGAGAGCATTGAACTTGAGATATAAAGAAAAATAATATGTCGTAATCGTAATATCGAGAAACTAATGATTTCAGATTATGCTAATGTTGGCAGTTATACATTTAAATTTGTTAAATAAATTGATTGTTTGATAATTTTAGTAGGGTAAACTATAGATACATTTCAGATAAATATATTTCTCCAGGTGCTTTTGTTAACTATTTCTGATATAATGCAGAGGACGGCAAGTAATTTCTAGTCGGGTCCGGATAGAGTTCGCGCGCGAGTTCCGAAGAATTGGGGGCTGGGAAAGCGGCTGGTTTACGCCGCCCCCGACCGTCGCTTCATACCCCGCACTCTCCCAGTACTATACTGGGAGAGCGCGAGGCGTGGAGCGACGGTCGAGGGCGGAGTAATCTGCCCTCTTCGCCAGCTCTCGATTCTTCGGAGCTCGCGCGCGCACGGTACTTATGATTTTACTTTCCTGGCCTAACAACCGATAAGCAGTAGGTATTCAGTATTCAGTATTCAGTATTCAATTTATTCATTCAGAATATACAATAAAAGCATGAATTATGAATTAAATCTAATTATCGCATATTAGAATTCGTCAGTTGCTAGTAATATTTAATATATGTAGATATAAAACTATTAAAGCATAAATATTAATTCGACAATAGCGTTGACTAAAGTCGGCTTTACGCGGCAGACAAATAAAAAAAATAGAGCTAAATATACATACATGAGTATACATATAAAATAGATAATTATTATAAGAATAATAATAGTCAGGCATTTTATCCAAAAAATAATCACACAATAGAAAGTATCAAAACAAAATTGGAGAAAACAACGTATGTATATGATCAGGTTGTATATGACAACGTATGTATGTAATCTACATATTAAATTAAATTCATAATATTATTATTAAACAACAAGAACTAAAATGAGGTACCTGAAATTTACATATTAATGTTATTCCCATTTGAAAGAATTGGCATGCTCAAAAAAATCACCCAGCTTATAGAAAGCATGTGTGGATTGCAGCTTTTGTTTAATAAATCTTTTAAACGCCTTTGTTTCCATCTGTATTGTGGAGAGTGGTAGCTGATACGATTAAGAGCATTTACAGATGGAAGTCGGTCTGTGTGTCTGTCTATGTATCTGTGTGTATTCCTCCACGATAGCGCTCAAACGCTTAATCCGATAGAGATGAAATTTAGCATGGATGCATTATTTGGTCATGGCAATAGTTGAAAAGGTTGTGGTTGAAATTGGTCCACCAGGGGGCGCAAAAGTCATGAAATATTGGACTTACGGACTTGAAAATTGATATACAGATGCCTCGTTGGGCCAAAATCTCATTGCGTTTTCGTCGGACAGCATATTTGCGTAAATGATTGAATCGAACGTGTTTGATGCGTTGCATTCTCACTGTCCAAGCTCATCGCCGACTATCCCTTTCAATCAGGTCAACCTCTTTTCCGAAGGAACATCATGATCAAATTCCTTCCATTAGTCCTTAGCTACATGCCGGGAAAGTTTTGGGGTGACACAACAGATTTTTAAATATTTAGTTAGGTACTCGTAGCCACCCCGCCGCCCCAGGAAGGTATAACGATATTATATCATCCTTTCAACCTTGGGGTCAATGCAGAGACAACACAGTCTACCGTCTAATTACGCCAATATGACCGCGAGAATCTAACGCGAGACACTGGGAAGTGAACCCAGCGGGCCGACCTCCCGCCATCACGATCTTACCGGATTTCTCCGTCCTCCAGTCTGGTCACAGGTTTGAAGTCGCTTGCGTGGCCTCTACCTGATGTTAGCGGGAGCTAATGGGCATTGTTGCAGTTAGGCCACTACGATCCATGTGTTAGGGTCGGCCAAACTCACGAGTCAATACACATCCGGCAGCCTCCACGTACAAGTGCGGGTTCGGGTAGGACTCTGGTCTGCGGGCCAGTTTCGCCCCTCGTGCGCTCCTGCTTGACTCCACCGACTGTTAGTTGTCACAATCGATTGGCTTATGCCGCACGGTGCGCGAACCGTCCAGGAGCGCCAGAAGATTGACTCCTGAGGGAAACTAGCCCTCAGGCCAGAGTCCTACCCGGGCTCGCACTTCATGAGCGGAGGCCACCGGATGGGTGTTGATCCGTGAGTGTGACCGACCCGGAACAAATATGTCTCCGTGGCCAACCCAACAAGGGCACATTAACTCCTCGATTGACAGCTCCAGTTGATGTTAGCGGTAATTCAGTTTGAATGTATCGTGGATCGTGGCGCCCTTTGCCTGTCTTTCACACCGGATCGAGTGGCCAATGGGTCGTTTTAAGAGTAGATGACATCAGGTCAACAGCGACCCTCGCTTCTTAGAAAACGTATAAAACCATTTCCACCCCCCCCCCCGCCCTTGGATATTCATCGGAGTGCACAGTCGATTGGCTAACGCCGCACGATACGCAATCCGCCCATCAGCGCCAGAGATCCTCCCCAGAGGATCCGAACTCATGTCCCGACACAGTCGTGATAGGGGAACCAGATTTCAGGTTTGTCGCTATTCGAGGACGCTGCCGGGTGGGAGTTGAACCGTGAGTTGAGCCGACACAAAAGTAACTAGCAGGTCATATGGCCCAAGCTGCACGGATCCGTTAGCTGCCGCTCGGTCCTATTTTACATCCTGATCATACATATGTATTATACGTTCTTATGTACGTGGGTTTAAAAATCTTAAAATTACAAGAGAACAAGCAGGTCGAACTTAGACCTCGTCGTGGCGGCAACTCTTCGACCTTAGACCTTTGCGATGATACTTCCGCCCGCGCCGCTCGCGACTTTCTCATAGATTGCTCGCCTCTATGATGAGCTTCGTCAAGAAAAGGCGCTCACTCGCACCTCTAATAACAAGTTGCGGAACATGTACATGTGCATGTTGAAAATGTGCATGTCGATTTAATTCCGATGACAATGTCTTTTTTTTAATGGTAAGCATGCCTGATTCTACACCCTGTCTTGGCTCCTGACGAGGGGACTCCTCAACGGTCAACAGTGCAGACACGAAATGTTGTATAATCAGTCAGTTGTAATAGTCCGTTCTAAGCTTCACCATAACATGGCTACTGCACCCATGGTTGGCTCCCGACGAGGGGACTCCTTAACGGTCAACAGCATAGACACGAAATTTTTGTATTTGCATTCAATTACGACAGCCCGTTCTAAGTTTTACCAAGACAGGACTGCGGCACCTAGGGTTAGCTTCCAACGAAGGAACTCCTCAGTCAACGGTCAACAGGACAGACACAAAATTTTGTATACGCATTCAATTTTGATAGCCCGTTCTAAGTATCACCATGACATGGCCCATGAGGCTTAGCGCAGAACGTAGGTGGCGAACACAATAGATCAGCAATGATCGCAGTGTTACAAGGCTCATAATGACCCTAGAAAAGCCCCACTCAACAAAAAAAAAAATACAAAACTGCTGGACTTATAAACAATTTCGGAGTCGGTTTTTTTTTGTTAAATTGTGTCACAATGATATGGCTGCTGCACTTGAAAAAAATGGAGTCGGTTGTTTTTTGTTAAAATTTTGTGTCATATTTTTATATTCATTTGGTGTTGGTATTGGTGTTCTCTTTAGAATAAGCTCTGCCTAGTTCTAGTGACACAAACTATTTATTTTATTTATTTATTTATTTATTTATAACGTACAAGAACAAAAAATTACAAGGACATGCATACTGTTGTACATGAGGAATAATTAAGAACAAACATTATTATAGCGAAAAACATAGCTCTATGCATATAAATATGCTAGCATATCCGAATGAGGCGAAATCGCACAACCAACTAGACCTAGAAGGTCTGTCTCTAGCTGTGCTGTGTTATACCAACTGTATTTTTGTAACTCGCGAACTGACGAAGGTGATCAATTTTAAATATTTCTAAATCTAACAAATGTGTTGTTTACACAAATTAAAGTAAAATTTAAAATAGAAAAAATAAATATATATGTATGCAATTAAGGGCTAAAAATAAAGTAAACTTTACATTATATACAATAAATTTAAGTGGAAAATAAGTAATAATATATACAAATATATGAATAAACACTACGTTCTAATATATATGTTTAAGAAAATGATATGTAATATTGCACAATTTTACAAATACATATTTTTTTAAATATTCACCCTACAGTATTAATAAGGTCTTTAGTTTTTGAACGCCCAATATCTAGAAGCCAGTTTTTTACTTTACCTTTAAAAGTTACATAATTTTTCACGTTTTTCGTGGTTTCACATAGTGAGTTATAAACTTTCGGGGCGATAAAAAAACATTGTCTTCGGGCAAATGTGCTTTTAACCTTTGGAATTGTGAAAAAAACCTTTCCAGCATTTCTCGTTAAGTACATTTGTTGACTTCTTGCTCTGTACTCTTTAGTTTTGTGAAAGCCTACAAGGCACTGCTTAATAAATAGCTGGCAGATATCCAAAACCTTAAACTCCGCAAAGAGCTGGTTTGAACTGTACCGAGGAGGCTTTTTGTTTATGACTCTTATTAGTAACTTTTTAGTAACTATGTTTATTGAAAATAATTACGGTGTATTTTTTAGGATCTAATAAAAATAAATGGAACTCCTCAACCGGAGAGGTTTTAGAACAGCTGTAGGGTGTTGCCGTCTGCGAGCATATTAAGTTTACTCAAAACGTAAAAACAGTTCTCATAGGTTCATAGGTAATGCCGAATGCGTTGGTAGTCACCAAAAAAGATTATACAAACAACATCAAGCGGCAACTATTTCCGATTTCCTAATTCAATGCAGTGTATATTAGAAAACGGGATACTACGATAGACACAAAAATAAAAAGTAATAAAATGCTTTTTTTACAAATCTGGACTAAATTGAATGAATTGCTGGACTAATGTTTTTTTTTCTAAATAAAATGTAATATTTTAAGAGGGATCTCCTAAATAATTACGATGTACATTATATTATGAACTGCTGTCTCTATTACCAGGTTTTTTTTATGGAATCATAATTCGACATATTATCATTAGAAAGTGCACTTCTTCACTGGCCATATGATTATATAATTACGAGACAATATGAGTAATTGAGTAAGACAGACATTCTATGCTTACATATTACGAAACGAGCGAGCATTAGTACAGCCCTGAGGCACTTCATGTGCACTAAATCTGAGCTTCCAATCAACGTCGAAGCGATCTGATGAGCTAATGATTGCAGGGCTGTCAAAACGTAATCTCAAAATGGAATATCGTATCATTCATTTTAGTAAGGGTTTGTTTATGTTCTATTTTTAATTGTGAGTTGGTTTACCCTCGATTATGTAACCTTAGTGCTTGAGAACGATAATGGGCTCGATTGCGTTTCTTCGTGAACGAAAATCGGAAATTAGTTCGTGTGAACGAGACAGGGCAATACGCTAGAGCGGAATGTGAAATGAACGGTTGTCACTTTTTCGCATTAAAACTACCCACCAAATATAAAGCATCTGAATCTAACACCGCACGAAATGTGTTAACATTTATTCGGACGAGTATAAGTTCGACGAGTAGTTTTTATCGACTATCATTCGCTTCATATTCCGCTCTAACGTATTGCTCTATCTCGTTTGTTTGAACTAATTTCAGTTTTAGTTCACAAAGAAACGCAATCGGGCCCATTGTTTACAAATATTACTTTCGTCGTTTTTTGAGATCTTCAGCGGGTCGTGAATTAAAAAATATAAATATCTGAAAATTTATTACTACATAACTCCGTTCGTATTAATTAAAGCTAGAAAGGAGACAAAAGTCTTTAAGAATCCTGAGAATAATGCTTTTAACTTTGTTCTAAGTCATTTCCTAATATCTATAGTGGTTTAATTTTTTAAGTTAAAGTTCTAAAATGATAGATAGAAAATACGGAATTTGATAATCGAACCTAAAAATCGCTATGATCGCTAATAAAAAATAATTTGAATCGAAGAGACGAGAAAAGAAGAGCTTTAAAATCGAATGAAAATAAATTATCGAGCTTATTATAGCCAATACCTACCTAGAACAGGAACGCTTCATCAAGACGAAATTCGGGAAAGTAGGTATGTATATCATCGCCTTACAATTATAACTCGATAACTCGAATTTAATTGTTCTGAGATAAACGCGTTTAAATGTTTTTTTAAAGTTTCAAACTTGTCCACCATTTTTGATTTGTAGAAACTATTAAGTGGACATCTATACTAACCTAAAACTACATAAGTGGAGATATCGAGTTCTTGCGCTACGATAGCAGACAGTGCTGCGAACTATATATCGATATATAAGTCTACATATCGATTTTTAGTATTATAGCTGGAGCTGATTCTCAACTTATCAACCACCGTTAAATCCTAAGGGCGGGGAATTTCAATTAGGTATCTAGTTTTAAGGAAATATGAAGTTGATATTTTTACATCCTCTGGTATACTTATCTGGCATAAAAAATGCTAATTTTCGAGTTATCAAGTTATAATTGTAAGGCGACGATATGGTACCGTGTATCAACCAGGTGTCTAGAAAATGTACTAAATAAAGTAAATATACTATTATGATATCAACAGTATAATATCATAAATCCTCTTTCCTGGTTATATTTCCAGTCTTCGTTCATAAAGCTGATCAAAATAATAGAAATCTGTATTGTCAAAAAATGTATAGTTGTTATATTAATTTTGACAACCCTGTTAATCGAAGCGCGCAGAACCAGTCAATCTTTCACTTTCCTTATAGGTCAGCGAGCAACTTTTGTTATGATGTTTGGTATTTTTTTTTTTGCTTTGTGCTTTGAACTTTACCATCGTTACTTTAAGAATGTATTTTTTAACCTTTATGACCACAAATCTGTTTAATGAATGCACTTCGCTTGTTTTCAGGGAATCATAGGAATCCTCTAGAAAATTTTAATCGGTTTTTTAAAATGATTTGGTACTGTATTTCATCTTTTTGTTGAGTGTGTTATCCACTACGGAACTTTGCCTATTACTCACGCTCGCACTCGACGGACTACCTACTAAAGATGAATACTTCCTCCATATTCTACTATGCTCTGCCTACTTACGATTAAGTTGGCCGCTATAAGTTAAGTTGGCCGGCCCAACTCAAAGTTCAGCTCCTATCCAAGATCCAATTGAATGACAGAATTATGTCGGCTTTGTGTCTCAAAATTTAAAAAAAATTAAATCCTAGAGTTATGTTGTGATATGATGGTATGTGATTAGACATACCAGGAGTTGAGTCTACAGAAGTTTATCGGACTTCCTGTATATGTATTGTACATAGGTTAATAACAATCTACTACATATATAAAATGTACATCATATAGAAGCAGACTTCATTGCAGGTAGAGTATAGGTATAGAAGCAGGTAGAGTATAGAAGCAGACTTCATTGGCTTCGAATACGTGAACGTAGAAACATCCTCAACAATCCTACCGCTCCCTCCTACCTAACCAAAAAATTCAATCACTTAGGAAGTCATGGTCTTTCACTCCGTTCCAGTCAGGATATATTGAGATGTCAACCACAACGGGCGAACCCGTCACCGCAGGACGTTTTAACGATTCATCGTTCTATCGACCGTGCAGTGAGCGTAGAAGACTTTGGACATAACAAATCCGACGTCTAGCTACGCCACAATCCGTTAGAGACCAACGCCTTACCGCGAGTAGCCAGGTATGTTACTTGGCGGGCGGCACTCGCGCCCTAACTACCAATTGTGACCAGATTTCTCCGGTCTCTCGATTGGTTCCGAGTTCGAGGTCGCTTGCGCGGTCCTCTCCCTTACGAAGCGGTGAAACGGAGTATACCGATTCTATCGCGGACCAAGGCGTCCTTTGCCCGACTCTGAACCGGGATCGGATGGCCAATGGTCATTTCAAGAGCAGTCGCCGTAAGGTAGACAACTACTCCCGCTCTATAGGAAACAATACAGTTCCCAGACTCCCCCGATTGTTAGTCGGAGAGCACAATCGATTGGCTTGCGCCGCTCGGTACGTAGACCGTCCAGGAGCGCCAGAGGATTGATTCCCAGGGGAGACTGGTTGACCCAGTGTCCTACCCAGGCTCGCACCCCATGCGTGGAGGCCATCGGATGGGTGTTGACCCGTGAGTGTGACCGACCCTGAAACAGAATGGGTCTTCGTGGCCAACTCAGCAGGGCCCATTAGCTCTAGTCAGGAAAGTAAAATTGCGATTCCAAATCATAATTCTTCTTTTTTTACTTATTTCTTCACCGTTCATGCAGCTAGACTATGGAACCAGCTCCCGCCAGACATCAGAAACGCACCAACGGTTTCTACCTTTCAAGTGTCTCTGAAAAAGCATTTCATGTCCCTAAATTCCTAGTTATCCTAGGTCTCATCCCATCCTCTCATATCTTTCGCTCCTTGCAAATTACTACAAATCCTAATTTAATTTTTAAAAAATGGCATTTTTGTTACATGATTATTTTTTTTATGTAATAAGTTTTTCTTCTTTTTTTTTGTTCATTTTTAATTTATCTCTTGGCACCTAAATTTTTACACTTCCACGAAGGTTGGCTGTAAGAGATTGTATTTTAGGCAATAAGTCCGCCTTTTGTATGTTTTTGTTTAATGTGCAATAAAGAATCTCTATCTATCACCCCAACACAGGCGTATACCTAGTGGGGTAATCCTGACAAGTTAATGCCCTTTCGCGATTTTCTTCATATGTATTCTTTTAAAATGTGTTAAAAAAAATTTACACAATCTTTTTTATGTAACTATAAAAAATAGGATAAATAAATAAATAAATAAATCTATCTACATCATAACCCCTTTAAAATCCTAAACAGTACACAGCTCTACTTTGCTGTTTGTGAAATAAACTTCTCACACTAATCCTTCGTACCAGCGGATAGTCATTGTAAAACACTTCCCTTATGTTGACATTCGGTCGCGTTCAAGGTCTTTTCTTAGCGTGTGGAGAACAAGTTCTAAAGTGTTGGTCCTAAGTGTGTAGTATTGCTATCCATATACAGTCCACATTGTTGGTTATCAGTTTGTCTTTTGGTCTTGTGTCATACTTGTGCTCATGTTGTTTTCGGTAGCGTTCGAGAACCAATCGGATATATAGTTCACGTAGGTACGTCTAATACATTAACGTTTCTATAAAGTTTGTCTGATGGAGAGTGTTTTTTTTTAATAATGAGTCGTAGCAAAGCTTTTTGAGCCTTGATCAAAGTGGCGGGATTTCATCTGACCGTGCCTCCACCCAGCCAATCTGTCCATATACAGTTAGTGTCTGTGCAACGCGTAGTAGTCATCCCTTAGTAAGGTAGTATGTTAGTGTCATAAATCGGATGTCCTCCGCTTGCGTATCAGTGTTATTATAACATGACTTAAAATAGAGCAGGTGACCTTTATGCGGTTCCTCAAAAGATCAGCTGGCGAAAGGTTAGTTGTCTCTGAACCGCATAGTCACGACGACTCACGAGTTGAGACGAGCGTGTCCGAGCGTCGAACATACTTTTAGTGTCCGTTTACAAAAACCACACTCGGCACTTAAGATTCACTTTCAGCCTCGACGGACCGAGTACAGACAACAACATTACACGCTCTACTTAACACAACACATTTTTACAAATGTGTATTAGCCGGAGCAAGTAGTGACTTTCTTTGAATTTCCTTACCTACTTAATTCGCTTTCAATAAGGTTTATAATGTAGATGGAGCTCTTTAGAATTTTAAAATATCACAAGATAGTTAAACATATTTATAGATATAGACCACTGTCAATAGGGAGTTGAAAGCCTAAAAAATGTCGACGAAGATTTTATGATTTCATATGATTAACCCAGCATACGCATAAAATACGTGCTTGACAAAGGTTTTTATGGTACATTGTTGAATGTTAAGAAACAATAATAATATATTTGTTTTCCTTCTGAAGATTCGATGATCTCTTCTTAGAAAACCATGGCCACTTTTTGTAATTTTTTAATATGCCTAATAATATTTAATACAAATAATAATCTTCCTCCTGTATATGAGAAGTGAATGGTTTTGTGCAGCTTGGACTATAAGATCCAATGTGTTTTCGGCGAATCAGCTCATATTCAGTAGCCTCTTCGTGTGAGGGACTACCCCGGGAAGGCCTCTCGCATCTCAGGCCTCACGGCTGGTGGGTCGGTTTCCCTTGGGAGATTGCCCTCCAGCACTACTGGACGGTTTTCGCACCGTGCGTTGTCAGCCAATCAGTTGTGCACTCTGACTAATCACTGAAGGAGTATGGAGACTATGGAAATATACTGTCTCCTAAGCAGCAGGGGTCGATGTTGACCTGTTGTCATGCCACTCTTGGAACTACCCATAGGCCACCCGATCCCGAGTGGCGTTACGGGCAAAGAACGCTCAGGTCCGCGATAAATTCATATTGAATTACCGCTGTAATGTTACAGGTAGAGGCCGCGCAAACGACTTCGGTCCCGTAACCAGTCGGGAGGATGGAGGTAAACTGAAGGTTAATTCAGGCGGAGATATCCTGCCAAAATTGGTAGTTACCAAAATTGGTAGAGGTGGGTTACCTTCTTAGTGCCTTGCCGTAAGGCGTTAGACTCTGGCGGGTTCGTTGCTTTGCTGGACGGTAGATTTGTATCGTCACAAAGTCTTCTACGCTAACGATCATTATCGTTAAAACTTCCTGGGTTTCGCACGTTGTAGTCGACATTTTCAAAAAATACCTTCCTTCTAGAAGGATCACCGTGGACTGGATATTCCTATATCCAGTCTAGTGAATAGTAAATTAAAGACATGAAACAGAAAGAATAGGTAAAAAAGAGGTAATAAAAATATCATTTTCTGAATATGTAGTGAAGTTAATACCACAAGATACTCTCTCCTGTTACACAAATAAAGACACAAGCCCATAAAAATGGTTCTGTCTTTTTTTTGGAAATCAAACTTAGGACATTTTTATTTTATTTTATTTATTAGTTACAAAAAAGATTAGGGAAATATAAATATAGAATGATTTTGCATCACTTCTAACTAGGCAGTGCCTGTTCCAAGGGAAACGCCAATTTCATATAATTTAAAATTTTAAAGTTTAGTTTTGTGAAGATGTTAAAAATTTGTTATTCTTAATTAAAAAAAATAAAAATAAAATAAGCAAGATAATCATTAAAATCATAATAATCATTAAATAATCAAAGTATGTACCTAGTAGAAAATAGTTTTTAAAAAAAATAATAAAAAGCTGAATTTACGAGTACTCTTGTTTACATATGGGCAATTTATATTGTTAAAGAGGGAGGGTGTGTAAATTGTGTGTGTGTGTCTAAATGTGTTGTTATTTTTGAAATGCTATGTGGATACTGACAGTTTCCGTTCTGCCTTTATTAATTAACCACCGAATGAGACTTTTTTTTAAGAACCACCTCTGTCAATCCTGAAATATCGAAGTGTTTCTCTAAAATATTCATAAATCTCGGGGCAAGGTCAATGATATTGGTGTTGTCCAAACGGTGTAAATCTCCTGGGCACTATATATTTTGGACAATTGTGCTGCCTGCGCCGATCTTATGTTCTTAGCAGGGACTATGTCTCTGCTTGCGTGCGATTAAAATTTAAACCAGTTCTTAAACAATGCAATAACCTAATGCTCAAATATAGGGCAAGTGGTTGCCAGTAAGCCAAAGAAGAAATGTTCATATACTTGCTCTCCTATATCGTGTACTCCCAGTTAACACCATCCTATCTCCACGAGCTTTTTGAACCACTAAGTTCCCACGGTTTCGTACTTCAGTCAGCCTCTGACAGATTACTAAAAATTCCGAGTCATAATAGTGATTTCTATTCCTATACTTTCCGTGTCCATTGTGCAAGACTCTGGAATGATCTCCCAGCAAAGATACGAAACTCGCCTTTTTTACCATCGTTTAAGACTCACCTTAAGGATTACTACCTTTCTAAGAAGTAACCAGTTCTTCCCTTTCTCTCCTCTTCCTCTCCCAATTTCCTCTCCTCGGGCATTATTAGTTTTAAATTCTTCCACTTGTCTGTATGTTATGCAGACGGTCTGCATGTTATGTAATAATCTTTATTTTCAGAACGCGCGTATGTACCACTGTGTTTAGGTTAGTTGTAAGACATTGCCATGTGGCAATAAGCTCGCCTTTTTGTATAATAATTAAGTGCAAATAAAGAGTTTATTATTATTATTTTTATTTTCGCTTCGATGAAACAACTTATTAGAAGAGTATTTTTTTGTTTTTTTTAGTATAATACGAATTATAGTTTTGTGTACGCAAGTCTTTCGATTGCAGTCCTAGAGCATGCTCCCCACCCCATTTTTTTCAGAGAAAAAATTACATTTTTTTAAATATTAAAATCTTGCCAAACTGATATACAGTTTGTTGGCGAGACATACTCTTATTTTTCTAGTCTTACACTTCTAATTTTGTGAAACAAAAAGACATTAATAAATTAAAAAAATAATGCACAGCAGTATTACTACTGGTTTTACTGCAGGCCTAAATTAGGCCAGTATTACTACAAGCTTAAATTATAGAAACGTATAACAAATTTACTTATGACCACTAATTTCACTATAAACGTCCAACAGGTAGCTTTTTAATCTCTTTTTAAACATCTATTTGCTCATGCCTTCACAGTCTTCCTCAGATACAATAGTATTAAAGATTCTTGGAATGAGGTACTTTAACGTCCTTTCACCATAGTAGTTGTTCGCTCTTGGTTCTTCAAATCTTTTACGGACTTTTTCTCTAACATTCCTGTTGTACTGTATTGGTATTTTAAATTCTGAACTTCTATAATGCTCCATTGCTAGTAAGTATGTAATTTTTTCAAGTATAGGTAATATATCGCATCGCTTAAACAACAAGTTATAGTTCTTTTTACATTGCGTTAACACATTTTTATTTACTAAAAGTTTTATTATTCTGTCAGTATAGATTGGCATGACACCTTATTTCTGTTTCTTGTATTTAAATTGTGACGCACCCACTCAGTTTTGTGATTTTTTGATTTTATTATGTAATTCGTAATATCATATAATTTCATGTAATCTATATAATTCGGACACAATTTTTATTGTAACGTTGTTTGTTGCTGAAAAAAGGCTCCTATGGAGCTTTCCGGCGTTGATCGTTAGCATTTTTCTGTCATTGATGATACTTGTTGACTTGCAGCCGGGTACTTACTTGTGTGTCCTCATCGGCGCACCGGCGAAACCTCCCAACCAAATAAAGACATCGGAGGCCACGACGCGACGTCTGCAACCGGGCAAATAAGAGTAAGGACTTAAAAATAGGATGCATTGTCGGTGGGAACAGCTTACCTCACCTCAGCCAAATCGGGCTGACTGATGGTCAACAAGATTTAACGGAAGTCGTGCGTCCCCATCTATATAAATAAATATGTAAATGTTCGTTTGTTCAAATCCTCAATATACGAAATTTCTTGAAATGAAATAAAATTAAAAATCTCATTATTGCACAATAAAACCTTTAAGTAAAATGGCGGACTTATTGCTAGATAAAAAATATCTTCCAGTCAACCAACATGTTAATGTGATTTATTTATTTATTTATTTATTAGTTTCAAATATTATTCAAGAGCATTACAGACGAATCCAATTCGCCCTTGAATATTAAAGCTGCAATGTAAGTCTAAAAATAAATTAATTACATAACTAAACATAATGCATTTAGGTAACAAAAAAAAAACATAAAAATATAAAACTAAATAAAAGACAGATTATGATCATGTTCTCTGTACCTTTTCAGGTCCCGAGTTCTGTGTACACAGAACTCGGCTACCTGAAAAGGGGTATTTGAAATATAACAAGCAAAACAATTATTACGGCGATAGAACTCTTGAATTCATTGTTCCAAAATTATTCAATCACTTTTCTATAATATTAGACAACTCAATCAGCAAATACTCACTAAAGAAAACATTGAAGCTTATACTACTAAGCAACCTAAATAATGACTTACCCAGGCGAGCTAATTAAAATAATTTAAATATTATGTAATATAAATACTATAACGGAGAAATAAAAAACTATATTAGTATAAATTAGCATAAATATGTAAAAGCATTAGCATAACTATAACAAGTAAAAAATCAATTAGATTAAATTAGCATTAACATCACTATGTAGAATAATTAGGGTAAACCAAGCTAATTAATATAAGTTAGGCTATGTTAGGGCAAACGTATAGATATCTAGTATGAATCATTTTATTAGTGTAATCATTTGTTATTGTAATTGTAAACAAAGTATACCAAGATAATTAGTATAGGTTAGGTTAGATTAGGAAGTAGGTATATTAATTTAGTGGATAAGAATTTATTTACTGTAAATATTTATAAGTGTATTTTCAGCTAGTTATGATAGGAGATATAGATTAGTTTAGGTTAGGTTAGGAAGTCAATACATCTACCTAACGTAAAAAGTTATAATAGTTATTAAAAGTATAATAGGTAATAGATAATATAAGTCAGATATGAACACATTATTGTTAGTTACCCACTGAAAAGGCACTAGCCTTAGTGGGGAACTGTGACATGTAATTTGTATATTTTTTTATGAATAAAGACTACTACCGAAAAAAACATGAGATAGCAGGGAGTTGCCTTTTAAGCTGCCAAAGGGATATACAAAAGATGTCTATTTCTGTGGGTAAGGAATTAAGAAGAGCTATAACCCTTCCCACTGGTCTGTCTACAAAACTATTTGTACGATGGTACGGCACATTAAACAATAGATGCGATCTCTTCGCTGTGTAATTTACCGGTACGTACGATTCAAATTTACATAATAAACTTACAGTGATAAGATGCAGAGAAGGCAAAAATGAGTGCTATAATTATAAAACGAAAAAATAAGATAAAATATAAAATGAAAAATAAAAATTTTCTTCCCAGATGGTATAGTTCTACACAGATAGCTGTGAAATTTTGACACAAAGTTGCATTCGAACACGCGCTTGTTTTATATACCTAATAACAAGGGGAAATAAACAACTATTAATAAAAAGCAAATATAATCAAAAAAATAAAAAACATGGCTGCCATTACAGAAAGTGAGCTATTTAATAATTTTTATTACGGTTTTTTATGTTTATTATTTTTGGTTTATGTATTTATCCATATAAATACATGTATGTTTACGGAATGTACTCATTTGACAATAAACATGGTGTCTCATTGGCTCTCAAATTATACTAGAGATGAATGCGAAAGTATGATATATTAAAATATTTTATTTCTAACCACAAATTATAGGATATATAGATGTAAATTATGGATATGTATACAGATATACAGATTATAATATGTTATATTTTATTAAGTTATACTATATTATATATAAATATGCTACATTATTTTATATGTTATAACATATGATATTATATTATATTGTAATATGTTATATTATATTATTTATATTATATTATGCTAAATTATATTACGTATTGTTTTTTTAAGACGGAAGAAGGACAGCAGGCAAGGCGTACAGGCTCAGCAAATAATACCACAGAACTATGTATCCATCACCCCAACACAGGCGTATACCTAGTGGGGTGATGTAATCCTGACAAGTTAATGCCCTTTCGCGATTTTCTTCATATGTATTCTTTTAAAATGTGTAAAAAAAATGAACGCAATCTTTTTTATGTAGGTAACTATAAAAATAGGATAAATAAATAAATAAATATGTATTTTAGTTTATTGAAATTTGAACATTTGGATATTTAGACAACTACTCACTTGATACTTGGACAGTTAAGGTACTCTATGACACTTGAGATGACATAAAGATTCTAACAATATCACACTCTACTAAATCGGATGAAGCGTTTAGAAGTTATGGTGGAATAAAGAAACGGAAAACATACATAGATGAACCCTGATCACATTACACCCATTTTTTGTTAGGCAATCGTGTAAAAAGTGCGCTGCGCCATCGAGCGATAGGTAAATAAAATTTTCCAATTTTTGTTTTTTTTAACATTTTTTTAATCAAAAGTGGATTATTTACCCACGTTAAGAATGCCGGTAAATTAAAACTCAGTATATAGACATCACACCTGTGACAGGTGCCACAGCAACACTGCGGGTTACTTCGTAAAAACGCGTGTAGATTTGTTTGGAAGACTGAATAAATATTACTTTACCGGCCTACCGACCGACGAGGAGGTAAAGGATTTGTGAACGCACTCTGTGTGTATGTCTGTCTGTCTGTGTGTGTATTCCTCCACGATAGTGCTCACACGCATCATCCGATTGAACAGAAATTTGGCATGGAGGCATCATTTGGTCATGGCAAGAGTTTAAAAGGTTGTGGTTGCAATCGGTTCACCAGGGGGCGCTAGTCATACTTCAGTCTCGAAATATTGGACTTAGAGACTTGAAATTCAGTACACAGGTGTCTTGATGGGCTGAAATCACATTATAAAATTGCCAAGCAAGTAGTGTGATTCACAGAGAGGGGTCATTGGTCATTGTGGTCACATTCATATTTTATAGGAGAAACAAAATTATCGGCAGTACGAACCGCCACTGAAGCTGCAGCGACAACTAGATAGATAGATAGAGATTCTTTATTACCTACAACTGCTAGTAATAAAGGGGCCATGACTTTGCAAATATTGTACCAATTTGAATGATAATTATATATGTACTTTTAGTATTTAAATGTAAGATTTAGCTTTAGTTTGATTACTTAACAATTTACTTACTACTTTGGATGTTACTATGTACAGTTTTTAGTACGTATATATTTGATTTATTGTCTATTTCTATTGTTCGGCTTCTGCTTTGATTATTCAACTTTTTAACTGACTATTTTAATTATTGTGTGTTTAGTAGGTAGCCATTAGAATAATTGAATATTTTTTTTATTTGCTTTGTAATACGATTCTAAGACGAATAACTTTTAGTAGGTTCCAAAGTTTCTTAGATACTATATATTTTTTTAAATTAATATATGTGTGTAACGTAAAGATTAAAGTAGTAATGACACTTACTACTTAAAACGCAAATATTTTGACACGTCCAAGAGCGGTTTTTAGCTGCCAATTGGACACGACGTAAATGCAAATGTAAATGTAATTATTGGTTTGTAATATGTATGTATAAATATAATATAACTTATATATTTATGTATTCCCATTTACTTATTTTGAATTTATGTTGTATAAGTATGATTTGTATGTTTGCGGTTAACTCTACAACTTTTGCGGTCATTTGACATTTTTTTTTTTGGTTGGTGGGGACGACTCCTTGCCGTTTGGACTTGGACGATGAATTTTCCCGGCTAAGTTATATTTTCGGCAAAGTTACATTGACCGTTTACAATCGCGTCGGAAGAACTGTTGTCTGTTTTCGCGCGGTATGGATCCGTTTTCTCTCAACTAATAAATATTTACGTATGTATTTTTTGTTTCTTAATTTAGTTTGTAAATATTTTTCAAATCATTTCGAGCGGCGTAAGTTATAATCGGCATAAGAATATGTTTTTTTAAAGAATTATGTATCTTATTTATAAGTTGATGCATTTATAAATAAATATAAAATAAAAATAAATAAATTGCAATCGGGTGGTCAACGGTGTTCGAGACATTGGGCGATTGACTTGAAATCTGAAGCTAGACTCCTGAGTAGTCAAATAAGCGGCGTGTTTCATAGAAAGATATTATTGCAATCGGGTGACCGACGGGTCGATTATAAACGATGGTAACCTTGGGCGATTGAGATTAACCCCACTCAGGGGTTAAACGTAGACCCCTGAGTGGTCAAGTAAGCGGTGTGATTCATAGAAAGGGATCATTGCAATTGGGTGGTCAACGGGCCGTTTTTAGGCGATGGCGACCTTGGACGATTGACTTGAAATTTAAAACGTAGGCTGCTGGGGTTTGGGGGCGGATGGGGGGGGGGGGGGGGGTAGTGCGCGAAGAGGGGCTTGTCTACTTGCAGGAAAAGTCTTCGGGCGACACAACCTTTTTAAAACCTTTTTATTATTATTTTTTAAACTGCCCTCGCATTTTTTAAACTTCTTTTATAGATTAGTGTGGTAACATCTTTTAAGGCCTTCCGTAGGTATTTGTTTTAAGCAGGATGTATCTCAGATGGAATATAGACAAGTGAAATACACATGTCAAGCGGTGAGTCGGCCGCCGCATTTAAAAATGCCTCTCATGCCTCATACGAAATTCGAGCGGCGAGTGTCTCCTAATATGGCGATAGCGGCAGACGCAAGGACACCGACTCTCAATGAGATGAATGCGCGGCACAGAATCCAGAGGCGACCAGACACGACCAAAAAACTCGCAATGCGACGAGAGAAAATCATCGAAATATTTTTTAACCAGCAAGGCATGTGCGCAAATTGCTCCGCTATGTGTTCAATGGATGTCAATAGTTTAGAAACGTCGACTACAACGGGCGAACCCGTCCCCCCAGTAAGTCCTAACGATATTGATCGTTTCGTCTCCCTCGACGAGTACAAACCTACCGTCCAGCAAAGCCAACATACCCGTCAGAGGCCAACACCTCACGGCGAGGCACCGGGAAGGGGATCCAGTGTTAGCCTCGCCCCCTGACCACAAGTTTATTCCACTCTCCTTTAGTAATTAGTCAGAAGAGTGCACAGCCGATTGGCCGGCGCCACGACGTGCGCAAACCGTCCAATAGCGCCGGAAGGCAATCGCCGAGGGTAAACCGATCCACCAGCCGTGAGGCCTGGGACGCGAGTATCCTTCCCGCGGTAGCCTTTCACACGAGTAGGCTATTGAATAAGAGTTGAATCGTGAGTTTGACCGACCCTAGAACCACAATGGATCTTATTACACTGTATGTAGATGACGCTCTAAACATGCCTATACGTTATAAAATAATACTATAATACCAAACGAATTTTTAAATCTTAGCACTTATTATTTTAATACTATTTACATAAAGATGTTAAATTTTAATTTATTATTAAGTGTTATACGTTATAATTACGCACTTTATCTTTTTATATAGACTTACGCATTTATGTAGACTAATAGATAGCATTTTATCTCTCCGTATTATTTCTGTGATCTGATCAGCCTAAGAAAAAAATGATAATGCTATTATTTTAGCAGTCAATTCTATCAGCGCCACGTGCATTTCGCCATTTCAGATGGGTTGCCAAATCGTTATAAGGAGCTGAGCAATCAATACCACATATATTCAATGTCTTATAGTAATGATCACCAACAACGAGGCCCCTTTTTCTTTTACCTAAGTCTTTGTTTACGTTAGCAGCATTCTCATTTGCCCTTGACTTTATTGACAATCGCTTTGACTTTCCTCATGTACCTAATGCGAATTTAATTTTAGTCCATAAAAAAGTGTCGGTATGTTTCTTATTAAACTTGATAGAGGAGCAAAAAAGGAGCTCGTGGCACAGATTAATATAAGAGTTGTGTAAATTTATAACAGACGCGACACAGTGCTATTTCGCCCGATTGACTTGGCGAACTGAAACTAAAGCATCAAATATGGTGCTGTGGTGATAGCACAATAATATTTATGTTGCGTTTATTTGTGTTGCCTCTAAATGGCTCATAGCATTCGCAGTTTAAATTTAACTGCTACCCAGATACACATCCCACAAAGTAAGACGAAGCGGAAGCATGTTGAAATCACTATTTTTAAATATACATCATGTTCGGTTTTATATTATTTATACCATGGCACACAAACTTTTTTAGATTGTGCACGCCTACGACTTTGACGCTCCCCTTCATGGAAGAAACACTGTTTGACGCACTACTGACCTTTATTGCACAGACTACAACGGGAGAACCCATCACCTCAGGAAGTTTTAACGAAATAGAGCGCAGAAGACTTAGGACAAAACAATCCACCATCAAGCTTCGCCACATGCGCGTAAGAGGCCAACGCCTTATTTGCGAGATAGCCAGGAATGTTACCCAAAGGGCCGACACTCACGCCCTTACTTCCAGTTACGACCAGATTACTCCGATCTCTCGACTGGCTACGAGTTCGAGACCGCTTGCGCGGTCCTCTCCCTTACTCTATCGCGGATAACGGCATCCTTTACCCGGCTGTTCACCCGGAATCGGGTAGCCGATGGTCGTTTCAAGAGCAGCTGCCGTAAGGTCAGCAACCACCCCCGCTCTATAGGAAACCGTATAATACATGCTTCCAGACTCCCCCGACTATTACTCAGAATGCACAATCGATAGGCTTACGCCGCACGGTGCGCAGACCGTCCAGGAGCGCCAGAAGATTGACTCCTAGGGGAAACTAGCTCTAAGGCCAGAGTCCTACCCGGGCTCACGCTTCATGCGTGGAGGCCGCCGGATGGGTGTTGACCCGTGAGTGTGACCGACTTTGAACAAACGGGTCTTCGTGGTCAACTCAGCAAGGGCCCATTAGCTCCCGAACCTTTATTGAAACCAAGTTATTTATTATTTTAACCAAGCACGGAGTCCAGCCTTGTAACGGTGGGGGGGGGGAGGGTGGCGGACCAATACAATTATTTTGTTTTTTTCCATTAACTAACGCGAGATTACCAACGATTTCGCGTTTGTACCAATGCGAAATCAAAATGGTACTAATCTGTACATTTTTATTTTTATTACATTTGTATTATTGTACCAAAATAAGGGATCACTAGTCAGGTTGCTACTCGTGGTGATAAATGGATTTTGTACGATAACCGAAAGAGTTTATCACAGTGGATGCATCCGGAAGATGAAACTAGACAATTTCCAAAACGCAAGATCAGTAAGAACATAGAGCTTCTTGTTGTTTGGTACTTAAAAATGCGTAGTAAAGAACTGTAAACAATGACGGAGAAACTAGAGAAACATTTTGCAACTGCTTCTGTGCGACACCACAAGAGTGTTGTAGCATTTTCAACGGAGACTCATCTGGTATATTAGTAGACACTTGTTTCTTAACCGGTGGCCGCGGTGTGGCTGTTGAGCGGCGATATTGTGGTCCACGGCGCGCTGCACGCAAATGCCTAGTTCCAAGAATGCGCCTATCAGGCGCGCATGAAGATGAAAGGGTACAAAAAGAACCCGCGAAGAGGTATGCGAAAAGAACGCCTGTGTGTTTTCATAATGAGAGCTGGAATCCGGCGACCGGCAGCCCTACTGCATAAATTTACCTATGCTTAGGGCTACTTACTCCAAACGAAACGCTATTTGTACTCATAGGTATGTCCAGGGTTTAGAAATGAGGTGGGCACGCTATCTGCTGGGGGGCCCACCGCCATTAGTCATTGCTCTACATGTATCATAATTGGAAAAGATGCATAACATTGAATTTGCTACAAGTAATAGAGTTTTATACATACAAAGAAATCAATTCTTTAGATCATATAAATACGATAAAAACGAATTTACCTCGTAAATTGTGTAGCACCCGACGTTTCCGTTGTTACGTTCTTTTAAGGAGGGATGCATGCGTAAGCGTTAAGACAACAAATCGCAAGACCAAAATTAAAGGTATGATTACAAATTAATCGGTTTCTTCTTTTTAGATTTGAGTACTAAAAACGACCCCGCATAAGTTTCCAATCGGAAACAACATAATAGCTAAATTTCCAAGTCATTTCGATAACACCGCAACTCCTATTGTTTATATTTAAGAAATGTAGTCTCAATTTATTATTTTCTCAAAATCGTCTTACTTCTTATAGTGCCTTTCCTACAGGAGGTTGGCTGTCAGCTGTGTGAATTTTTCCCTGTCTTAGGCCAGGCGAAATTTTCTACGCTTGAGATGTTTGTCCACTCTCGGATGTTGCGGAGCCAAGACTTTTTTCTTCTTCCAGACCGTCGTTTAATGCAAGGGTTTAAATGAAAGGGGTGAAAGGGCTCATGCATTTAGACGACTATATTGTAAATTCTTACAATATATCATATAGTTTCATCATTTCGATCTATTTCCTTACAATGTTAATACTCGTGCTAAATGAATTAATTGGTAGACGACTTGAAAATATGGTACCTACTAATAATTAAGATGTACAACTGTAAAAATAACAACGATATTATATTATATTGTAATATGTTATATTATATTATTTATATTATATTATGCTAAATTATATTACGTATTGTTTTTTTATGAGACGAAAGAAGGACAGCAGGCAAGGCGTACAGGCTCAGCAAATAATACCACAGAACTTTGTATCCATCACCCCAACACGGGCGTATACCTAGTGGGGTGATGTAATCCTGACAAGTTAATGTTCTTTCGCGATTTTCATCATATGTATTCTTTAAAATGTGTTAAAAAAATGAAGGCAATCTTTTTTTATGTCACTATAAAAAATAGGATAAATAAATAAATAAATAATAGATATCCCTTGCAAAAAAGTACGTGGAACTACCATGAACGACTCTAAAGCACCTAAATGTACAGGAAGTGCTAGGCACTATGGTTCTTTTACGGTGCTAAACTGTAGTGTCAAATGACTACTCCGACTTTATAAGAAGAGTCCACACCCTGGCGCTGATCGAGGACCCTCGAGGCCACCACCAGTGCCCACATCCAGGACATAATGCATCATCTATTAACGCCCAGGATCTTGAGAGGGGAGGGGGGGGGCGGTGGAGGAAGGAGGGCGAAGGGGGGGCGGAAGGAGGGGCGACCGGGATATCTGCCCAATTGAAGGGAGCGCCAAATTCATGTGTCAGGGGAAAACAAACTTGTTTCAATAAAGACCCCAGCAACCAGGGCGCGTTGTACTATCGATCGTTCATTTGAAGTTGATTTGTGGAGTGTGTGGAAGTCTCGTCGCGCCTAGAAAAAATCGTCCCCACAGACTGAAAGGAACGGGGCTACACGAGCGGAGCCGAATAAACCCGAACGGCCAAACGTCAAGCGACGGTCAATATTCATGTCGAGACTACAAAAGCGGAGCCGAATAATCGGAAAAAATAGGTGGCCGAGTAATTCGCGTTGGTTTTATTTTTTAACAACTACTCATTCAAACTTGTCACTGTAATTATTCTTTGATGTAGTAATAGATTCTTTTGCGGAAAGAAAATTTCGACGTTTAAAGCTATGTTATTTTATTTAAATGTAGATTAGATAGTAAAATTTGCTAGGAATTTAGGATTGAAGTGTATAGTGGGTTTGTACACGCTGGCTAGTGCGTTGTCTACACTGGTATTCCGTATAGACAAGTCACAAGCCAACGCACGTATTCTATATTAATGTCATTCTATATTAATCTAGACAACGCACGTATTCTTTAATAATTTCACACTTAAGGAAAAGTTATTAGCAAATAGGTTAAAAGGAGTGCAAAAAATCCCAGAGTATTCCCCGGTCACAAAAAAAATCCACCCAGTATATTAGTTTTCCGGGATTTTAAGAATAATTAATTTCAAACTCTGAAAATCGTAGATTCGGAGCTGTTATTATATAAACAGACGAAACAACCAAACGAAAAAGAAGACACTTTAATTGGTGTAATGTTCTTCGTTTCAAAATATCGCAATGAAAAGGTTACAAAATTAGCCCCAATGTATCAAGATGGCATGCGTTCACAAAGGCGCCTGCGAAGCCGCATCTATTCACCTCTCTCGCTCCCTCCCCATGATAAGAGACTATCTACGTCCCGCTCTAGCAGAAGATTGGTGATCCTTTTGCCGCGGTGCTAAGTCTATTCAAGCGACCCCTTTTTAATGGGCCGTTTTGAAGATTTCTTTGCATGGAGAAAATTGACGTCTATTTTTAAATTTTGCAATCTATCATTAGTTGCAAATCATGCTACTGCCGGCGATTTTAGTCTGAGAGCTCGCTGCAGGTACCTTAAGTCATTTTGTATACGTGATCGGAATGCACTGTATTTCAAGGTGATGGGTCTCGAATAGGAGTATTATTTATCTCGCTTATGATTACATATATATTATATGTTTGGGGTTTGGAAATGCTTGTTTTTACATTTGATTAACAGAGGTTCCTGACTTTTGACGAAGACATTGTAGGTTTACAGGCCCTTTATCCCCGGCGAACGATCACGCTCCTTTCATCAATGCCCTCTCTTAAATTGTTAGGATTTGTGATAAAGAAATCAAAACACTTCAATAACATTGGGGTTGTGTAGACGTTGTATAACCCGATATAAATAAATGCAGTTATTCGCATGATGATTCTTATATCTTTATATTGGAGAAAGCAAATCCAGAAACGTTTTCTACGTTTTTATATTTTAAGCCTATCATATGACTCAATCAGACATTTCATTCCTAAATGAAAGGTCTGATTGAGTACATTCCGGAAATATATGTACATGTATCTACATTATAAATAGGATAGAAAACGAATTTACCGCGTGAAATTTGTAGGACCCGACGTTTTGGTGACGTTGCAGCCGCCGTTGTCTAGGGTAGACTGACGTCACCGAAACGTCGGGTCCTACAAATTTCACGCGGTAAATTCGTTTTCTATCCTATTTATAATGTCAAACAACCGCGATAGTCTTCGATTTTATATGTATCTACATATATGGATAAATACATAAACCACAAATATTTCATAAAAAAACCGTAATAAAAATAATTGTAAATACAATAGTTCATTTTCTTTAACAACAGTCGTTTTTTTAAATATATATATTTATTTGTAATTTCTTATATTATGACTACTTTAAAAAATCAATACTTTGAAATTAAAATAAAGTGACAAATCGATTCATAAAATAAAGGGCCCTGAGCCGGTGCCATTACAGTTTTTTTTTGCCTTGGAAAGCAAATTCGTTGACGTTGTTGTAACGCTGTAACATTTATTAACGTAATGTTGACTCAAATGTGTACTAACAATAACTGCAAACAATAATGGAGAAGCTCGGTATTAAACAACCGAGCCTGATCAAGTTCTCTGCTTCTGCAAGACCCACACACTTCACAGCAAACAGTAGCAAAGCTGCAGGAGTTACGACTGGAGACTCCTTGTCGCCCACCTTACTCGCTAGATCTTGCTTCAACAGATTTCCATTTTTCTCGGGAGTTTTATAACTTTTAACAGAAACCTCCTTCTAAGCATTCGTTGACTCTTGTCTACACAAGAGTTCTACATCAGTGGTAATTAAAATGGCGACTCCACATACATAATACGGGTCAATATTTCGATTAAGTACTTAAAGATATATTATTCATACAGATTCGTCTTAAATTTCGTTTATCTACTAAGATTCGTTTTGGTTTTCGTAAAAAAAAACTACGGTCCATTATGCTTGTATATATGTATAATACGTCAAAATGTATATACGTATATTCGTCCATCTCGAAAAAAAATGGGCTTTCACAATACTTTACCTTTACACTTTATCTTTTAAAGTAATTAGGTTATGAAATGGTCGACTGTAAGATATCACTATAGTAATAAGTACGCCATTTGAGATTGTTATATTTACCACAATAAAGATATTCTATTATATTCAAATCTATTCGGTACATTCTATTACACCAACGTCTTGCTTGCACGCGTTACTAATTTCATGATATCTCTATAACTATACCAGCTAAAAACGTAACAAAACACCCGTGATAACAGATAAATTTATTTAAAAAGGATTCTTGTTTTATTGCTAATGACTTCAACAAACACAGCCTACTTATTTTTCATATTTTTTTGAGGCATAAAAGCTGTTATTGAGGATTAAATATAAAAGTTGGATATATGCTGCCGCTGACTTTTTTATAGATCTCTATGGCCGATATTTTTGTCATATATTATTTTCACATATATCTAACCGCTTCGTTAGCGAATGCCGATAAAGCAACTCACCAGCTCATTTTCTCCGATTTGATTTACAAATATTATGATTTCGTATTAAAAAGTAGGTAATATTTATAGCCTATAGCACTCATCGATAAAAAGCTTTCCATCTGTAACAGAATTTTTGAAATCGGATGAGTAGTTTCGGAGGTTACCCCATACATACAAACTCACAAACATACAAACCTACAAACATTACTTCTTTATAATATTAGTACATACGGCGTGAGTTCGCTTTTATCGCTGGCTCTTGATGAACATTATGTATTTTTTAAATGTGGCAATTACTCCTCTGATAGAATATTAATTAGTTATTCTACCGCGTTGCATTCAATTATAGTATTATCGTTGACATCAGAGTTGCTAGAAAAACTACGGAAAGTATTTCTTCTTAGACGATGAAATGTTCTTGCGAACGTAATGCGTGTAAATTTATGCATTCCTATTTCCTCATAATTTGTAAAAACATCGTCTATATGTATATTTATGTAGTAGGTAATCAAGCCTAGAAAACTGATTTGACACAATCTCGTTTTCATTTTCACAAAAAGTATTTTATTAAAACCATAATTTAGTAGAGGAGCGAAAAAAACCAGTGCAAAACAGTACAACATTTTTAAAAATTCCTATTTTCAATTGACAAAGAGATTGTTTAAATATTGGATAAGTATCAAATTTGTACCACCCCCTCGTGTGCACCAAAACCACCAACAGGAAAGTTCTAACCAAAATTTGGTATCTTTTACTTGTAATGTCAAGCAAAACAAGAAGAAGTGTAATGTGTTCAGGGGTTCATCTATGTATGTATGTTTTCCGTTTCAGAATTCCGCCATAACTTCTAAACGCTTGAACCGATTTAGAAGTGTGTGATACTGTTAGAATCCTCATGTCACCTCGAGTGTCAAAAGTTAAGCACACCTCCTGGGATGGGGCAAACTCGGATTACACACATTTAGGACCAAATGAAGGTGATAAAATGATTTCCAGCTTGCTGGAAATTAATTCCTCAACACGCTTTTTTTATCTAATTTAACTGGCCTAGTAACGGCAGTCGTGTTTTTATTCTTTTTCATATATTTACTTCTTAACTCAAATACCCATATTTTTGGAGAGACGTGTCCTAACCTGGCCCGGACACGTTAACGGACGGACGAACTTTCTCCGTACGCTATATATATATATGTATATCTATCTCTATATACACCTATATTATACCATTCCCTTGCGTGTGCCAGTGTGCGCAAAGCGAGTTGTTGTGACCTACCACAATGGCTGCGACCTTGCGTGAGAGGCGGCGCGTACGCAACTATCACTCACTTATCTCCACATTTTATTACTTACAAACGTGAGGGAAAGTAGTGATATGTTGCTGATGGGTGCCGGGATTTCATTTCTGCAATTTCTCTATTTATACTAGATCTCACGCACAGAATATTTAACTCAGATCCGTAAAATAATAGGCTAATTTTGGGTATATTTATCACAAGAATGCCTAATAAAAAGGAATGTAATTTGTTCAGGATTCAAATATGTATGTTTTCCATTTCTTTATTCCACCATAACTTCTAAACGCTTGAACCGATTTCTAAATGTCATATAAATAATTGTCTAATGTTCAAATATCAATAAAATAAGATAAATATATCGCGTTTAGTATCAAATGAAAGATCAGCAATATTTTATTTATTTATTTATTTATTTATCTATTTATTAGTTTCAAATATTATTCAAGAACATTACAGACGAATCCAATTCGCCCTTGAATAATAAATCTAGAGTGTAAGTCCATAATAAATGACTGACATAAAAATAAAAGACATAAAAATATAAAACTAAATAAAAGACAGATTGTGATAAACATGAGATAGCAGGGAGTTGCATTTTTAGCTGCCAAAGGGATATACAAAATATGTCTATTTCTGTGGGTAAGGAATTAAGAAGAGCTATAACCCTCCCCACTGGCCTGTCTACAAAAAATATTTGTACGATGGTACGGCACATTAAACGATAGCTGCGATCTCCTCGCTGTGTAATTTACCGGTACGTACAGTTCAAATTTACATAGTGTCTCTGGCAAATAAATAGTTCCTCGAATTAATTTATATGCAAATATAATTAGGGAAATATGTCGACGCGTTTAAAGAGTGTTATATCCTACAATTCCTATAATCGGACGGAAATAAGTTGGGATAAATATTGTATTTTCTGTAATAAATATATCTTAAAACATTTCTTTGAATACGCTCTACCATCTGAATGTATTTGTTTTCACTTGTACAGCAGATGACCGAGTTATATTCAAGTATGCTACGGACTAAGCAATTATATAGTAGAAACATTACATGAATATTATTAAACTGTCTGCATATGCGAATAACAAAACCGACCATTTTGCTAGCACGATTGCAAATATTTGTAATGTGTGCACGGAAATTCAACTGCTAATCAAATGTTATTCCCAGGTCCCTCACCTCGGTAGACCTTTTTAAAATTGACCCGTTTATTGTGTATGGGATAAAGCAAGGTGAGATGCCTTCCGCAGGGCGCGCAGCCCTGCGACGTCACACTCACCGGGTTAATAGTGGTTGCCAACGTACGCCAAAGAAGAAATGTTCATATACTTGCTCTCCTCTATCGTGTACTCTCGGTCAGCCCTGACAGCCTCTGACTAAAAATTCCGAGTCATAATAGTGATTTCTATTCCTATTCTTTCTGTGTCCATGTGGCAAGACTCTGGAAAGATCTCCCAGCAAACATACGAGACTCGCCTTATTTACCATCGTTTAAGACTCACCATAAGGATTACTACCTTTCTAAGAAGTAACCAGTTCTTCCCTTTATCTCCTCTTCCTCTCCCAATTTCCTCTCCTCGGGCATTATCAGTTTTAAATTCTTGCATTTGTTATGTTATGCAGACGGTTTGTATGTTATGTAATAATCTTTATTTTCACAATGCGCGCATGTACCACTGTGTTAAGGTTAATTGTAAGACATTGCCATGTGGCAATAAGCTCGCCTTTTTGTATAATAATTAAGTGCAAATAAAGAGTTTATTATATATCATTATTATGTATTATATATTAATAGACCCGGCTCACGTGAAGTTCCACTCGACGGGCCTTAGACAAACTTACACTGGCCCACAGAATTAACAATCGTCTTTAAGCACTGGATTTTTATAGAGAAAACGCTCGTCGACGGGGACGAAGCGGAGCTTCCGTAAATTAAATTTCATTTCTATAAAAAAACTATAAAGATTTCTATAAAAAATCTCTAACAAACCTGCATTTTAGCGCGAACAAATTGATTTTAATAATTATAATACATACATTGGTTCACTTTTTGCGACGGCAGTCGTGTTTTTTATTTCTTTAAATTATTGTTTTTCTTAAAAATATATTTTCTGAGATGAATCGCGACTAGGGTTACCATATGGTAGGCAATTGCCGAATTTGGTAGGCATTTTAACCCTCGGTCAGGCATCTGGTTGGCATTGCACTGAGATGGCATATTTGAATTTTCCATTTATTTTTTATTTTATTCTTTCATATCTTATATTTCAATTATTTTTACACGACTGCCCAACAAAAGAGTAGTGTAATGTGATCAGGGTTCATCTATGTATGTTTTCCGTTTCTTTATTTCTCCGTAACTTCTAAACGTCCAAACCTATTTAGAAGTTTGTGGTATTATTAGAATCATTATGTCATCCCAAGTAAATAGTTTAAATGTCCAAATCTCCAAATGTCAATAAATTTACATAAATATATCGTGTTTAGTGTCAAATGAAAGGACTGATTGAATACATTCCGAAAATATATATGTATCTATATGGATTATGGGACATGGATATCTATATGGAAATTATATATTATGTATCTATATTTTACAAATATTTCAATAAAAAAACGTAATGAAAGTAATTATAAACACAGTAGTTCACTTTTTGTAACGGCAGTTGTGTTTTTTATTCATTTCAATATATTTATTTGTTTCTCTTTTGTGTTTTCCTTGTATTTTGTTAAGTTTTATTTTTAATTCTTTTTGTTTTCTAATATTTTCTAACGTTCTCATGTTAGTTACATTTACGATAAGAAAAATTCATTACAAAAACTTTAATATGACATGTATACCTTTATACCAATAAAATGAATATGAATATTGAAATTATGACACTTGATCGACCACTTTTACACGCTGTTGGCTGTCTAATATGAGAAGTTCATCGCGTCCGGTAGGATCAACAAATTAAAATTTAGCAGGGTGCCCTTCAATTTAATAGCGTTATTAAATCATTTTGGATATTATAGATTTTCAGGGTTGCTGTTCGGCGCCGGATGGCTTAAACTTAAAACTAGTCTCCCACGTGCGAGTGGCTAAAATGGCATTCGTTCGCCGATATCGCTCGCAGCCATTCGCTTTACGGTAGGCAGCATATAGGCAGTCGTGGATCCACCGACGCGAGGACCTTCGTGCGCCTGCGCGCGCGCCTCCGCGATCTATTCGGGTCAAGTCGGCCGCTTTCGCGCCGCTAACGACGACACCCGATGACAGGTGTACTTACTCCGTTGCTAAATCACACCTCCGGCTCCTATACGCGCTCATTTGTGTAATTCGGTGACAAATTGAAAAGGATAACAATAATACACACTTTTGAATCGGTTCGAGCGTTTAGAAGTTATGTTCAAAGTTCAAAGTTTATTTATTCCAAAAAAACCCGGCGAGGGTATAGAACTTACAATTAATAAATACGTTTTTTATAATATTCATATTTTAAACATATCATATATCTGGGAAAAATAAAATTAAATCACGTTAGAAATCTGAAAGTCACTAAACTATACAAAATCAACCATTACATTGTCTAAATATTAAAAAGAGCGTTAAGAAATATCAAAAATAGAAATACCAAATCCAAAAAAAAAGGTGTATAAATCTATAAATAAAAAAGAAAAAATAATAGAAATGCAAATCCATTGAATGATCTCGCAAATAAATAAATCAATAATAATAATAATAATCAAGGTGTTCAATTTGGAAAGAATCAAATATGGTGGAATGAAGAAACGGAAAAGAACGAAAGAAAGAAACGGATAGATGAACCCTGAATACATTACACTCCTTTTTTGTTGGGCAGTCGTGTAAATACAAGCGAAAGAGATATTTAAACTCATTACAAAGAAAAACACTGTTCATATAATCAGCACAAGAGTCACACGAGTAATATATAATCACACGAGCAATATAATCACACGAGTCACACGAGTAATATAAATCGAAGACTATCGCGGTTGTTTGACATTATAAATAACATAAAAACGAATTTACCGCGTAATTATAAATAGGATAGAAACGGAGGATAGTGCAGTTTGTAGCAGGGTGCTACAAACTTCACGCTGTAAATTCGTTTCTATCCTATTTATAATGCCAAACAACCGCGATGGTCTTCGATTTCATATTACCGTGTAATATTTGTAGCATTCGACGTTTCAGCGATGTTGCAACCCCTGTCGTTTATGGTAGACTACCCGGTCTACCCTGTTTTTCGTTTTAATATTATTTACACGGTTATGAATGAGCGATCTTCTGGTCGACAAGCTTCTGTAGTGATACATACAACACTGATATGACGACCGCGCCTAGACACGACAAATTAACGTACATTTAAACGGCGAAAAAAACGTGTGTGGACAAGAGAGCTACTCTTCAATAGATTGATAATTTTTTCAAAATATTATAATACGTATTTTCTTTTTACTTTTTGTTTTAATGGGAGAAATCCAATACGGCCCTGGAAATGATTTCCTTAAGACCGCATTACAGTGCTTCGAGCTTGTAAATATCACTTTACGAATAAGGTACATACGACCGTGAATAACTTCGCTCGTTAAAACCGCTGCCTCCATTGATGCGAAAGTCAATACGACCTCTGCTCCGCGACGCGAGTGAGGCGATAAAACCACACATCATTTCAACAATTATGATATAATGCAGTGCAGCGATTGCCAAACTTTTTCGGATAATGGACTTATGCGGGTGGGGGGAGAGTTGTAGGACGGTGAGGGTCCCCCCGTAGCGGCAAACCAGGCAAGCAAATAGACATCTTTACAAGCGTTCAAGAACTAAAAGGTCTCTTCAAGCTCATATTAGAATGACATATGTGGCTATATCTCATCTCACAAATCACAGTGGAGAGGTGTCAACTACAACGGTCGAACCCGTCACACTAGGCTGGTATAACGATATGTGACCGACCTTTCAGCCTGAAGTGAGCGTAGAGACTTGCAGACGTAGACAATCCATTATCTAGCTTCGCCAACTACCCCGCGAGAGACCAACTCTTTCGGCGTGGCAACGGACAGTTAACCTGATAGGCTCCCATGCGCCTTTGCTACCAGGTATGGTCGGATTTCTCCGTGTTCCCGACTGGTCATGGGTTCGAGGTCCTCTACCTAATGTAAGCGGTAATTCAGTTTAAATTTATCGCAGACCATGGCATCCTTTGCCCGTTTTTGAAAAAGGATCGGTTGGCCAATTGGTCGTTTCAAGAGCGGCTGCCAATATGTCAACAACCACCTCCGCTTTGACAGGAAACAAAGTCGTCTCCAGACTCCCCCGGCTATCAGTCAGAGTGCACAGTCCGAGTGGCTGTCCAAATGCGCTCGATGAACAACTTCCAAGGGAACTGACCTGACTCAGTTGACCTGACTCAGTTCAACTGACGGGAACTGCTACCAGCTGACAGGTGAGTTGGGCCCACCCATAAACAAGGCGAGTCATAGTGGCTCAACTGCCCAGGATCCCTTAGCACACATAAACGTCAAAAAACGGGTGGTCAATCGATCGTTTCAAGAGCGGCTGCCAATAGATCAAAAACCACACCCGATCCATAGGAAACAAATTCGTCTCCAGACTCCCCCGGCTATCAGTCATAGTGCACAGTCCGAGTGGCTGTCCAAATGCGCTCGATGAACAACTTCCAAGGGAACTGACCTGACTCAGTTGACCTGACTCAGTTCAACTGACGGGAACTGACTCAGTTGCAAAGGGAACATGACTCCTTTCCGGGCTCGAACTATTACGTGGAGGCTATTACGTGGAGGCTACCAGCTGACAGGTGAGTTGGGCCCACCCATAAACAAGGCGAGTCATAGTGGCTCAACTGCCCAGGATCCCTTAGCACACATAAACGTCAAAAAACGGGTGGTCAATCGATCGTTTCAAGAGCGGCTGCCAATAGATCAAAAACCACACCCGATCCATAGGAAACAAATTCGTTTCCAGACTCCCCCGG
The DNA here is from genome assembly GCA_944548615.1 of Micropterix aruncella. Taxonomy (NCBI): domain Eukaryota; kingdom Metazoa; phylum Arthropoda; class Insecta; order Lepidoptera; family Micropterigidae; genus Micropterix; species Micropterix aruncella. The sequence continues at coordinate 10,561,279 of OX155967.1, forward strand.
TTATCAGTCAGAGTGCACAGACCGGTGAATTGGGCCGACCCATAAACAAGGTGCGTCATAGTGGCTAAATTGCACAGGATCCATTAGCACACATGAACGTCAATGAACGGGTCCATTGGCACACATGGACGTCAATGAACGGGTGGAACAACCACCCCGCTACATCGGAAACAAAGTCGTTTCCACACACCCCCTGTTATCAGTCGGAGTGCTCAGTCCGAGTGGCTGACGCCGCACTGTGCGCAAACCGCCCAGATACGCCCGAAGAACAACTCCCAGGGGAAACTGACCCACCTGCAGACTTAGTTGCAGGGGGAATAAGAGTCCTTTCCTGGCTCGAACCGTGATTTGGGTCAACCCATGAACAAGGCTGCTCATAGAGGCCCAACTGCCCAGGATCCATTGGCCTAAATGAACGTCACTCAACCTGACATGGGCGAAGATACGCAGTGAGGGGAATGAAGACCCATCAAGCTAATGAGAAAGAGCTCATCGGAACTGAGCCAGGGCTGCCACTGGCAAAGGGCTACAGAAGAACGATTATAAGCGAAAGAACAAGGAGCTGTATAAAGGATAGATGGAATCGGCAAAGTGCAGTTAGGCAAGGAGAAACTTTATAAAATCTAGCCTGCGACTAACGAGTACTGCATAGGGCTGTCCAGAACTAAACTACTAATAGTAGTATGCAAGCTGGCTGGGCATTTCAGACTCAATAAGCACCGTCGCATTCTAGGCACTTTGAAGCTGTCATCTGCAACAGGTGAACCCGACACCCCAGGCTAGTATAATGATATTGATCGTTCTTTGAGACGTCAGCTGATGACACAGAGACTAAAAGGACAACACAGTCCATAGTATAGCTCCGCCAACACGCCCTATTAATTATTAAGAAGCTAACGACTTACCGCGAGGTTCTGATTAGTGAAATCAGCCAGCCGACCTCACGCTCTAACTATCAGATTTTACCGGATTTCTCCATCCCCTAATCTGGTCACGGGTTCGAGGTCGCTTACGCAGTCTCTACCTGACTTAAGCGGTTATTCAGTTTGAATATTTTGCTGACCGAGACGCCCTATGACCGTCACTCGGGATCGGATGACCAACGAATCGTCAAGTCCGACAACTACCCTCCGCTGTCATAGGCAACATACATCTCCAGACCTCCCTGGTTGTTTGTCGGGATGCGTAAGCGTGCAGCCACGCACGCATGACACAGCCTGGTACGCAGACCGCCCAGTTCCGCCAGAGATATTACCCCGGATCCGCACTTCCAAACTCAACCGCCTCCGACTGCAGGATTACAGTCGTGGCAGAAGCTCACAGCGGCCCTGACAGGGCAAGCTTCTCTACGAGGAGGCTACCAGATAAGAGTTAAACTGAGTGAGTTGGGTAGGCCAGACGACATAGACTTTGGCCAACACCACCCAAGCTGAACGGAAACATTAGGAACCACATTCTAGGCATAGCTGAAGGAGGGGCTTTAAGGAGCATGTCATTGAGAAGAGAAAGGATCACAGGAGAGTACGCAACATATATGGCCAAGATATGTAGAAATAGGCTATCATGGTTACTGCGTATGTAGTCCGGAAAACAGGCTATCAAGGGTACTGCGTATCTAGTCCGGCGTGAGCTGGCTGCAAGAGACGCACACAGACTTTCATATTTATTTATTTATTTATTTTTAGGAAATCCAACAGCTAATTATAATTTAACAAAAAGACGGAGTAAGATAACAGAGAGCCAATTAAAGGTTTTCACGTTTAAGTAACGTTGTAGAAACATATGTGACCTTTCAATTAAAGCTATCGATTAAAAATACATCAAAAATTATTCAACAATTAATGCTAAAGAATTCACTGTTTAGCCGCTGCCTAGCTGAGTTAACACTCGTACAGAATAGATCAAAGTCAAAGCGTTTAATCAAGTCTTTGCCTGGTTGGTACCAGCATGAGGAACATGAAGAGCAGGGTAAAACCTATTGAGTTTGGAAGGAACACGGAGATTAATTTTATTTAGTAAGTCGGGACAGTAATGTTATTGGAGGTGATTTTTAGCAAAAAGGTTAAGTCCGCGGCTTCACGCCGCTTAATCAAGGGGAGGATATGAAATTTCTTGCATAAATTAATATAGTTAGATGAGCTGTATGGGATTCTCAGACGGAAGCAGAGATGTTTCACGAACTTCATTTGAATGCGCTCGATTCTATTTATATATTTATCATAACAAGGGTTCCATACCTGAGATGCATATTCCAAGATGCTTCTGACAAAAGTGCAGTAAATGGAGGACCATTTGCATATTGGAGTACCAAGTGTAGGTACTCTAATATGCACTTGCTCGACCAACCTCCGCAACCTCGAACAACCAGGCAATTGCTCGACCAACCTCAGCAACAACTTGGCTCGTGTTGCCAATACTCGTAAGGCTTGTGTTTACAATACGCGTAAAACCGATCGGATACGAAAAGGCATCGGAGCCGGTAGGTAGTGTTGCGCAACAGTAAGACGGTTGGTTGTGGGCAGCGCAGATGAACGAGACGTTTTGTAATGGAGGTGTTTTGAGGTTACGCGTACAATGTCGCCGTAAAAATTATAATCACCTGACCTCTGCGCGTAAGATACAAGTAAATAAAAGCAGCAATTTATGGTATATGTTAACAAAGTTATTGCTTATTGAGCCGACATATATTCGGCGTTGTTATAACTCGATGCGCAGAAAGTATACTGCAGATATTCGTAATTCGCAAGATTCATATGTGAATGACTCTCGCCAACAGTGGCGTAACTAAGCCGGTGCAGCCGGTGCAGCATACTGGGGGTGGGGGGGGGGGGGGCACGCTATTTTGGGGGCCCAAAATGGAACTTCTGTCTGCGATCGACGATCCATCCAACTTTGCTAGGAAGCCAAGGAAGCCTAATAAATGGATATCTCAAAACTGATCGATTTTGCAGTGTGCAAATCAAGACTAGACTGAAGTCTGCCTGTGTGTCTCTGTGTGTGAGTTTGTATGTATTCCTCCACGATAGCGCCCAAACGCTCAATCCTATTAAGCTGAAATTTGGTATGCAGGCATCATTTATTCATGGCAAAAGTTAAAAATATTGTGGTTGAAATCGGTCCACCAGGGGGCGCGCTAGTCATCCTCAAAATATTGGACTTAGAGACTTGAAATTTGGTACACAGATGCCTCGTTGGACCGTAATCACATTATGAAATTTTGGATGGGATATCTCATATAGAACCTGCACAAATAATATTTGAATTCCGCCATTCAAATGTATGGGAAAATCAAATACATATTAAAATTTGTGACGTCGCGCATTTCATATCGCGCGACGCACGTTCGTAATGTAAATCTTAATTGCGCTGAGTCGCTCGTTCGAAATTTGAATGTTTAACGGCGTATTTTACGGCGACGCACGTTTGCAATTCGATTTTTAAATTGAATAAGATGACGCCATTTGCTGTTTCTCTGGCATGAAAGACGTAAAAAAAGATTGGCATGAGAGACGATCCAATGTTTTTCTACTAGACGTCTTATTTTTTTTTTTCGGCACATGGGCTCAAACAATCACGTCCAATCCGCATTTAAAAATTTAAATTTTTGATGCGTACCAAATTTCGAGTCTTATATATATTAACCTCGAAATTCAATATTTCGAGGTTAATATATGACTATTGCGCCCCCCTGGGGGTATGATTTCAACCACAATATTTTCAACTCTTGCTATGACCAAATGATACCTGCGCACCTAATTTCAACTCAATCGGATTACGTTCTTGGGCGCTATCGTAAAGGAATACATACAGACAGACAACTTGTGTTGTCGACTACATCGGGCGAGCCCGTCACCTCAGGAAGTTTTAACGATTAGTCGTCCTATCTCCCTGGAGTGAGCGCAGAAGACTTGAGGACAAAACAGTCCACCATCTAGCTACGCCACAAGCCCGTAAGAGGCCAACGCCTTAACCGCGAGATAGCGAGAGTGTTACCCGGCGGGCTAACACTCGCGCCCTTACTTCCAATTGTGACCAGATTACTCCAGTCTCTCGATTGGTTACGAGTTCGAGGTCGCTTGCGCGGTCCTCTCCCTTACGAAGCGGTGAAACGGTGTATACCGAATCTATCGCGGACCACAGCGTCCTTTGCCCGGCTGTTCACCCAGGATCGGATGGCCGATGGTCGTTTCAAGAGCAGTCGCCGTAAGGTCCGCAACCACCCCCGCTCTATAGGAAACAGTACTGCTTCCAGACTCCCCCAACTGTTAGTCAGAGTGGGAGCTCAGAGTCGTGGGAGCTAATGGGCCCATGCTGGGTTGGCCATGAAGACCCATGTGTTCAGGGTCGGTCATACTCACGGGTCAACACCTATCCGACGGCCTTCACGCACGAAGTGCGAACCTGGGTAGGACGTTCGGGCGAAGGACCTCCCCTGGGATTCAAACCTCTGGCGCTCCTGGACACTCTGCGCACCGGGCGGCGCAAGCCAATCGATTGTGCACTCCAACTAACAGTCGGAGGAGTCTGGAAGCTGTATTGCTTCCTATAGAGCGGGGGTGGTTGCGTACCTTACGGCGACTGCTCTTGAATTGACCATTGGCCATCCGATCCCGAGTAAGAGGCGGGCAAAGGACGCCATGGTCCCCGATAGATTCAGTATTCACCGTTTCACCGCTTTGTAAGGGAGAGGACCGCGCAAGCGACCTCGAACTCGGAACGAATCGAGAGACGGGAGAAATCTGGTCACAATTGGAAGTAAGGGCGCGAGTGTCGCCCGTCAGGTAGCATTCCTGGCTATCTCGCGGTAAGGCGTTGGTCTCTTACGGGTTGTGGCGTAGCTAGACGTCGGATTGTTTTGTCCAAAGTCTTCTACGTTCACTGCAGGTCGACAGAACGACTAATCGTTAAAACTTCCTGTGGTGACGGGCTCGCCCGCTGTAGTCGACACCTCAAGATGTTAGTCAGAGTGCACAGTCGATTGGCTTACGCCGCACGGTGCGCAGACCGTCCAGGAGCGCCAGGAGGTTGATTCCCAGGGGAAAATGACCATAAGGCCAGAGTCCTACCCAGGCTCGCACTTCATGCGTGGAGGCCGTCGGATAGGTGTTTATCCGTGAGTGTGACCAACCCTGAACAGAATGGGTCTTCGTGGCCAACTCAGCAAGGGCCCATTAACATACAGACGGACACACAGGCAGAATTTAATCTGAAAATAATCTTAATCGTCTTAAGGCGGCTCAAAATGGATATTTCTGTCTTCGTCTTTTTTTTACCCCGTTCAAAATACTTTACCTCCTCGTCGGTTGGTAATCTGAGAAAGTAAAAATCGAAGATTGAGAATATCAAACTTATGGACTGATTGCAATATTTCTTTGATTTCAGATAACTTGACTCCACATCCTACTATTCGGCATCTTCCATCTATAAGGTATGTAATTATATAAAATAATGTCTCAAATCTCTTAATAATTGCTCCCTAACGCCTTTTTCACAACGTTTAGCGAAGGTCAATATTTGCTTGAAGCTATGTCCTTGCTTGTATGTAGTTAGACACTTTCGCAATCGCTATTATGAATGTGAACTGCAAATTATGTTAACGACAAGTTAAACTCTAGAATGATTACATGCAATGCTATTTTTTTAATTCCTAACAATGTAATATAACTGATAAAAAAATAGACGCACAAGAGAAAATGTGATAAAATATGGCTAGTGTTTTGTTCAAACAATGCGTTCGGATAGTTATTATCTACACAATAAGTATATCGATCTTCTAGTTAAAATATTTTTTCATTGCCACTATATGAAATTATTATACTCTGTATATATCAAGTCATATCAAATTGTTGTTAGCGCAGAGAAAAGATTTGACAGTAACAAATTTTTTTAACCTGGGGTCATTTTTGTAATAACTAAATGCAATAAGTAGGACCATATTATAATAATTTTCAAGGCCGTTTTATTTGACACTCTTGTGTATTAACTTTGCCCATTTGAGTTGGTATTTTTTCTAATTGGATACATAGTATTCTTTGAAAATTTCTCTAATGTGAAATTTCACGTTTATTTATTTATTTATTTAAATCCATAAAAATACATTTAATTACAAAAACATTCTCTTAGCCTAATATTTCATAATTAATTAAACAGTTTTTTAATTTACTTCCTTACTCAGATATGATAGTTTGTAGTTTACCACCTCACTAGAAATAACCTGTATCGAGGTGGTACCAACAGAAATTGTATATCGCCTGCCGAAAGAGCATGATATATCCGCTCTTACGTTTTTATTTTATTTTTATTTTTTTAACTTTATATTGCAATGGTATTTACATTTAATAATTACAAGGATGGAGGTAGTTACTATATTCTAAAATTTAAAAAAAATGTATAGACCATAACAAACGGAAGGTATTTTAGTTCAAATATTCATAAATAAATATTCTTTCATACTAATATAATACATACATGGATACGATAATCGCATAAACTTTACATGAATTTATATAAAAGTATATTCTTAATAGGCCTTCAAAAGCAAAACATTTGATTTTAGCAAAGCTATGTCTATATCTAGATCCCGGATTCAAAAGTATCTATTTTTATTTTTCTGTTTAAAATTTTTAAAAATATAATTCAACGGATTTTGATATTTTAACACTTTGAGAACCATGGGGCATGTATCCCATAAATTGAAAAATCGTTGTATAAATTATCGAATACGAATAATTTATAAATTATATTTTTCCATGGTATTGAGACATTAAAATCTTAAGGGGCTCTCTAGACGATCAAGCATGCTTGTCAAGCATCGAGTCGCGGGCTGGGAGGGGATCTTAAACCGCAGGAATTATGTTTTTTTTAATTTTATATTTACTACAAATGCCTAATTTTGTAGTTTATACCAGGAAGTCACATTAGTTAGACGTAATTGATTGATAATGACGTGACTCCCTGGTATAAAACTACAAAATTAAGTATTTTAAGTAAATATTTAAATTATATATTTGCATATTTCCTGCGGTTTACGATCCCTGCCCAGCCCGCCAAGCAATGCTTGACAAGCATGCTTGATCGTCTAGGAAGCCCTTAATATGTATCAGCAAAAACGAAGATTGTTTAAAAATATACCGTTTTTTTAAATATCGTAAATGACCAATGCCATCTTTTTCGATTTGATTTTAGTACGTTATTCAGTACTGTCTGAAGTAAAAAATAAAATAATTAAATTTTGGTAAAGTTGTAGGACACTTATGTCTCATCAATTTAAAACAAAATCTATTGAACCATTTTCACAAACTTGACAATATGCTATTTACATCGTCTTTTAAGAGCTTTACATATGTTAAAAGACGTAATTTCTATACTCCACCGCAAAGCTTATGTCCTTAGAAAAGACAGTTTTTTGCATTTTTTTATATTTTGTCCATAGCTCCACATTGTATCCGTAACTTAATATTTTTACAATATTTCCGTGTACATTTTCCGAGCTCTATATATATATTATCGGAACTGAGAGTCTTGCCGATCAAAAGAAATGCTAAGTGCAACGAAACTATTTGCAAGTATACCTAATAAATAATAAACACCTACTTAATACTACAAAGAACAAAACCATAGAAGACTGCATTTTTATGGTGCGAGTCAGCATAAAGTCTTATAATGAGTTATAGAAACATTTTTTTCCATGTAACTTTAACAAAGCCATATATTATACATGAAAAAGCGACATTTCAGTACACAATAAAAAAAAAAATATAAACAAAACAGGAAAAATATTGTTTCTGTTGTCTCTCTACGTTTTTAGTAGGTAGTAGGTACATCGCTATGAAATGTAGTAGATATTTCGTTACAAAACTTCAGATTTTTTACTGTATATTTTTGTTTCTTGATATTTTTATATATGAACATATTTTGGAATGTTAAGTCCATATATCCGGACCCTACTTATATCCTTGTTTCGAGCGCATTATTTGTACAAAACCGGTTAAATCACATTGCCGGTCGTCTTCCGCGGTTTTATAGTATTTAGGCGGAAACATACAAGAATGAAGCCCTCTATTACAGATGTCGGTAGCAGCGATCAATCGCTCGTAGTATCGTACCCTAGATAGATGACAATCGGGCCGCGACGCGGGATTCCACAGGCTAGAATGTGTTATGATGCCTGATGCCCTGGAAGACGGTGGCGATGGCTTAGCAGCACGCAAGCCCAGGATCGTCTCCTTCAATAGGGACGTGCACGTCAAGAGAATCGGTAAGGATATTGAAGGACTACAGCGAAATAAATAACACGAACATAATCTATGTAATAATATTTTGCTGCGGTGTCGGGGATAATATTGGCGTATCTAACGAAATAATAGACGGTAGTGTATGAATTCAGATGTGGAGCACCTAACGGAATGTATGATATTTTTTACGATACTTTTTGATCGATATTTTTTTATACGATACTTTTCATGCGATACTTTTCGTACGATACTTTTAGTACGATACTATTTGTACGATATATTTGTATGACAATTGTGTACGATATTTTTCGTACGATACTGATCCTTTATGTACGATTCTTTTCGTACAATACTTTTAGTACGATATTTTGTGTATAATAATTTTCGTACGATACGTATACGCAACTTTTTGCAATATCTTAAGAATCAATTTTCTACGATCATTTTGTGATTCTTTTCTAGATTATTGTGCGAAGTTATATAAGTAGGATTAAAACGTACGTTTTTGTAAGGTGTATCATATAAAAGTACGATTAGCGTAAAATCAGCGAATATGCACTACATATTGACTAATAATTAATTACTATGGAGTAAATAATTTCTCTAAAACAAGACGATCGTATGACGATCTTTTTCTCCAAGACTAAGTGATAATATCTTTAGAAGTGAAGATGGTATAGAAAGTATCTTCAAAAAAGGAGAAAATATCCAACGCCTTAGTGGAACCCGATTGTCATACTATATTTAATAATCCACTAAAAGTATAATATACAATATACTTACATTATTTTGTATTGTAATAACATGGGCTCATTCTAACAAAATAGTATTAATAAAAAAGTCGCTTAAAAATGCGTATTTATTTTAAATATAACTTAATAAGTAGGAACCTAACTTATTGATATTTTTGAAATACATATATGTTTGTGTTTGTCTATGTGTGTTTTTTTTTTTTTTTTTTTTTTTTTTTTTTTTTTTTTTTTTTTTTAGCTGGTGATCTTATTTTGACATTATCAACATTATTCAAGCATGCATGGTTTTCGCCTACTTCATATACATTTCAGGGTTGAAAAATATGTATTCATTTCGGGAATAAATAGGGTTGCCTTAAAATATGATACGGAAAAAAAAAAAAAAAAAAAAAAAAAAAAAAAAAAAAATCTGGATTCCAATATTTAAGTAAATCGGCAATAAAATTGAGAATATAATTCCGTTAGATAGAATAGACCTACAGCTAAAAGAAAAAGAAATAGAAAGTCATGAAAATAAAGATGAGTAAGAATGACTACTGATATAAGGAAAATACGTAATTAATCATAAATTGAAACCTTAGAGTTTTCTGATAATTTCCCAATATGATCCAATAGGATCGTGCAGTGGACTCGATTGCGTTTCTCCGTGAACTAAAATCGGAAATTAGCTCGTGTGAACGAGACAGGGATTTTTTTATTTTATAAAATAAACCAGTTGGTAGGTATCCCTACTCTTGGCATAGTCAATTCTTTATAATACGAGTTATTGTGTTATACCTTATGTGGTATAAATATTTTTTATACAGATTGACTATTTTTTGAAACGGAAATAACAATTACTAAATAAATTTACAATAAAAATATAAGGTCCTTTAAAAAAATATTTGAGGTGCTAAAATACCTAAGTAGGTATAGAAAAATACAAATAGTCAAAATATAAAAACGAATAGTCAGTTTTAAAATAGTTAAATCAGAAATACCACAATTATAAGATTATCTTATTATTATAAGTCAAACATGCCCTTTACAAACTAGACGACTTTTATGATATTGCGTCCACAATTGCTTGATTATAAATAACCATATTATGACTATACTTTCGCACTAAGTTTTAGATTTTATTGACATTGTTACCGCTGCTGCCCGTTCTCCGTTCGGCCGCGATCCCGGCGAAGACACGTCTGCTGATGCTGAAGATGTACGTGAGGACGAAACTCACGTACGCGGCACCGGCCTGGTACCACCTCATCTCGGCATCTCAGCGGAGTAACATCCAGCGAGTGCTGAACGTGGGGCTAAGAAAAGTGTCGGGAGCCCCTTGGTACGTCCGAAATGCGACTCTGGAACGCGATTTTAGCGAAACAGAGTCCGTGGAGGAACACGTAAAGCGCCTCGCGCGCGCTATGTACCGCAGGGCCGACACCTCGCCTCACGAGCACATCCGCCAGCTCGCTCCTCTGCACACCAGGCCACCAGATGTCCGGAAGCCGTACCCGCGCAGTCTGCTTGATTAACGGACCACCAGCGCGGGTATCGCAGCACAGCAGCCTTGCCACAAAAGATGTCATTACCACCTCCCGTCACAATCCTTCCCGATAAGGTGCCTAAGCACATAACAATGAGTCTTGCCACAGGGCACAAAGCCCTGTGACGCCATTCCAGAAAGCCGGGCCAATGGGCCCGGCTCACGTGAAACCCCACGAAAAGGCAAAATGCCTAGTGGAAGATGTCACGGGCCTCTAGCAAGGCCCGTCGACAGATATTTGATTTGATTTGACATTGTTACGCGCATCATTAATTACGCAAGTTTCAGAATTTTTCTTTTTCATTGCATTGATTATTATTTATTGTTTGATTATTGATTATTTTGTAAATTTGACTATTTTTAAGTAATCACCTCTGATTACAATTATATTTTTTTTCTTTTAATTAATCAAAGCGGTTTTATCATCCGGTAAATTATGACACCAAATTTAAAATTTAAAATTTGACATGTTCCTCAGTATTGTGAAATGCTTTTATGGAATTAATAAATGATGATGATGATTACAAATAGAAATGTCTCAATAGAAATAGAGTACAAATTTTATTAATATAATCTATCTCCGATTAACAAAATGATTGTTAGAGCGGAATGTGAAATGAACGACTGTCACTTTTTCGCATTAAAACTACCCATCAAAATAAAGCACGTGATCTAACACCGCACGAAATGTGTTCAAATTTATTCGGACGAGTATAAGTTCGACAGTTAGTTTTTATCGACAATCGTTCGTTTCATATTCCACTCTGACGTATTGCTCTATCTGCTTGAACTAATTTCAGTTTTAATTGACAACGAAACGCAATCGAGCCCAGTGTATCCATACTAATATTATAAAGAAGTAGTGTTTGTTAGTTTGTATGTTTGTTATTTTGTATGTAGGGGGTAATCTCCAAAACTACTAATCCGATTTCAAAAACTCTTCCACTACTGGAAAGCTCCATTATCTATAAGTGCTATAGGCTATACTTAATTGTTATAGATGTTGGTTTTCAATAAGAAATCACGATATTTGTAAATCAAGTCGGAAAAAATGTGCTGGTGAGTTGCTTTATCGGCGTGTTTTGATGAAACGGTTCGATACATATATATGAAAACGTATATATGAAATCGATACATATATATGACAAAAACATCGGCCTTAAAGAGGTCTATAAAAAAGTCGACGACAGCATATATCTGACTTTTACATTTAAGGTACAATAACTGCTTTCATGTCTCAAAAAAGTAAGAATAATAGTAAGCAAAAAAGTTTGTCGAATATATTAGCAATAAAATAAGAAACTATCATAATAAATTTATTTATTATCACGGGTGTTAAATAAAGATAAAATTAGCCATACACTGTAAGTGTTTAGGCGGTATAGTTATAGAGGTATCATGAAATTAGTAACGCGTGGCGAGGAACAAGACGCGTACGTCTACGAGATGGGTAGCTTGCATCAGCTGAGGGGGGACGTCTTACACTATATTTCTAAAGGTTGCGTCTAAAAAGGATCATAAACGCCACCCTACTTAAATTAACAAACCGATTCGAAACATTACGCGGAGCGAAGCCGCGGGCAACAGCTAGTACCTAATACATAGCAAGATCATCAACAAATAAAATCTCTCGTTGTGTATAGTATGTATGTATGTAAATTCGCGAGCTATGTTACGTCTAGTAGGGATAAGGACATGTGACATGTCGACAGTCATCAGCGTAGGATAGGACTACAGCATGCGATTACTGTTGAAAATGTCACCCGTTGGAATTTCCGACCTAGAGTGACATCTAATATGACTTCGCCTCGGCGTCTGATGTCATTCACATCTCGACCTCAAACTAAGAGAATATCAAATCCGTCATTAACTCTGTCATTCTCGGGATATTGTGTGCAAATTTCTCTTCAGCCTTAGAAAATGCTTCGGGAGAAAAACTAATTATTCGAGTTGACATTATATTTTAGTAGTAGTTGTTTTATAATGCACCTTCCAATAGGTAAAACCATTGATTATATAAGATATTAGATTGCTTAACTCCTTAGTGCGATTTGACAACCCATTCGAAACGGCAAATTGAAGGTGGCGCTGATAGCATTGCCGGCCAAACTAATAGAAATCTATTTAACCATCTATAATAACATTGATAATGAATGTTTTTTTATAAAGGACTAAATGGTAATTAATGAAAACCCAATAATTGAATCAATGATAACAATAATAGCATGCAATTATTTTCTAATAAATCATCATTTATTGCATGTTATAAATGCAATAAATAACGCAATGAATAGGTGCACTTATAAATGCAATAATAATGCAATCCTAAATTAGATAATTAACGCAATAAATAATGAAATAAATAACGCAATTAATCATTTATCGCATTTTTTGTTAAGGCTGATTACATCACAGAAATAATACGGAGTGATAGATTGCCATCGATTAGTCTACTAAAATGCGTAATTATTACGTATTGAAATCTGTATACCAAATTAAAATTTGCATTCTTTATGTAAATAATGGGCCCGATTGCGTTTCTTTGTGAACTAAAACTAAAATTAGTCCAAGCGAACGAGACAGAGTAATACGTTAGAGCGGAATATGAAACGAACGATCGTCGATAAATACTACCTGTTGAACTTATACTCGTCCGAATAAATTCGAGCATATTTCGTGCAGTGTAAGATTTGACCTTGGCGAGCAGTTTTATTGCGAAAAAGTGACAACCGGTCATCTCACATTACGCTCTAGCGTATTGCCCTGTCTCGTTCACACGGACTAATTTCCTATTTTAGTCTACAAAGAAACGCAATCGAGCCCAATATTAAAATAATAATAGCTATGACCTAAAAAATCGTTTGTTATTATATTATTATTTTATACCGTATAGGCGAGTTTTTGCGCCATACTAAGTTGCCATAATGAACATAATAATAAAAGATTTCTCAATTTTTGGAACTAAGAGTGCCATCTACACGTTGCGTCTCGTAGTAAAATCCTGGTTGCCAAATTGTAGTACGATGTTGAGCAATCTAATACGATATGTAATCAATGGTTCATCAATGCATTTTGACACAATCATTGATAATTTGTCGCGGAACGCGGAAAAGAAGTAAGAAGACTTTATTTTCAAAAACCCGATCTGGGTACAAAAATTACATACCTTATGGTATTTCTACAAATAAAATTACATTTCCAATTACTCATTAAAATTATAAAAAAGTCTATAAAAAACGAATAATTGAAAAAAACATAGAAATTCAGAAATTCAATAACAAAGATATAAAAACTAGAAAAATAAAACTAGAAAAAAACTGGAAACTAGAAAAAAACTGAAAGCTGTCGGTGTGAATGTCTGTCTGTGTGTGTGTCTTCCTCCACGATAGTGCCCAAATGCTTCATCCGATTGAGCTGAAATTTGGCATGCAGGCATCATTTGGTCATGGCAAGAGTAGTTGAAATCGATTCACCAGGAGGCGCGCTAGTCATACGTCAATATCGAAATATTACAATTAGGGACTTGAAATCGGAATCGGTATCGTATCTGGTTGGAATATCTCGTATATAAGCGACACAAGTAATATGTAAAGTCCGCCATATTAAGGAAAATACTACATCATTATTTGAAAAATGCCATTTTAATACCACGGAAAATACTACAAATACACTACGAATCGGCGCGCTGGAGGAGGTTGGGTTGGTGAGAGGAAGGGGGGAGGGGATTTAGAGGGGGTTGGCGGGGGCTTGTCTACTTGCCGGAATGTCTTGGGGTGACACAACCGATATTTTATCCCGCAGGTATTACAAGGAACCAAATATTCAATTCGGATCACTGAACTTTTCGAAGAAGCAGACAACCGTAAGACTTGTCTCAGATCAGCCACAGCGATATCTTCCATTATAAATTATCCATTATTTAGTCGCGTGCATTGTCAAATGCATCGAAACCGGTGCAACTGTTTCGCCGCCCGTGCGTTTCCCAAAATGGCGTCCACCGCGTCCGTATCGGTCGCCACCGCAGATAGCTAACTGTTCCCGCCGCCCACCAGATGGCGCGCACATCGATGAGCAACCTCCTCCTCTCGGTGTTACCGCTGATTTTGTAATTTCTGCGATAGCACTATGGCCATAATCGCAGCGGACGAACATACTGGAACATAGGGTGCTGACCGTCGGCACAGTATACCAGGCAGTAGCTTAACTTGGGATTCAATAGTGAAATCAAAGCGAGCTATGTCACGAGTCATAAGGGCTTTCATATGGCCGCCATCTCTCTGCTACGTCGTCGACGCAGATCTTTAAACGTTCGATAAATTCGTCAACCTTCTTCCAATTATTTCGTCATTTTTTTATTTGATATACAGGTTTCAATACGTCATAATTACGCACTTCAAAGATCAGATAGAGTAATAGACGGCATTCTATTCTTCCTATTATTTCTGTGATTTTATTTATTTATTGATTTATTAATTTCAAATATTATTCAAGAGCATTACATACGAATCCAATTCGCCCTTGAATATTAAATCTAGAGTGTAAGTCCACAATAACTGGCTTACATAACTAAATTAATGCTAACATTGAACAAGAAAAAACATAAAAATATAAAACTAAGTAAAAGAAAGACTATGACAAACATGAGATAGCAGGGAGTTGCCTTTTTGTAATGTAATCAGCCTATCTGAAATATGCGATAGATGGCACTATTAATTGAATATTATTATTGATATCTTTCAATTAATTAATGGGTTTTAATAATCAACCGGTCCTTTATAAAAAAAAACCTTCATGATCACTGTTATTAAAGATGGTCAAATAACGGTTGCCAAAATACTAGCTGACCCATGCCCACTTCGTTGGGCGGTAAAAGTTTTTACTTGTGATGAAATTATGAGTGTGGTTCGGTTAGTACTGAGTGCTATGATTTATTTCCTGACTGCCAAAAGAAGGGTTATATGTATTTTTACTGCATATGTATGTATGTATGTATTTGCATGCCAATTTGACTATATTACCGTTATTTGTGAGTGTCTTCTTGTGAGTGTCTTGTTTGTGAGCGTATTATCTCTTTAACTATTTATGCAGTAAAACGGAAATTATATGCAGTAAAAGGGAAAAGTGTTTTATTTTAAACCCTTGAGACGATACATTTACTTATTTTGATAAGAATTCATAATTGTTGATAATATGACCAATAAACATGGCCTAACGATTTAAATTATTTTATTTTATTTAAAATACTACTTTTTGTGACTTAAATATAAAAGTTAGACATGTGCTGTCGCAGACTTTTTTGTAGGTATTATCAAGCTCTACAACTTTTCTCTAGAACTTAATCATATATCTCTCATAGTTAAGGCAGCGTTAGTTAGAAACGTTGTCGTTCGACCGCTTATTCTCCGACTTACCACGAAAAAGTTTTTTAACTTTTCGGATTAATATATAGCCTATGACACTCACAAATAGCGTGGCTTTCTATTGGTAAAAGAGTTTTCAAAATTGGTTTAGTAGATCCGACTAGCACGAAAAAGTCTTTTCATTTTTCGGATTATTATATAGCCTATGACACTCACAAATAATGTGGCTATTGGTAAAAGAATTTTCAAAATCGGTTCAGTAGATCCAGAGATTACTTCCTACAAAGTCACAAACTTTACCTCTTTTAATATTAGTATAGATTATGGAGTTATGCAATCTAATGCCATATTTTATTTTGCTTCTAAGCTTAAACGCTGTAATGTTATGTTACTTGATAATATAATATTAAATGAAGGATATGATAACATAATAATAAATAAATGTAATGAAAACTACTCGGAAGTGGCGGTAAGCATCACAATGAAACACACCTCTATCGTCAATGCCATTGTGTTCAAAGTAACACAGTCGCCCATCATCCTTAAATGGCTACAAATATGTTTATTATGATAATTCCGCGCATGGCATGAGAAAAATCCGCATTTTATAAGAGCCGAGAGGACGCGCAAGACAAATCATCCATTCATTATATGCTGCCAACTTGTCTTCCTCGAGAGATCAGCGCGGTTGAGATCGCAGACACATGACAGCGCGGCTCCGCTTTGCCAACTCTTCGGCACGGATGTTGAATGGCACACGTGATGCCTAGAATGTTGGCAGTTGGCGTGTCGAGCTCACTGCCCTCTTGTGACGTACCTAGCCGCCCCTGTGGGTGCGTGCCTTCTTGCAGGTTCTCCCGATGTAGATGCCCCCGACGGAACCCCTGCCGTTTGCAGCCGGAACCCGGAACCACTCAGTAGCATGGATTCACCATCTCATCGCCTACCATTCACCCTACTAAATTATAATTATTTCTTTTTTTTCTTTACTCTATAACTATAGTACGTAAGCTGTATATTTTATAATGTTAGATAGTAAGTGAATTGTTGACATTTCTATGATTAAATAAACGGTTCACGGGGTGCCGGAGGGGGTAGAAACCAGGAGAAACTTCCTTCATATCTCCGTTCGTCCACCCCTCATATCTCTGCCCGGGTGGTGGGCTGGTTTTCTCCCCCCGTCTGTCACCGCGTAGCCTATTATAATAATGCCCTCTTAGGTAGCTAATGAGCCCTGTTGGAGTTGGCCACGAAGACCCATTCGTTTAGGGTCGGTCATAATCACGGTTCAATACCCGTCCGGCGGCCTCCACGCAGAAGTTAGAGCCAGGGTAGGACGCCAGCGGGCCAGTCTTCCCTAGGAGTCAACCTTCGGGCGCTCCTAGACGGTTTGCGCACCGTGCGGCGTCATCCAATCGAGTGTGCACTCTGACTAACATCCGGAGAAACTGGGAGCAGTAATGTTTCCTATGGTGTTAAGGAGTGGTTGTTTCCTATATTGTTAAGGAGTGGTTGATGGTTCCTATAGTGTTAAGGAGTGGTTCCTACAGTGTTAAATACAGTGAAACGACCATTCGGCCACCCGATCCCGGGTGAATAAGCCGGGCAAAGGATTCGGTACACACCGTTTTACCGCTACGTAAGTGAGAGGACCGCGCAAGCGACCTCGAACCCGTAACCAGTCGGGTGACTGGAGTAATCTGATTGCAACTGTTAGAAAGGGCGCGAGTGTCGGCCCGCTGGGTGACGTAAGGCGTTGGCTTCTTACGGGCATATGACGGTGGACTGTTTTGTCCTAAGTCTTCTGCGCTCACCTCACGGGAGACAGATCGATCAATATCGTTAAAACTTTCTGAGGTGACGGGTTCGCCCGTTGTAGTCGACTGTTCTAGTTGCCCTCTTAAACTATATCATCTAACGATTTGGTATCTAGGCAGCTTGGGCATAATGACCTGTTATTTTGGGTCGGTTAAGAGGCCGTACACAAAATTTTGCGCATTTCGTGAATTTACGTAATTTTGCAGAGGTGAATTTAAGGTTAAAATACTGTATTTCTATAAGTTTTATTGCACAACATAAAAGATCATTTATATTATTGTCTAATGAGTGAGCTACTTTTTTGAAAATTGTTATAGAATTTTGATTAATTGACCTTAAACCGGCGACTGTTTGTGAATTTTTGCTGTAAGAGGTTTAGAATATAACATATTTACGAATCGTTTTGACATCTAAACGGTATAAAAAAAATACAATGTATTGTTGTGAAAGTCTTCTATATAATAAGTGAATCACTTTTTACTACTTTCATATACAATTGTTGATAAAAAAAAATATTTAACTTTGTAATTTTTTTTAGAAAATGGGCGAAGAATTGCTTATGATTTTGGCCTTTTAGAACTCTCGTTCATAAAATAAAAACAACAGAAATAAACTTTAGTTCAATATCAATCCATTTCCTCAAAAAAAAATGCAAAACATTAATTAAAATTGGCAATAAAGTCTTTTAAAACAATCTAATTCTCGCGTTATGATA
This sequence comes from Micropterix aruncella, assembly GCA_944548615.1. Lineage (NCBI taxonomy): Eukaryota > Metazoa > Arthropoda > Insecta > Lepidoptera > Micropterigidae > Micropterix > Micropterix aruncella. The sequence goes on from OX155967.1 coordinate 10,579,683, forward strand.
CTCGCCTATGATACGATTCACGCCTCAAGTCAGCTAGTCCCCGCCGAGCGCTTCCAAAGGGTGGACGTATCTCTTTGGCTCCGAAAATCCTACCTACCTATAGTTATATTATACCATTGATTATAGAGGTATCACGGCCCACATCGATTTCGTATACGGCCTCTTAAACTCACGGTTCAACTCCCATCCGGGGGTCTCCTCGAAGAGAGTCGAACTTGGAAAGGACTTTTTATCCTGTCACGGCAGGTGGATTTGATCCCTCAGGCACTAAAACGTGTAAAAAACAAAAAATATTAGACTATAAATAGAATGAAATCGGTCAAAGCCCGGGGACAAATCAGCATGATCATTTTCGACTTAGTTTTTTAGGTAGAACAATTTCATACCGTCAACCTACTTGGAGCCACTTTTTCATGTTTTCACTTACATATTCGTTAATAAAAAATATAATAAATGGACTTCAACGTCCAAATGAAGTTTAACCAATTAACAAAAAGTATAAGGAACTGTACCTGACTACTTGTTTTTAAACAAATTTCCCCTTTTTTAATTTTATTTTCTATTTTTGAAATTTTGGAATAAAGTAATTTTCCCCCTGCTCGGGGCTTCTTTGTACCACTCACTTATTTTAAAAGAAATTGAATAAAGTTCACATGCAGGACTATTGCAACCCAACGCCCAAGAATCTGGTAATTGAATTACAGTGCAAATTAGCAAAAACCACTATTATTTACGTATTTAAACATAAAAACAACAATGTTTTAGATATGAAGAACATGATAAAATCTATATTTGTTGTTCTTATGGCTTTTCAATGGTAAATGTTTCATTTCAACTAATAATCAGCCATCTCGCAAACATTGAAGTATCCTCGTTTTATTAGCTTCGGAGTGTTGATTTTTTTCTTGATGTCAGCTCACTCTTTTTATTTTTTACATCTTATTAGGTTATGTTTACAAAACATTCAAATGTACATTCTAAACAAAATCAGGAAAAACAATTATCACACATTGTACCTTAATTCCTTCTCATAACTTGCGTCATCCACATTGAAAAGTTTGGAGGTAAACAAATCACTCCTTAAATCAAAGAGTTACAAAAACTCCAGTGTTGCCAATACAAAATGTTGAATTTACCCAAAAATATTAAAAGACCCTCAAATAAGGCTCAAACTATTTTTTAAGCACTAAAATACCCATGCTTTGTTTTGCTTGTTCAGTACAAAAATGTTTAACTTTCGAACTAAACTAAAGAAGGTTGACGGTATAAATAAAAACCACCGAATATCAAAAAAGGTACGGTACGGGCCTCGGCTGAATTTTAAAACGTAATGTCAATTTTGGAAAAAATAAATTAATGTAGTCAACGACGAAGCCGACGAAGCGTTATCTTCGTACTTCGTACTTTCCAAACCGTGTGCCATCACAACTCGAGATAATATAAATAACACTCATAATATTGTTGTTACACGGAAACGAGAATTAAAACTTTTACGACTTCATCCATTATGTGTTTAATGGCTCTGCGTAGCGTTTAACAAAATGAAGTATAGGGGATATACAAATTTTGCTGTCACCGAAAAAGCATTTACTGCGGGTCGTGACATTGAATTCATTTTATTACGCAAGAAAGCAGTTTTACGCATTTTCCAATGTTTAACGACATAGACAGAGCAAGACTGGGAGCAATCGTCACAATGGGCATAGCAAATTGATTAAGTTCAGAACTCGGATGCCAAATTTTACACTGGATGTATCATCGCCTTACAATTATAACGTGATAGCTTGAAAATTGTCATTTTTGAGATAACTATGCCAGAAGATGTAAAAATATAATCTCCATATTCCCTTACAACCATATAACTGGAATTCCCCCGCCCTTAGGGGTTAACGGTGGTTGATAAGTTGAAAATCAGCTCCAGCTATAATACTCAAAATATATATGTGGACTTATATAGGTGAAAGTTCGCAGCACTGTCTGCTATCGTAGCGCAAGAACTCGATACCTCCACTTATCTAGCTTTAGGTTAGTAGTTAGGTCCACTTATTAGTTTCCACAAATCTGAAATGGCGGACGAGTTGAAACTTCAAAAAAACATTCAAACACGTTTATCTCAGAACTACTAAATTCGAGTTATCGAGTTATAATTGTATAATGACGATATACTCGTATGATATTCGTTTTTGTAAATTAAGCATAGATCCATATGGCAAGCGGTCTATTTATAGGTTATGCAAAAAATGCTGTAAGTTCGTAACAACTTATTCATTTGTCCTGCAGAGTTTTAGCGTAATCTGTCAAACAGTTTATTTACAACTGTTGTTACTGCTTCGCTTGGAATGAATTGCACATTGCACAGAATTGCACATTTTCAACTTACAATAATTATAATGTATACCAGTCAAAACCTAGCTAGGCTGTCGCCTATTATAAAGCAGATAATTAATTTTAATACCTACGTAATAGGACCTTAATCTATATAATAAAAATGAGTCGGGTTTTATGTATGTTACCTAATAACTCACGATCGGCTAACCCGATTTGGATTATTCTTTTTTAAGCTATTGCATAGCTTTTATCGCGGGCCTAGGCCAGCGCGGCGACCGAATGAAGAAATTTCTTAACGAAAATTAATGATTTTAAACTGATAATTACGTCTAAACGAATACTGCTTACAATTCGAAAAAAATACATGTTAAACAAGAACATCTTCCTAATATTCTTAGCTTGAATATTTTAGATTTTGTTTATATTACATAGTGTAAATAATTTGTGAAATTAGGTCTTACCGAACACAAAAACGACTACTACGCAAATACTATCTGGCGTATTATTATGAAACCTGCACCATTTTAAAGATAATTTAATTATCTTTTTTTTTATCTACGATTTTTTTCGAATAATCCGGTTTTTTTGCTTTATCGAATAAAAAATTCGTGCGCGGCGCTCTATCGGAAGACTTTTAAATTATTCCGAATCATTTGCTACCGCACCCGCAAATGATAAGGATTAATTTCAACGTTTTCCGATAGAGCGCAGTTATCTGATATCAGAAAAAATTAAATAAATAAAATAAATAAATAATTATAATTACATAAGTTGTTAAAAATGCTATGCAATAGCTTTACCGCGGCAGTCCCCGAGTGCCACACGTTTTTTTTTGTTTTGTTTACTACAGGCAATAAAAAATCCGGAAAATCTCTCGGAAAAGTGAGAAAAATGTGAAAAACCGAAAATTATTTTAGTACTAAGCTTGATCATAGATGGCGTTGCTTGACAAGAATAAAAATTCGAAAATCAAGATGGCGGTACAGTTAACATTTGACAGTTAAGTTGAATTTTACGATTTCTTGATAGCGTTTTCGTGATTCTGAAGGTAAATCAACTGAATTAAATGAATTTGTGTAACTCGTGAAGAGAGGTTCGAGCAACTGAAAGCGATGAGCGTCGCCAAAAATTGAATAAAGCGGCACGGATCCGTAATGTTGCAGTGCGAAGACGATTGAATTTGAGACTAAACACATACAGAGAGGCAATCTATTATGACCTGACGAAACAATACATCGATTATAAATGCATGCAAATTGGAGAAATGGACCATTTGTGCCAATATTGCAATGCATTGAAGTACCGCCACGAACCACTCGCTTTGTGTTGCGCAGGGGGTAAAATGAGATTGACACCATTGGTTCCATTAGGATCTTTCGTGTCTGGAAATGCACCAGATTCTAAGCATTTTATGTCTAACATTCTCTGTCAAACAAAATCGTACTTTTTACACACTTTTCTCCTCCATTTAAGACACAACGAGCACTAGCAATCCACAAATGGCAATTGATGGAACTGCTCTTTTGGTGAGACAAAAAATAAACAATCAGACTGCTTTCAATGAAGAATTTAAACAAACAATGCAAATTTCAAACAACTGTCGATGAAAATTACCTATGTTAACGCCATCTGCTGCTAAGCGAACAAATTCGTGGCGAGACGAAGTTCGCCGGGTTCCGCTAGTTACCTAAATAAAATTCTTAACAAAATTTCATAAATTTTAATAAACTATTAATAATAAGCGCGTTATTTTAAAAATATTAAAAATATAATTAAAAGAAAAATAACAATATAATCAAAAATCATCAATCATCATTCAAAATTTAGTTACAAATATAAAATTAATATTTAAATAATCGTGAAGAAATAGTCCAGTTAAAATCAAGGTAACAAATGACAATAATACAATAAGTAGGAATAATGAGATGATTTGATTTTTTAAATACACAGGTTGTTTGTTGCCTTACTTGGTTCAGATTCTATAAAAATGCTTAATCGATTATTCGATCCATTGATCGATCGATTCGATCGATCTTAATCGATTGCTTGGGTTCAATAAAGTCGGCCAAGCTTTCGGAGTTCCTGAGAGAGTGACTAATGGAACGGAGCTGATTGCGGGATCTTGTTAGGCAATCATGAAAGACCTTCACATCGAAGTTGGATTTGTTCCTTCTCGCGTAAAGAATGACTTCCATTATATGTCCATTGAGGGAATCGTTAAAATCCCCAATTCGCGAAAATAGTCCCGCGTTGAAGTGACCCGAGACACTTGAGCAATTGAGCGCGCAGTTCGTTTCTGCCATAACAAGGATGCGATCACGTTCGGCCGCGCGATCCCACATTAGAGTGGTGTTAATCGCAACTGGCCAACCCGGCACCCCAGGGAGTTATAACGGAATCAGGTCGTCATGTTTGCCATGGAGTGAGCGTAAAAAACTTTTGCGGCCGAAACGATCCACGGCCTAGCTACGCCAACGGCCCCGTAAGAGTCCAACGCCTTACAGCGAGACACTGTGAAGAGAGCCCAGCGGGCAATCCTCGCTTCCTTTCTTCTAGATATTAACGGATTGCTTCATCTTCAAGTCTGGTCCCAGATTCGAAGTCGATTGCGCGGCCTCTGCCTGATTTTAGCGGTAATTCAATTCGAATTTATTGCGGGCCATGGCGCCCTTTGCCTGTTAATCTAACACGGAATCGGGTAGCCAACGGATCGTTTTAAAGGCGGCTGACATCAGGTCAACAACTACTTTTGCTACTTAAGAAACGTATGTTTCCATACACACCCGGTTAATCGCTGGAGTGCACAGTCGATTGGCTGCGCCGTACGGTGCGCAAACCGCCCAAAACCGCCGCCCCCTATATCGAATCTAAGTTTACACCTGTCAACGACTGGACTTACAGCCGCAGGCAGAGTTCGCAGAGGCCTTTCCGGGTTAGTCCCTCTTCGAGGAGGCTTCCGGGTGGAAGCTAAACTGTGATTTGGACCGACATTAGAAAACATAAACAGACCATTCGGCCAAGCTGCAACATCCCATTAGGTTCGTCCGCGCGAGTCCACAGCTCAACTCCGTAAGAGAGAAGCGTGTTTACATATTCAAAATAGATATACTGTAAAGTGCGTAACAAGCACGTACCAGATTATCGCATAGGGCGTCGATGTGGCAAATCAATCGAAGGCCGCTTAATCAATCGAATATTACGTTATTATCATATTATGTGCCTACTTTATTATTATGCAAAATGATATGGCAGGTATGATTATTATGATGAACTATAATCTATGGAATATTAACATTCCACAGCAATTTATTGCCATAATTTCCCCATACATTTAGAGTGTATGAGTATTCGATGTTTACTAAAAAAATCTACTAACACAATTTCATGCTTTTGCTACAACTTTCTTCGAACAATTTCATGCTTTTGTCATATTTGTATGTACAATTGTCGACGTTTTATCAAAAAATGCCATTTTCGCAATTGAAAATGTACGACTTCCTAAACTCGTAAAAACACTTTATTTAATTATATTCGCGGAATGCTAATTCTTTGTACTTAAAGAAATGCGCAATTTTGCGTTACTTAGTTGATTTCGTTTTCGGATATAGTAGTTATTTGTTTGTAAAACATATACAGTAACCTATTTACAAAAATGGACACTATGTTAAAGTAGACGGAAACCATGCTAAATGCGTCAGAAACATTAAAATCAAATAGTTATTTAGAAAAACTTGGGCATCAATTCGAAGTTTTTTAAGGTTGATTATAATATTTAATCGCTGTTGCAGGTAAACCTCGAGAACAGCCACGGCTGGTGGTGTCTCCTCGCCAGGAAACTCCAAGTCCTCAGCCGATCCTACGAAAGGAATCTTTCACACACCTCTCAAAGGAGCAACTAGCCAAAGAAGCCGCAAAAGTCGTCGCGCAAGCAGGAGGCATATCATGCTCGGTTGACGGACCGGAGAAGTTCTTCTCCCTTCCTTATCGAAAGAAGAAAGATCACGCTGAGAACAGGGGGATATTGAGAAGGCGCAGCGAAGAACTGGGAGTGACCGCCGAGCTACCAGACAAGAAGTTCAAACTCGCCAACCTGTTTAAGAGGCCAGATCGAGATTTGAGTTATTCCTGTCAGGAGGATCAGATCAGTGTTCCCAAAGGGGGGATCGTAAAGAGAAGTAAGAGTGACGTCAGTGATCTATGGAGCAATCCCAAGTTTAGGCCCATTCGCAAAAGATCCGGGAGCGCCTCCGAAGAGTACTTGAATTCTGTAAAAGATAAGAAGAATCTATTGACGCCGATCATTGAAAAGGAAGATTACTTTAAGGCGCCTGAGATTATTATATCCACCGCTACTCCTGTGACGAATTATAAGTTGAATCCTATCGAGAAGCCGCCGCGGTTAGGAGCGGACATCCCGAAGCCGCCGAAGAGGACGAAAAAGAAAGAAGCGGCTAAAGAGAAGACAGATGTGAAAAGCGCTGTGGATCTGTTCGAGAAGATGGTGCACAGCAGTCAGAAACCGGCGGAGAAGCTGCCGTTAACCAAGGGACAGACCGTCGATCCTCTGGTGAAGATTCTGAGGGAGGATAGGTTCTCACCTCCGCCGAGAACCTTGATAACTCCACCGAATGCCTCATCACATAATAACAACCAACCCTTTTCCTATTTAAGACCGAGCGTGAGTCCCGATGCTAGAACCCCGAGCCCGAACACCATGTACGCCGAAGTGAAGAAAGGCAACGCGAAGCATGTTAGAAAAGGGCAGAATTCCGATGAAGACGAAGGCTTAGGATTCGAAGAACTCTTGAAGTGGAAACATGACGAAGTCGATTCGCCGATCACTCCGCGATTAAGAGAATTTAAATCGAAGTATTTCGATTATGAGCCAACGTACGCCAACGAATTCACCTTGGACAGATTCGGCGCTTTTAGAGGACGCGGCGACGGGGTGGAAGCGAAAAAACGCGATTATTCAGAAGAGAGGCATAACGATTTGAGTCATAGAAGACAGCTCTTGGAAAGTAGGATGGAAGCGAGGCGTTTCGGCGACACGAACCGCGAGCGCTACGATCCCATGGAAGCTACCAGGCGATACGTATCTGAAACTACGAAATACTACAAAGAATCATCAGAAAACGAACGATACGACGATTTCTCTCCGTTATCCAATGACAGAAGAGAGTTTATAGATAAAATGCTCTCCGAAGAACCAAAAGAAGAAGTGCAGAGAAAATCCTTTCCGCCTGAACCTGAATATGAACCGCCCAGCTTAGATTCAAACTTCACAGGTCACAAATTTACTCCTGATGAATACATCGACAAAAAATACAAACCCAAAGTAATTAAAGAACTAGTCACTACTCACGAACCCGTAGAGACTTCTAGGTACGTCAATATGAAGCACAGACATGAGAAATTCGGATATAGCAGAGAGCACTACGCTTCCAACCCGGAAATAGCGGTCAAGGGCGACATGGACAGTGGATATTTGGAATCTTTCCACAATTCTTTAAAAAGAGACAAGCGCAGAGATTTTGTCGATTCAGGGATCGAGAACGATTATAGAAAGGGATCTAGCGGCGATATTAATCCACGGATCGATAGCGACGATGAAGGATTCGCCTCATCTCAACTCATAGCTAGCGAGCGTCAACACACCGAGTGGAACCATCGACCTATGAGCTCTTCTGATTCGTATGCGCATAGAGAAAGGAGCATTGATGATGGCTCTCATTATGATCCAAGGATCGACAGACTGGAGAAGGTCGATACCGCAAAGGTCGCTGCGAAGCCACCCAAGGGAGCCAAGAAAATTAGCGGACTTGAGAAGGTAAGAGTCTATTTTATCAATACTCGACTCAGTTGCTGTGTGGTTCTTGAATATTAAAAAAAATGTGTCACGAGTAGATTTTTCTCGTATTCTTCTTTTGCAGCTTTGATTTAGCTCGTTATATGCCTCTCTATCTCTTAAGTTTGGTTTTATTTATCCTCATTTATCCTGTAAATATTTTTTATATCATTATATTTTGTAGTTTATGACAGCCGGTTATCCAATTATCCAGCTGCAGTTCGCACATCTAAATGTCAGACAGTAGTTTTATCGTAATCAAGTTATGAACGAGTACCACCCTAAATATCATATCGCATAATCAAAATCAAAGTTTCGATTTAAAATATGACTATAATGATTTTCAGATTCTGATTTTTAAAAAACATATCCCAAAGTCAGATTATAAGTAAAACAAAATATAAACACCCTTACGAGGTTACAAATATTTCAATATTCATAGAGATTGTATATCGTATTATCATCAAGATTGTATGTCCTATACTTAACTTTTCAATAAAATTCAGAAAAATATTTCAGCAAAACATAAGAACTAGGCAAATAATCAACCAAGTAATTTTTGCCGAATTTAAGAAACAAACAACCTGGTAATCTTTGAAATTGTTTTGTGTTCCAATTTGTTTAGTGTTTTTTTACTCTTTGAATTTGAGATTAACGAAAGATTACACAGAAAGTCGTATTCCTTATTAGCATTCATACAAGTGATCCTCACGGAAGGTGCTTTTTGCCTGTCATTGGACCTCCACTCTCCACCTCTGACTTACCCGATCGTGTACCTACCCAACTGCCAGAGATGCTTTCCAACCTTGGAATTCATGGAAAGCAGGCCAAGACCTGGATTACTCCGATTTTTGGAAGATGAGAGGCAGTGTGTGTGTTTCCTTATTAGTGTGGAATTAAACCAACGTCGCGATGTTCTACGTTCTACGTTTCGTCGTTTCATGCTTGTTGTAGACTTTGGCCACACGGATTGTTTGATATTTAGTCCAAGGGATTGCGAGTATAGCCCTGCCCCGTTCCCGTGATTGGTATATAAACTACCATTAATACTTTTTTTGTAATTACAAAATTTGCTGTGAAAAAAATTCGTAAGGAATATTTAATTATTGATAAAGTTGATGTATGTTATTAAGATGTTCATTGCCTGAACATCTGAATATCTGAACATCTGTGGTGGCCAATGTTATTTATCTCGCATAGAAATTCGTTAGCGACGACCACGCGATATCACGTGAACGGTCGTTTGTCGAGGGGCCGCAACTTGCGATATCGCGTGAACGGCAATGAATGTGTTAAAGGACTGATACGAGACAAGAGCAAGTTCTTGTAACAGTCCGAGTGTTAGTTTCCTCTTTCTTCCTCTTATGGTTAGTTTCCTCTAGGAATCAATATTATGGCGCTCCTGGACGGTCTGCGCTCCGTGCGGCATTGCCAATCGATTGCGCACTCTGACTAACAGTCGGGGGAGTCTGGAAGCAGTACTGTTTCCTATAGAGCGGTGGTAGTTGCGGACCTTACGGTGACTGCTCTTGAAACGACCATCGGCTACCCGATCCTGGGTGAACAGCCAGGCAAAGGATGCTGTGGTCCGCGATAGATTCGCTATACACCGTTTCACCGCTTCGTAAGGGAGAGGACCGTGCAAGCGACCTCGAACTCGTAACCAATCGAGAGACTGGAGTAATCTGGTCGCAATTGGAAGTAAGGGCGTGAGTGTAAGCCCGCTTGGTAGCACTCCTGGCTATCTCGCGGTTAAGGCGTTGGCCTCTTACGGGCTTGTGGCGGAGCTTGATGGTGGACTGTTTTTTGTCCAATTCTTCTGCGCTCACTTCAGGGAGACAGAACGACTAATCGTTAAAATTTCCTGAGGTGACGAGCTCGCCCGTTGTAGTCGACAACTCTAGTTGTCTAGTCCAAGTAGGTATTGATTAAATTAAAATACACTTTATCATACTTCTGCTTCTGGTCCTTCTGGCAGTTTTGTCTTCAAGAATCACACGAAGCATTGGTTAGGGCTAGTAGCCTTTATCATATTGCGTGGTAGTTCATGGCACTCATCAGCTTGCAATTCATCCCCAGGTTCGATTTTTGACTGATGTAAGTAGTATATTTCGTTTGTGAGAATGAATGCAAAGTTAATTGCTACTTTCCCTGGCCTCAAAAATATAGTAAGATATTTATTATTCTAATCTATTCACCGCAGTAATGAGTGGCACTATCGCTTTTAAATTACCTATCAGTTTTGGCCCGTGAGCTCACTGCAAAATTTGCATGTCATTCAGTGTACCTGTGCCCCACTTAGTTTACTACGAAAAATAAATACCTTGTGAGATAAATTTCGAAGATAATCTTCCGCAGATTGTACTATTTCTGTGTTACTGTTGTTCTGAGCACCCGGACACAGACAGCGGGTTCCGGGTGCTCGTCATATTTTGAATTAAAGCGTCTTCGCATCTTAAAAGTTCGCGTTTTAATTAAGAGTGGACGGGCGAAGAGACTTTGCATTCAAGGAAGTATGTCTTCGAGTCGTCTTCTCGCGGGGTAACGAAAAGTATCCCACAAGTAAAAGAAATTGGTGAGCACAAATCAAGACCGTGAGTTAGCATCAGAGCAAATCCCGGAAGTTGTGCAACATTACTGTTGTTCTTTTAACAATCGCCGATTTGTTTATAATAATAATGTACCTACATTAAATCTAGATTGCTGTCTCTAAAAAATAGTTTTATAGATAATCATTAATATAATATTGCATTTTACGCAATGCAAAAGGTGATACTCAATATAAAAGTTGACTTGCGTCAACTGCTCTCAGGAAATTAACGTCCTTATTATTTTTGTCGTTAAAAATCCCTGATGATATAAAAAAATCAACCTCCGATATGAGAGATTTAGAAAGATCAAGGAATTACATTGTGAGGACTGTAGTGATCTGCAGTGAGCGCTGCGACTATCAAGAACCACCACTGAGTCGAGAGTCAATCCCGCTCTCACTATTATTCGCTCTCGGTCGGTTGCTACTCTTACTCATGTACTTGCTTGCTTGCTTACACGGCCTTCTCGCGCTATGCAGCTTATTTTATCGTATCTACGGCTAATAATTTCTGCTTGTCACTGCGCCAGCGCAGGCCATTTGATCAAATAACAGGTGCTAATTAAAAATGGCTAGGACGAACAGCGCGCCGCGCGCGGCGCACCGCTTGCAATCACTTTGCCGCCATCGATAGCGAGAAAATAAATTAGCTTTTCCTAACAATTAATTAAATTGTTTAAAAAAAATAAAATCATAATATAAAATCACATCGCAAGTCGTCGAAGATGGATTAGATTGGACCAGTGGTTCCCAATTAGTTTTTCCTGCGTACCACTTCAAGAAATACCTCAAACTCGCGTACCCCTTATTACAGGCAAATAATAAATAAAAAATGAAATCAGTCTTTTTAACATTTAGTACTATCAAAATACAGTTGATGATTTATTTTATTTTATTTATTTATTTAGGTACATAGGATTAGGTATACAGTTCATTCATAGGTCATGTAATCTTATAATAATTATATAAATTATTTAATAATTAATATAGGGAGGTTTAACACATCTTACATGACCTTTACTGCCAATAGCACATCTAACTAGGCGATAATTTGGCCCGTCTCTAGATGTGCATATTTTTATGCAATTTTAAGAAATGAAGTGTTTTTTAAAATAAATTATTTGGACCCACCACCTGTATATACACATAAATATACCAATTTTATAAAAAATATAGCTATAATTTTATAAAAAATATAGCTATGTAATAAATATATACATTTATAGTTGTAATTTAATAAAATTTAATTAAGAAAAATAGATAAGTGATACTAAATAAATTGTCGTGCGTTGCAAAGAAGTTGATCAGATTTTACATATCCCTTGTTAAGTAGCCATCTATTAAGGTTTGCTTTAAATATTTTTATGTTAGGATAATTTTTCATGTCTTCACTAAGGAAATTATATAATTTTGGGGCTATGTAGAATATATGTCTCTGGGCAAATGTTGTCCTGACTGACGGAATTATATAATTGATACTCGCGGACATTCTTGTGTTCAGATTGTTTTGAGTTCGGGCGTGGTCATCTCTAGATTTGTAGAATGCAAGAATGATGGTAAAAATCAATCATTTAATGTGACAAATGAGCACGTTTTTCTCTGCACAACTCTGAAACAACTTAGTCAGGAGATTGTCACGCTTACCCCTTGATGTAATTTCGCGTACCACTGGGGGTACGCGTACCAATAATTGGGAAACACTGGATTAGACTATAGTAAAAAATAAGATGCACATTATATTTATCTATGTCACAAAGCAGTGCTGGGTGATGAAACCAAACCACAGAGATCGACAGTCGGATGTTTCATTAAATAAATTTAAAACATAACGCGCGCAGAACTCCCAATAAAACTAAAGACCTTGCCTGTCTTTTCCACGGGACGCAAATGGGCTTTGTGCTGTTGCGCCACTATGACCCGTTCGTTTTTTGGCCGGCCCAGCTCACGGATCAGCACCCATCCAATAGCCTCCACGCTGATGTTTCGAGCCTGAGTGTGCCTTTTGTGCCCCCTGCAGCATCATTATGCATGTCGGTCAGTTTCCCCCAGGAATCGTTTCTTCGGGCGCGTCTGCACGGCATCAGCCAATCGACTGTGCATTCCGACTAATAATCGGCGGAGTCTGGAAATGACTGATTTGTGGTGGATGTTGACCTGTCATCTTCCACTCTTAAAATTACCATTTGGCTGATGCTGAGTTCAGAACCGGTCAAAAGATGCTATGATTCATGATTGATTCAAACTGAATCACCGCTCAACATATGCCAGGTAGGACCCGTAACCCGTAGCCCGTCTGGAGGCCGAAGAAATGCGGCAATAGCTGGTAACGAGGGCGCTTGGTCTTATCGCTGGGTTAGCTACCCGGTACCGGGCGGTAAGGTCTGATCTTTCGCAGGCTAGTTGGCGGAGCCAGATAGTGGTTTGTCCAAGTCTTCTACACTCATTCTACGGCTGAAAGAACGATCATATATCGTTATACCAGCCTGGGGTGATGTATTCGCTCATTGTAGTTGACATGTATCAAATGTCTTTACTCACGGGTAACCTTGACGATCCAGAAGAAAGGGATACGAACTATGGCACAATATTCTCGAGCCCTTCTCTTCGCTCTAAAGTGTAAACGAAAAAACTGCGCTGACACACTTTCTGGACATCCGTTATAAACTGGAGGCATGACATACTGAAAGTCATGCTGGAAGTCTACTGGGCCTTAAAAGCCATGTTTTTGTTCAGGTGAAGCAGCTCTTCTCGCGCGACTCTTCCAAGAAGAGCAAGAAGGAGAAGGAGACGAAGGTATCGCAAGAGGAGACCACAGCGATGCTGCCCAGGGAGGAGATCGCGAGGACTCGGTACCGCGAGTACCGAGGCTCCTCCGAGGATCCTGACAGCGACTACAAAGACGCCAGGAGCCAGGGTCGAAGGATGAGGTCCGGCCAGGAGCAGGAGACGGAGATCAGGGAGGAGGTGGTGCGGCAGTCCAGGATCGCCAGCGGGCGTCGTATCGACGAGCATATGGTGAGTTATTTATAGTATATATTTTATGTATTTGTGAATGTCTTTAATATTTTCAAATAAGTTAAATTCAGCGAGCAATCCACAGCTGAATGGTTGCATCGCGGGCGTCATACATTTGATCTAATTAAACACCTCAAACGCTATCCATAAAAAGTATTATCGTTGATTAATTCTTATACATAAGCAAGTTGGTTATGTATACTCTAAGGATTAATTGTATAATAAATGGTATGATGTAGAATCAGCACTTTTTTAAAGCTCTCTCTCCTCATTATTTCATGGATATTTTATTGTAAAATAAAGAAATCGGCCTTTCCGAATAGCAGTTTTTATATGACCAGCCTATTTTGAACCAGATTGAGGGGTATCAAATTACAATGGGCGAACCCGCCACCCCAGGGGTTATAACGTCATCTTGCCATTCTGTCCCCATGGAGTAAACGTAAAGACTTGAAGGACAAGAAAATCCACAGTCGAACTACGTTAACAGCCCGTAAGAGTCCAACGCCTTACCCGAGGCACTGGCAAGTGAATCCAGCATGCTATCCTCATGCCCTTACTACCAGATTTGAACGAATTTCTTCATCCTCTAGTCTAGTCACAGATTCGAGGTCGCTTGCGCGGCCTCTACCTGATGTTAACGGTAATTCAGTTCGAATTTGTTGCGGACCGAGGCGATTTCTGCCCATCAAGCTCACGCGGGATCTGGTGGCCAACGGATCGTTTCTAAGCACAGATGACACCAGGTCAACGGCTACCTTCGCTGCTTAGGAAACGTACGTATCCAGACTCCCCCGGTTATTCGCCGGGTTGCACAGTCGATTGGCTAACGCCGCACGGTGCGCAAACCGCCCAGTTCCGTCCGAGGTGTTTCTCCGGATCGGAAATTTCGGTCCCTACTGTCTACGACTGTAAGCTACAGCTGCAGGCAGAGATCACAGCCGCCCCTATCCTTTAACTGGCTACATTTAAATATATAATAGATGTATTCTTTCACTTCGATGGCTACGTTTTCATTCATTTTAAACTTTACCGTATGTGTCCCTCTCGATTTGCGACAGAGTCCATGTTATCCGAGTTTTCGATTATCAGAGGTAAGTACCCTCCATCCACATTACCTACGATAATCGAGGTCCTACTGTATATGATGAAAATGTTATTATTAGTATATAAATAAAAATCTAGTCTTATAGCAATACTAGCTGACCCGTGCCCACTTCGTTGAGCGGTAAACATTTTTACTTGTGATGAAATTATGAAAGTGGTTCGTTTAGTATTGAGTGCTATGATTTATTTCCTGACTGCCAAAAGGAGGGTTATATTTTTACTGCATATGTATGTATGTATATGCATGCCAATTTGGCTATATTACCGGGTTTCAAATGAGTGAATGAAATGATTATGATTGAATAAATTATGTTTATTTTAATTGTTCAAAACTTCTCTGTATACTATATTAGATGTAATGTTATTATTTGGTACCAAAATATATTGTCTTTCAGGAGTTCCAACCCGAGATACAGTCGCAGTTCCATACCTATGTCGTATTATCTCTAACCATTTATGCAGTAAAAGGGAAGTTATATGCAGTAAAAGGGAAAAGTCTTTTGTTTTAAACACTTGAGACGATAAATTTACTTATTTTGATAAGAATTCATAATTGTTGATAATATGACCAATAAACATGACCTAACGATATAAATTATTTTTTTAATATAGAAAACTACTTTTTGTGACTTAAATATAAAAGTTAGACATATGCTATCACTGACTTTTTTGTAGACATTATCAAGCTCTACAACTTTTCTCTAGAACTCAATCGAGATATATTAACGATGAGAGATATATTATATTATCTCTCATCGTTAAGCCAGCGTTCGTAAGAAACCTTTCCATTCGACCGTTTTTTCTCCGACTTACTTTGCAAATCCGACTACCACGAAAAAGTCTTTTCATTTTTCGGTTTAATATATAGCCTATGACACTCACAAATAACGTGGCTTTCTATTGGTAAAAGAATTGTCAAAATCGGTTCAATAGATCCAGAGATTATTCCCTACAACCTCACAAACTCACAAACTTTACCTCTTTATAATATTAGTATAGATTAGTAGATTAAAAAATAGGAGTTACTTGTAAATGCCGTCGAAATGGTCCAAAGTGGGCAGGTTTAACTTACTTGAATAAAAGACCTGCCGGTTTAGGATCCATAGTCTCCAAAATACAGATAATAGAATGGTCTAATCGAATATGGTGGAGGCTACTCAGAAGCAAAAACCATTTCTGAGTCTATTAATGGCTAGATAGCTACGATGCAGATCATTTGTAGACGCGGATCGACGCACAGATATGAACTTTAGCAGCGATATTTTAAATGGCAGGATTCATTTTATACGCCTTCATATATAAATAAGTCTTTATAATTAGTGAGATGAGCCAGTGTCCGGTCATCTTACGTAGATTTAATATTGTGGCGGCCGACTTCTTCGTCTTTTTTCCTTTTGGCTATCCGCTTATTTTTAACCAACTTCAAAAAAAAGCAGGAGGTTATCAATTCAATCGTACCTCAGAACTCTGCCATTTAATAAACCGATATATACACTGCCATTTATAAAAGGATATACTTTCAGATTGGTCCCATATCAAAATTCTGTTCTGATGATGAGATCCATGAGGAATTGAGGGAATTCCTCAAATATTATCATATTAAGTTGAAAATTTACACGTTGGATCAATTCCGATGACAATGCAAGATAATGTTTAAAGGATTTCTCAAAATGTTAACGACTAAAATAAATTGTCTGCCTTAAAACAGGCGGCAGTCTAGTTAGGTTTTGACTATTGCAAATTATATCTATTATAAATTTAAAAATAAATAAATAAATTTGAAATATGAAATCTATATGCCGGTAGCTAAACACTTTTGGGATAAAGCTGACCGTGTCTTTGGCAGTGAGGGTTATTTTTCCATTGGGGCTAGTGTTAGTTTTTACACGACCGCCCAACAAAAGAGGAGTGTAATGTATTCAGGGTTCATCTATGTATGTTTTCCGTTTCTTCATTCCTCTATAACTTCTAAACGCTCGATCCGATTTAGAAGTTGTGGTATTGTTAGAATCTTTATGTCATTCTGAGTGGCATTAGATACCTTAACTGTCCAAATATCAAGCAAATAGTAGTCTAAATTTCCAAATCTCCAATGTCCATAAATTAACGTACCTAAATATATCGTGTTTAGTATCAAATGAAAGGTCTTATTGAGTACATTCTGAAAATATATATGTATCTTTATTGATAAATACATAAACAACAAATATTCCATTAATAAAGTCGTAACAAAAATAATTTAAAATGCAGTAGTTAGTTTACGTTTTGTGTTTTTATTCTGATCTGATAACAAAAGGGTTTTTAATGACAACAATTATTTATAGAATTTTGGGCATTAATAACTGGATCAAATGCGCGTTTCCCCATCTAAGAATTAAGTAAAATCATGAAGAATTATAAAGATCGTGAAGATTATAAGGATAAGATCGTGAAAAGAAAAAATGCCTAGGTCCATGAAATTTAGAGGATTGCTAGGATCTCATAGGTACGCAATTGTATTTTAATTTATCTATCTACCTGCTACATTTTCCACTAAAATTACTAATAAGCCTATTTGTAAACTATCCTGTAGACTTGTACCTTACAAAACGACTTTAAACAAAACTAACGATCGCCTATTCAGCCAATTTCGGTCAGCCGTTGTCTCTCGAACAGCTGTTTTTGACAGACAATGTCACAATTTGTCTAGTTCTAATCTGTCGGTGCGGTGCGTTCACCTGCACGGTCCGTCCATTAGCTGAGCTGTTCGTTTGTGAAAAAGGTACAACGAGCGGGCAAAATAAGGCTGGGTGTGCTGCGCATGCGCAAAGAAATGATACGAATTGTACATGACGCAATCGCAGCCGTAGATAATAGAATGACGGCATGGCGCGTGCTCACTATTTGTACACGGGGGGCGCTAAAGACCAGTTTACACGTCAGGTTGGATAAAGTGCAAAAGAGTTAATTTTTCGGTATTGGTCGACAGTGGATCAGCAAATGTAGGTGCGATATAAAATCGCGTTAGTCGATTCTATACGGCATCCATTTGATTCGCCACTCGCCCAAAAGCGACGGCGCTTTTAAATATATGTAACATAACGAATCTAAATAATAGAAATAAAGAATTTTATAAAAAATACTGTACAATTTTACTATTATTTTATTTTACTACTACATATATTAAAAAGAATCTATCTCACTTGTTCTGTGATTGGCTGTATCGTGTTCCTATTATACCCACATAGATAGTTCGATGTCAACTAGAAATGCATCGTGTCAACAGAAACAAAGAATAGGATGTCTCGTCTCACCGATACACGTGGCCCCGCTTGAGTTGCGAGGGAAAGGGTATAACACCCCCTCACCGGACAACGCTCCGTCTATTTTGAAATATAATACAAAAAATCTCGTATTTATACCTATTAGTGTTGTGCAGTCGACTGGACTATTCTTGAAGTACCGTCTTCTTTTCGAGACATTCCCAATTTTTACACGACTGCCCAACAAAAAAGGAGTGTAATGTGTTCATGGGTATATCTAGGTATGTTTTCTGTTTCTTTATTCCACCATAAATTTTAAATGCTGGAACCGATTTAGAAGTATGTGGTATTGTTAAAATCATTATGTCATCCCGAGTGTCATAGGGAGTGTCATACTACTTTAACTGTCCAAATATCAAGTAAATTATTGTCTAAATGTCCAAATCTCCAAATCTCAATAATTTAACATAAATATATCGTGTTTAGTGTCAAATGAAAGGTCTGATTGAGTACATTCCGATAATATATATGTACATATGTATCTACTAGCTGTACCCTGCGCGCGTTGCTACGCCAAATCGGTCGCATTCGAAATTCAAATTCGTCGCTTTAAAATTCATTCGACTATAAAAAAAAGAAGAACTCACTCCTGTCTTCGCGGTCGCATTCGAAATTCAAGTTCGTTGCTTTAAAAAAAATAAGAATTTTGGTTTTTTGGACACTAAAAAAAATCCTTTGGTCCGATCGGCCCCAAACTTCACAGGAACGATCTCCAAACAAATCTAAAGTTTCCCTCAAAATTTCATCAAAATCGGTCGAGCGGTTTAGTAGTCCATAGCGGTCATACAGACAAACATTCATTTTTATATATATAGATTTGTGGTTTATGGATTTATACATGGATGGATTTATACATATACATGTATTTCCGGAATATACTCAATCAGACCTTTCATTTGACTAAGCACGATATACAAAGTGTTTTTACTGCACGGGCATTTTTTAAATGGGTGAATCAGTACGGCAAAGAAAAAGACTTTTGATATTTTTTTTAAAAAAAAAAAAACAAAAAATGTTTTTTTTTTTAAAATAAAATGTTATTGCATTTTTTTAATTTTAAAATTTGAAAAAGTTGACTGGTAAATAAAGGTTTGAGAAGCATTTGGGCGCGCTGCGCCATCTAGCAGCAGGTAATATAACGTACATAAACAATTTTAGCGACATTTTACCTACCGCTAGATAGC
Organism: Micropterix aruncella; assembly: GCA_944548615.1. NCBI lineage: Eukaryota > Metazoa > Arthropoda > Insecta > Lepidoptera > Micropterigidae > Micropterix > Micropterix aruncella. Next base: position 10,599,057 of record OX155967.1, read on the forward strand.
GATTCGTGATCACAGCTTTTCATACTAGTAAACAAAAAAACAAAAAAAACCTACTACGAAGTTATTAATTATAGTTCCAAACATTGAATAACCTTCTCTTATGTTCATTAGCCCGATAAATGGTGTTCTAAATACAATGTTACGGTATCATATCTCAAAATAAAATAACAAACAAATGTTTGATGTCAATTTACATAAAGATGTCAATTTTGAATTTGGCACCTATACATGTTTCAATACGTGATAATTACGGGCTTAAATATTCAAATAGACTATTAGATAGTATTCTAATCTACCTATATTATTTCTATTACGTAAACAGCCTATATAAAATGGTATAGATGGCACTAATAATTGAATGTTATTATTGTTATCATTGGTTTTTGAGTTTTTGTAATCAATCAGCACTTTATAAAAAAATATATATATATATTATTAATGTTATAGATGGCCAATTAAATTGCTATTAGTTGCCCCCCCCCCCATGCTATCAGCGCCACTTGCATGTCGCCGGCGCATAAGGGTTGCCAAAACGTACTATGGCATCGAGCAATATAATCAATTGTTGGACTAACTAAACCTGACTCATCCGGATGCATTATTAAAGGTTTCTTGCAGTTTGAGTCTATGTAGTAGCGTGATCAACCAGGAAAATCCGCATTTACCGTACAGTATATTTATTCCGTTTTTTTCCAAGGCGCGAACGTCGCCGTGCAGAACTTCTATTGGCTATAAGTACTTGATCTGATCACTTTCACTTTCATCGACCGTTGGACTGGAGGAGAGTGCATTGCCATCCATACAAGGTCTTCCTGCAATTCTGCAATGCAACGGGCTAATAACTGTTACTTATCTTTTTACCATTGCAGCTTATGCGAGAATGCGTGAATTTAATAAGACAGCGTGTATTTACATATGATGCGGTTAATGGAAATAAACTAAAGAGTATAAATAATCACTGCCGATTATATATATAACTAGCTGACCCGTGCCCACTTCGTTGGGCGGTAAAACTTTTTACTTGTGATGAAATTATGAGTGTGGTTTGGTTAGTACTGAGTGCTATGATTTATTTCCTGACTGCCAAAAGAAGGGTTTTATTTTTACTGCATATGTATGTATGTATTTGCAAGCCAATTTGACTATATTACCGTTATTTGTGAGTGTCTTCTTGTGAGTGTCTTATTTGTGAGTGTCTTATCTCTTTAACCATTTATGCAGTAAAAGTTAAGTTTAATGCAGTAAAAGGGAAAAGTCTTTTGTTTTAAACGTTTGAGACGATAAATTTACTTATTTTGATAATAATTCATAATTGTTGATAATATGACCAATAAACATGACCTAACGATTTAAATATTTTTTTAAATATAAAATACTACTTTTTGTTACTTAAATATAAAAGTTAGACATATTCTGTCGCTGATTTTATTGTAGGCATTATCAAGCTCTACAAGTTTTCTCTAGAACTTAGGTAATCAAATATCTCTCATTCGTTAGAAACGTTTTCGTTTGACCGTTTTTTCCGACTTACTTTGGAAATCCGGCTACCACGAAAAAGTCTGTTCATTTTTCGGATGAATATATAGCCTATGATACTCACAAATAACGTGGATTTCTATTGGTAAAAGAATTTTCAAAATCGGTTCAGTAGATCCAGAGATTACTTCCTACAACGTCACAAACTTTACCTCTTTAATATTAGTATAGATTATTCAGAAAAATGCAGCTGTTTCTTTTACCAATAGAAAGCCACGTTATTTGTGAGTATCATAGGCTATATATTCATCCGAAAAATGAACAAACTTTTTCGTGGTAGTCAGATTTGCAAAGTGAGTGCAAATAATTTTAAGTGCTAAATGAAAAGACTTTTTCATGCTAGTCAGATGTGCAAAGTAAGTGCAAATAAACGGTCGAATGAAAACGTTTCTAACTAACGCTACCTTAACTATGATAGATATATGATTAAAATCTATAGAAAAGTTGTAGAGCTTGATAATGCCTACAAAAAAGTCAGCGACAGCATATTATGTTTAAGTCACAAAAAGTAGTATTTTATATTAAAAAAATAATTAAAATCGTTAGGGCATGTTTATTGGTCATATTATCAACAATTATAAATTCTTATTAAAATAAGTCAATTTATCGACTTTTCTCTTTTACTGCATATAATTTCCCCTTTACTGCATAAATAGTTAAAGAGATAATACGCTCGCAAATAAGACACTCACAAGAAGACACGCACAAATAACGGTAATATAGTCAAATTGACTTGCAAATACATACATACATATGCAGTAAAAATATAACCCTTCTTTTGGCAGTCAGGAAATAAATCATAGCACTCAATACTAACCGAACCACACTCATAATTTCATCAGAGCTAAAAAGTTTTACCGCCCAACGAAGTGGGCACGGGTCAGCTAGTAATCAAATAAAATAAAACATTTGTCGTGCACGTTATACATTATGTTGAAATTTAAGAACTACACAAAAAGGATTTTTTAAATTAAATCAAGTTTGGTATGTCTCCGTTTTAGGCTGCATGTTGTCGACTATGGTGAAAATAAATTTGCTCATACCTGAATAGGTCATTAGCAACTGAGTTATTACTTATTATTCTTCCGCATTAGCGACAAGTCGTCCAATCTTGGGGTCATTCGTGGGTCAAGGCCCCAATCCTCCACTCAATAAGCAGGCAGCGTCTTGAGTCTACTTTTTATACTATTTACGAGAATATTTCCTCGTTTTTTGCCCTTTTACAACATTTAATAACCCATCGATTAATTTACTAGATACTCCCACTATAATTTCTCACGATGTATGTACATCTATACTATCTATAATAATATTATAAAGAGGTAAAGTTTGTGAGGTTGTAGGAAGTAATCTCTGGATCTACTGAACCGATTTTGAAAATTCTTTTACCAATATAAAGCCACTTTATTTGTGTATCCGAAAAATGAAAAGACTTTTCGTGGTAGTCGGATTTGCAAAGTAAGTCGGAGAAAAACGTTCGAACAAAAACGTTTCTAACTAACGCTGCCTTAACGATGAGAGATATATGATTAAGTTCTAGAGAAAAGTTGTAGAGCTTGATAATGCCTACAAAAAAAGTCAGCGACAGCGTATGTCTAACTTTTATATTTGTCACAAAAAGTAGTATTTTATATTTAAAAAATAATTTAAATCGTTAGGTCATGTTTATTGATCATATTATCAACAATTATGAATTCTTATCAAAATAAGTAAATTTATCGTCTCAAGTGTTTAAAACAAAAGACTTTTCCCTTTTACTGCATAAATGGTTAAAGACATAAGACACTCACAAATAAGACACTCACAAGAAAACACTCACAAATAACGGTAATATAGTCAAATTGGCATGCAAATACATACATACATAATTATGCAGTAAAAATATAACGCTTCTTTTGGCAGTCAGGAAATAAATCATAGCACTCAGTACTAACCGAACCACACTCATATTTTCATCACAAGTAAAAAGTTTTACCGCCCAACGAAGTGGGCACGGGTCAGCTAGTACCTATACATATATAATTACGACAACAGAAGGCAAATTCATATAAGTTTGTACAACATATAGTTCATCACTGGAAAATATTGTTTTCCATTCAGATATCTTGATGTGCTTTTACATCTCCGATTATTAAAATGATTGGAATCAGTAATGTAAATAATAAAAAGTTCAAAAAAATTGAAAATTCAATAGTGTCAAAGCCCCGAATAGAATAAATTGGGCTCTTACCATCGATATATGATCCTCAAGATAAGCCTTTCGCGCTCGAAAATGACCACTTTAAAACTAATAATGACAGCCGGCCTGTATTAGTTTGATCGCAGTCCGCTAGCAGACAACCGACCGTTTCCGGTGTGAGACCTGCCGCGAAGAATATTGACGCGCTATTATCTCGCATACTGTTCAATTTATTGCTCTTCCTGTCACATGATTTACTAGCAAAAGGCATGTGGAGCCAACTTATTTGTATCTGGGGGCATATCTTATTAATATTATTAATAATAAACACGATCAGGCAGATGATTATCTTAACTTACTGGCGCACCATGGCATTCATGCTGCCATAGATGTCCCGACAAGAATCGACGGCCAACATGAGACTTGTATTGATCACATTATGATCAAAACTAAACTAAATTGTAAACCGTATACCTACCACAATTACCGACCATAGCATGTTTGGAATTGCAACGACAACTAATAAAAGAACAAAAAATCTGGAAACGAAAACTAAATCGTCAATTGACCGTGACCTCCTTCTAAACGA